>JAWWNI010001228.1:0-347500 GCA_034642065.1 Darevskia nairensis | reverse complement strand
GGGGTTGGACTGGATGGCCCTTGGGGTCTCTTCCAACTCTAGGATTCTAGGATTCTACCTCACAGGGGAAAGTAGAGAGAATGCCTTGAATCTGAATTTATTTATTTACTTACGCCCATAGGCCCACAGAAAAGAGTTTAAGAAACCATATACAGCTTATACAACATCACTTTAACAATTTAAATAAGAATAGTCTAGATATGATTTCACGAGTTTAAAATCAGCAAGCAAGCTAGTACAATTTCTTGTGACCCGGCAGATTAACAAAAAATTTGCTCCTTAGTTAAGACAAGAACATTTAAACAAGTACATCACGAATTTTATAGTCAACAGGACTTTTTGACTTGCGAATGGAAGTCGCGTCCACTTTTAATAGGATTTTTTCTACTTACGAATGGAAGTCCCGTCCACTTTTAATAGGATTTTTTCGACTTACGAATGGAAGTCGCGTCCACTTTTAATAGGATTTTTTCGACTTACGAATGGAAGTCCCGTCCACTTTTAATAGGATTTTTTCGACTTACGAATGGAAGTCGCGTCCACTTTTAATAGGATTTTTTTGACTTACGAATGGAAGTCGCGTCCACTTTTAATAGGATTTTTTCTACTTACGAATGGAAGTCGCGGCCACTTTTAATAGGATTTTTTCGACTTACGAATGGAAGTCCCGTCCACTTTTAATAGGATTTTTTCGACTTACGAATGGAAGTCGCGTCCACTTTTAATAGGATTTTTTTGACTTACGAATGGAAGTCGCGTCCACTTTTAATAGGATTTTTTCTACTTACGAATGGAAGTCGCGGCCACTTTTAATAGGATTTTTTCTACTTACGAATATTCGACTTGCGAATGGAAGTCGCGTCCACTTTTAATAGGATTTTTTCTACTTACGAATATTCGACTTACGAATGGAAGTCCCGTCCACTTTTAATAGGATTTTTTCTACTTACGAATGGAAGTCCCGTCCACTTTTAATAGGATTTTTTCGACTTACGAATGGAAGTCGCGTCCACTTTTAATAGGATTTTTTCTACTTACGAATGGAAGTCGCGGCCACTTTTAATAGGATTTTTTCTACTTACGAATATTCGACTTGCGAATGGAAGTCGCGTCCACTTTTAATAGGATTTTTTCTACTTACGAATGGAAGTCCCGTCCACTTTTAATAGGATTTTTTCGACTTACGAATGGAAGTCGCGTCCACTTTTAATAGGATTTTTTCTACTTACGAATGGAAGTCGCGTCCACTTTTAATAGGATTTTTCCGACTTACGAATTTTCGACTTACGAATAGAAGTCGCGGCCACTTTGAATAGGATTTTTTCGACTTACGAATGGAAGTCACGGCCACTTTTAATAGGATTTTTTCGACTTACGAATTTTCGACTTACGAATAGAAGTCGCGGCCACTTTGAATAGGATTTTTTCGACTTACGAATGGAAGTCACGTCCACTTTTAATAGGATTTTTCCGACTTACGAATTTTCGACTTACGAATAGAAGTCGCGGCCACTTTGAATAGGATTTTTTCGACTTACGAATGGAAGTCCCGTCCACTTTTAATAGGATTTTTTCGACTTACGAATGGAAGTCGCGTCCACTTTTAATAGGATTTTTTCGACTTACGAATGGAAGTCGCGTCCACTTTTAATAGGATTTTTCCGACTTACGAATTTTCGACTTACGAATAGAAGTCGCGGCCACTTTGAATAGGATTTTTTCGACTTACGAATGGAAGTCACGGCCACTTTTAATAGGATTTTTTCGACTTACGAATGGAAGTCGCGTCCACTTTTAATAGGATTTTTTCGACTTACGAATGGAAGTCGCGTCCACTTTTAATAGGATTTTTTCGACTTACGAATGGAAGTCGCGTCCACTTTTAATAGGATTTTTTCGACTTACGAATGGAAGTCGCGTCCACTTTTAATAGGATTTTTTCGACTTACGAATGGAAGTCGCGTCCACTTTTAATAGGATTTTTTCGACTTACGAATGGAAGTCGCGTCCACTTTTAATAGGATTTTTCCGACTTACGAATTTTCGACTTACGAATAGAAGTCGCGGCCACTTTGAATAGGATTTTTTCGACTTACGAATGGAAGTCACGGCCACTTTTAATAGGATTTTTTCGACTTACGAATTTTCGACTTACGAATAGAAGTCGCGGCCACTTTGAATAGGATTTTTTCGACTTACGAATGGAAGTCGCGTCCACTTTTAATAGGATTTTTCCGACTTACGAATTTTCGACTTACGAATAGAAGTCGCGGCCACTTTGAATAGGATTTTTTCGACTTACGAATGGAAGTCCCGTCCACTTTTAATAGGATTTTTTCGACTTACGAATGGAAGTCGCGTCCACTTTTAATAGGATTTTTTCGACTTACGAATGGAAGTCGCGTCCACTTTTAATAGGATTTTTCCGACTTACGAATTTTCGACTTACGAATAGAAGTCGCGGCCACTTTGAATAGGATTTTTTCGACTTACGAATGGAAGTCACGGCCACTTTTAATAGGATTTTTTCGACTTACGAATGGAAGTCGCGGCCACTTTTAATAGGATTTTTTCGACTCACGAATGGAAGTCGCGGCCACTTTTAATAGGATTTTTTCGACTTATGAATATTCGACTTGCGAATGGAAGTCGCGGCCACTTTTAATAGGATTTTTTCGACTCACGAATGGAAGTCGCGGCCACTTTTAATAGGATTTTTTCGACTTACGAATATTCGACTTGCGAATGGAAGTCGCGGCCACTTTGAATAGGATTTTTTCGACTTACGAATGGAAGTCACGGCCACTTTTAATAGGATTTTTTTGACTTACGAATGGAAGTCGCGGCCACTTTTAATAGGATTTTTTCGACTCACGAATGGAAGTCGCGGCCACTTTTAATAGGATTTTTTCGACTTACGAATATTCGACTTGCGAATGGAAGTCACGTCCACTTTTAATAGGATTTTTTCGACTTACGAATGGAAGTCCCGTCCACTTTTAATAGGATTTTTTCGACTTACGAATATTCGACTTGCGAATGGAAGTCACGGCCACTTTTAATAGGATTTTTTCGACTTACGAATGGAAGTCGCGGCCACTTTTAATAGGATTTTTTCGACTTACGATTATTCGACTTGCGAATGGAAGTCGCGTCCACTTTTAATAGGATTTTTTCTACTTAGAATGGAAGTCGCGTCCACTTTTAATAGGCTTTTTTCGGCTTACGAATATTCGACTTGCGAATGGAAGTCGCGTCCACTTTTAATAGGATTTTTTCGACTTACGAATGGAAGTCGCGTCCACTTTTAATAGGCTTTTTTCGACTTACGAATATTCGACTTACGAATGGAAGTCGCGGCCACTTTAATAGGATTTTTTCGACTTACGAATGGAAGTCGCGTCCACTTTTAATAGGCTTTTTTCGACTTACGAATATTCGACTTGCGAATGGAAGTCGCGTCCACTTTTAATAGGATTTTTTCGACTTACGAATGGAAGTCGCGGCCACTTTTAATAGGCTTTTTTCGACTTACGAATATTCGACTTGCGAATGGAAGTCGCGTCCACTTTTAATCGGCTTTTTTCGACTTACGAATGGAAGTCGCGGCCACTTTTAATAGGATTTTTTCGACTTACGAATGGAAGTCGCGGCCACTTTTAATAGGATTTTTTCGACTTACGAATGGAAGTCACGGCCACTTTTAATAGGATTTTTTCGACTTACGAATGGAAGTCGCGGCCGCTTTAATAGGATTCTTTCGACTTACGAATTTTCGACTTACGAATTTTTTTTGCTCAATGCATTCCTATGGGGGTTCGACTTACGAATGTTTCCGACTTATGAAAATTGCGTCGGAACGCGTTATCGCCGTAAGTCGAGGTCCCACTGTAAATGCCCAGGATTCTTCCCGAGCCTCCGAGAGAAGGCGGGGAAACAATTGCGCCGTTTTTCTCTTGCGAAAAACACACGCCAAGTCTGTGAAAAATGCCAGGGCATTTTGAATTCCTCCGGAGGCCAGCAGCCCCTTGTGTGTGCTAATCTTTTGCCTCTTCCTTTGTTTTTCTCCAGGTTTTTGTGAGCACCAGCGGCAAGTACAGTGAACTGGGCCACCCCTTTGGGTACCTGAAAGCCAGCACCACTCTGACGTGCGTCAATCTCTTCGTCATGCCGTACAACTACCCCGTCCTTCTCCCCCTACTAGGTGAGTGTGGTGGCAGAGCGTCTCGGCGCAGCCAATCAGGGAAGGGTGCCACAGGGTCCTGTCTTGGGCCCAGTCTTCTTCAACATCTTTATCAATGACTTGGATGATGGGCTTGAGGGCATCCTGATCAAGTTTGCAGACAACTCCAAATGGGGAGGGGTGGCTAAGACCCCAGAGGACAGGATCACACTTCCAAATGACCTTAGCAGATTAGAGAACTGGGCCAAGGCAAACGGGATGAATTTGAACAGGGAGAAATGTCCACTCTTTACTGCTTAATTGAAGCAAAAGGCTGAATTTCTCTTTGCTCCAATTCCGCAATAAAGAGCAGATTAGTCTGATCAAGTGTGCAGATGACACCAAATTGGGAGGGGTGGCTAAGACCCCAGAGGACAGGATCACACTTCCAAATGACCTTAACAGATTACAGAACTGGGCCAAGGCAAACGGGATGAATTTTAACAGGGAGAAATGTCCACTCTTTACTGCTTAATTGAAGGAAAAGGCTGAATTTCTGTTTGCTCCAATTCCGCAATAAAGAGCATATTAGTCTGATCAAGTTTGCAGATGACACCAAATGGGGAGGGGTGGCTAAGACCCCAGAGGACAGGATCACACTTCAAAATGACCTTAACAGATTAGAGAACTGGGCCAAGGCAAACAGGATGAATTTGAACAGGGAGAAATGTCAAGTACTACACTTCGGCCAAAAAAAGGAAAGGCACAAATACAGGATGGGTGACACCTGGCTTGAGAGCAGTACATGTGAAAAGGATCTAGGAGTCTTGGTAGACCATCAACTTGACATGAGTCAACAGTGTGATGCAGCAGCTCAAAAAGCCAATGCAATTCTGGGCTGCATCCAGAGGAGTATAGCATCTAGATCAGGGGTGTCAAACTCCGGCCCTCCAGATGTTTTGAGACTACAATTCCCATCATCCCTGACCACTGGTCCTGTTAGCTAGGGATGATGGGCGTTGCAGTCCCCAACCATCTACAATTTGGGACTACAATTCCCATCATCCCTGACCACTGGTCCTGCTAGCTAGGGATGATGGGAGTTGTAGTCCCCAAACATCTATAACAGTGATGGCTAACCTTGGCATTCCAGATGTTTTGGGACTACAACTCCCATCATCCCTGACCACTGGTCCTGTTAGCTAGGGATGAAGGGAGTTGTAGTCCCCAAACACCTACAATTTGGGACTACAATTCCCATCATCCCTGACCACTGGTCCTGTTAGCTAGGGATGATGGGAGTTGTAGTCCCCAAACATCTACAATTTGGACTACAATTCCCATCATCCCTGACCACTGGTCCTGTTAGCTAGGGCTGATGGGAATTGTAGTTCCAAAACATCTGGAGGGCCGGAGTTTGACACCCCTGATCTAGATCAAGGGAAGGAATAGTACCACTGTATTCCGCTCTGGTCAGACCCCACCTGGAATACTGTGTCCAGTTCTGGGCAGCACAGTTCAAGAAGGATACTGACAAGCTGGAACGTGTCCAGAGGAGGGCAACCAAAATGGTCCAAGGCCTGGAAACGATGCCTTATGAGGAACGGCTTAGGGAGCTGGGTATGTTTAGCCTGGAGAAGAGAAGGTTCAGGGGTGATATGATAGCCATGTTCAAATATATAAAAGGATGTCATCTAGAGGAGGGAGAAAGGTTGTTTTCTGCTGCTCCAGAGAAGCGGACACGGAGCAATGGATTCAAACGACAAGAAAGAAGATTCCACCTAAACATTAGAAAGAACTTCCTGACAGTAAGAGCTGTTCGACAGTGGAATTTGCTGCCAAGGAGTGTGGTGGAGTCTCCTTCTTTGGAGGTCTTTAAGCAGAGGCTTGACAGCCACCTGTCAGGAATGCTTGGATGGTGTTTCCTGCTTGGCAGGGGGTTGGACTGGATGGCCCTTGGGGTCTCTTCCAACTCTAGGATTCTAGGATTCTAATAAGAATATGAAGAATGATTCCTGCTTGGCAGGGGGTTGGACTGGATGGCCCTTGGGGTCTCTCCCAGCTCTAGGATTCTAGGATTCTAATAATAATATGAATAATGATTCCTGCTTGGCAGGGGGTTGGACTGGATGGCCCTTGGGGTCTCTTCCAACTCTAGGATTCTAATAATAATATGAAGAATGATTCCTGCTTGGCAGGGGGTTGGACTGGATGGCCCTTGGGGTCTCTCCCAGCTCTAGGATTCTAGGATTCTAATAATAATATGAAGAATGATTCCTGCTTGGCAGGGGGTTGGACTGGATGGCCCTTGTGGTCTCTTCCAACTCTAGGAGTCTATGATTCTAATAATAATATGAAGAATGATTCCTGCTTGGCAGGGGGTTGGACTGGATGGCCCTTGGGGTCTCTTCCAACTCTAGGATTCTAGGATTCTAATAATAATAATATGAAGAATGATTCCTGCTTGGCAGGGGGTTGGACTGGATGGCCCTTGGGGTCTCTCCCAACTCTAGGATTCTAGGATTCTAATAATAATAATATGAAGAATGATTCCTGCTTGGCAGGGGGTTGGACTGGATGGCCCTTGGGGTCTCTTCCAACTCTAGGATTCTAGGATTCTAATAATAATAATATGAAGAATGATTCCTGCTTGGCAGGGGGTTGGACTGGATGGCCCTTGGGGTCTCTCCCAACTCTAGGATTCTAGGATTCTAATAATAATAATATGAAGAATGATTCCTGCTTGGCAGGGGGTTGGACTGGATGGCCCTTGGGGTCTCTTCCAACTCTAGGATTCTAAGGGAGCCTGTCTGCCCGCAGTGTTTACTTGCCAGCCGTTTTCTTAGGCGGGACGGGAGGCCGGAGCGCCTCGAGGGTTGCAGGCGGCTCCATTGGAAGGAGAGGGATTTTTACACCCGCCCCTCTCCCTTTTTCTCTCTGCAGCAGAGGAGGAGAGCCGCCTGCTTCCTGGGCATGTTTGACGCTGCTCACCTCCTCGACTCGTAGCTCCTTCCTTAATTGGAGTAAGGTTCCACCTCCGTTCTTTCCCCCTCTTTCTGAGGTCCAGCGCCGAGGGCCTTCTGGCGGGTCCCTCGCTGCGTGAAGCCAAGTTGCAGGGAACCAGGCAGAGGGCCTTCTCGGTGGTGGCGCCCGCCCTGTGGAACGCCCTCCCATCCCATGTCAAAGAGAATATCAATTACCAGACCTTTAGAAGACATCTGAAGGCAGCCATGTTTAGGGAGGCTTTGAATGTTTTATAGAATACTAGTAAATTAAGCCCATTAAGATAACGGGCGCTAGAATAACGGGAGGCTCCGCTGGAGGCGTGCGGGCGGGAGCTACGGGGGTGGGGAGGAAGAGGCGTAACCGCCAGCGCCTATTGGTCTCCTTTGCTCTGTACGCTCCAATCCCTGCGTCCCTGTGTGACATGCGCAGTAGCGCACTTCCGTGACACACAGAAAGTGGACGCAGGGACACAGCAAGATTATTATATAGGACTAGTGGACGTTCAGCCCGTTAAATTAACAGGTGCTAGAAGATAAGGGATGAAACATTTGTAAAAGCAGGCTGAGGTACCTCTACTCCTTTCCTACCTCTGTGGCCCCCTCTACCCCTTTCCTACCTCTGAGTTACCTCTACTTTCCTACCTCTGTTGCCCATGTACCCCTTTCCTACCTCTGTGGCCCCCTCTATCCTTTTCCTACCTCTGAGGTACCTCTACTCCTTTCCTACCTCTGTGGCCCATGTACCCCTTTCCTACCTCTGTGGCACCTCTACCCCTTTCCTACCTCTGTGGCACCTCTACCCCTTTCCTACCTCTGTGGCCCATGTACCCCTTTCCTACCTCTGTGGCACCTCTACCCCTTTCCTACCTCTGAGGTCCCTCTACTCCTTTCCTACCTCTGTGGCCCATGTACCCCTTTCCTACCTCTGTGGCACCTCTACCCCTTTCCTACCTCTGAGGTACCTCTACTCCTTTCCTACCTCTGTGACCCATGTACCCCTTTCCTACCTCTGTGGCCCCCTCTACCCCTTTCCTACCTCTGAGGTACCTCTACTCCTTTCCTACCTCTGTGGCCCATGTACCCCTTTCTTACCACTGTGGCACCTCTACTCCTTTCCTACCTCTGAGGTCCCTCTACTCCTTTCCTACCTCAGAGGTCCCTCTACTCCTTTCCTACCTCTGAGGTCCCTCTACCCCTTTCCTACCTCTGAGGTCCCTCTACTCCTTTCCTACCTCTGTGGCCCATGTACCCCTTTCCTACCTCTGTGGCACTTCTACCCCTTTCCTACCTCTGAGGTACCTCTACCCCTTTCCTACCTCTGAGGTACCTCTACTCCTTTCCTACCTCTGTGGCCCCTTCTACCCCTTTCCTACCTCTGAGGTACCTCTACTCCTTTCCTACCTCTGTGGCCCATGTACCCCTTTCCTACCTCTGTGGCACCTCTACTCCTTTCCTACCTCTGAGGTTCCTCTACTCCTTTCCTACCTCTGTCCCCTCTACCCTTTTCCTACCTCTATCCTCCCTTATAGCCCTTTCCCTACCCAGAACCCATCACAATTGACCTCTGAGTGTTCGCGCATGTTGTCCCTCTTCCCTTTTCCTATCTCCCTCTCCCTTGCGACTCCACCCCCTTTCCCACCTCTCTCCCCGCTCCCTCCAATCCCTGCGTCAGTGGAGAGCATGCTCAGTACCGAATTCCACTGACACACGGAACGTACGCACGGACACAGGCACTTTATTATATAGCATTGTATTTTAATGCTTTGTTGGAAGCCGCCCAGAGTGGCTGGGGAAACCCGGCCAGATGGGCGGGGTATAAATCATAAATTATTATTATTATTATCATTATTATTATTATTAGGAGGAAGAGATAGACTAAAGGGAGAGAGGTGCCTTTGGAAGCCAAAAAACCCTCTCCGGGTCGTTCTTCTCCAGGGTCGTTCCCTCGGCGCAGGATTCTGGCGGGATACTGGGATTGGAAAGTGGGGCGCACTGGTGACCAGTCTTCTTTCTCTTCCTTGCAGACGACTTTTTTAAGGTTCACAAGCTGAAGCCCAACCCGAAGTGGCGGCAGTCTTTGGACAACTACTTAAAAACCATGCCCCCCTACTACCTGCTGGTACGTACCTGGCGCGAACCCGATGGGCCTTCAAGGAAGGAGTTGGGGGCTTGCGGTCCTTGGCCAGGTCAGCTCTCGCGGGTCCTCGGCTGGAAATCAAACGGCCCACAGGCCCGGGTTCAAAAGCCATAAGTGCTTGGCACAACTTGTCCCGCGCAAGCGCAGCGTTTCATGATTTCGCTTCCTCCCCCAGTATTCCTTCGCTACGCCTGGCAATGTGGGAAAGCTCCCAGCGAAGCCCCCCCGCCCCCAGATGCTGTATTCTTCGCTCCATAACGCGCAGCTAGTTTTTTGAGGAGGAAAGGGGGGAAAGCCCCCCGTTTTGAGGATCAGTTCAAAGTGGTGCATCTTCTTTTGGAAGGAGAAAAGCCCCATTTGCAAAAGGAGCAGCTCAAAGTTGTTGTTGTGCTGCTGCTTTTGCAAAGGAGAAAAGACCCATCTGCAAAAGGAGCAGCTCAAAGTTGTTGCGCTGCTGCTTTTGCAAAGGAGAAAAGACCCATTTGCAAAAGGAGCAGCTCAAAGTTGTTGTGCTGCTGCTTTTGCAAAGGAGAAAAGACCCATTTGCAAAAGGAGCAGCTCAAAGTTGTTGTGCTGCTGCTTTTGCAAAGGAGAAAAGACCCATTTGCAAAAGGAGCAGCTCAAAGTTGTTGTGCTGCTGCTTTTGCAAAGGAGAAAAGACCCATCTGCAAAAGGAGCAGCTCAAAGTTGTGCTGCTGCTTTTGCAAAGGAGAAAAGCCCCATTTGCAAAAGGAGCAGCTCAAAGTTGTTGTGCTGCTGCTTTTGCAAAGGAGAAAAGACCCATCTGCAAAAGGAGCAGCTCAAAGTTGTTGTGCTGCTGCTTTTGCAAAGGAGAAAAGACCCATTTGCAAAAGGAGCAGCTCAAAGTTGTTGTGCTGCTGCTTTTGCAAAGGAGAAAAGACCCATTTGCAAAAGGAGCAGCTCAAAGTTGTTGTGCTGCTGCTTTTGCAAAGGAGAAAAGACCCATCGATTATTATTTTTTTATGACCCACCCTATGGCCTATGCCCGCCTTCGCTTGACGTAACGCTGATCCTCGAGGAATTTAAGACGGAAAAAAAAGGAAAAACGATTTGACCCTCTTCTTCCTCTTTTGTGTTTTGTCTTCCTTATAGCCGCTAAAGAAAGCCCTCAGGATGATGGGAGCTCCAAATCTGATATCAGATAATTTAGATTGCGGACTTAGTTACAGTGTTATCTCTTACCTTAAAAAGCTCAGCCAACAGGTAGTATCGACGAAACGTTTGCAATGAGAAGTGCATTGACTGTGATGCTAATTTGATTTTTGTTCTTACTGTGTGTTGCTCTGGTTGGATAAATGCATTGCTTAGGGGTGTCAAACTCCGGCCCTCCAGATGTTTTGAGACTACAATTCCCATCATCCCTGACCACTGGTCCTGCTAGCTAGGGCTGATGGGAGTTATAGTCCCCAACCATCTACAATTTGGGACTACAATTCCCATCATCCCTGACCACTGGTCCTGTTCGCTAGGGATGATGGGCGTTGCAGTCCCCAACCATCTACAATTTGGGACTACAATTCCCATCATCCCTGACCACTGGTCCTGCTAGCTAGGGATGATGGGCGTTGCAGTCCCCAACCATCTACAATTTGGGACTACAATTCCCATCATCCCTGACCACTGGTCCTGTTTGCTAGGGATGATGGGCGTTGCAGTCCCCAACCATCTACAATTTGGGACTACAATTCCCATCATCCCTGACCACTGGTCCTGCTAGCTAGGGATGATGGGCGTTGCAGTCCCCAAACATCTACAATTTGGGACTACAATTCCCATCATCCCTGACCACTGGTCCTGTTAGCTAGGGATGATGGGAGTTGTAGTCCCCAAACATCTACAATTTGGGACTACAATTCCCATCATCCCTGACCACTGGTCCTGTTAGCTAGGGATGATGGGAGTTGTAGTCCCCAAACATCTACAATTTGGGACTACAATTAGTTCTACATTCTTGGCAGCCCCGGATATTCTTAACAATCCCTGGGACCAGCCTTGGAGAAAAGAGTGTGGGACCCCAGAAAGGAGATTGTTCTGAACTAGAAAGATGACCCTGCCCAGGTTGTAACTCATGCCTATCCTCTAAGACACGGGTGTCAAACTCCGGCCCTCCAGATGTTTTGGAACTACAATTCCCATCAGCCCTAGCTAACAGGACCAGTGGTCAGGGATGATGGGAATTGTAGTCCCAAATTGTAGATGTTTGGGGACTACAACTCCCATCATCCCTAGCTAGCAGGACCAATGGTCAGGGATGATGGGAATTGTAGTCCCAAATTGTAGATGTGTGGGAACTACAACTCCCATGATCCCTAGCTAGCAGGACCAATGGTCAGGGATGATGGGAATTATAAAACACAGATCATTTTTATACAGCAGTTTCATGGAAAGAACAAGAATGAAACAATGCATATACCTTTACAAAACAAGAATATCCTTAATTTAAAAAATAAAGGAATGAATGAATGAATATATGGAAGATAACGATAAAGCTCAAAACACTGGCAGCACTATGAGAATTTCAACAGAGTAAATAATTTTTGATGGCTGTAAAAGTGGAAAACTGATCTGCATGGAAAACATGCGGGAATGATATGTAACATGAAGGAGAAGAAGGGCAGTCATTGGTTATTTTAAAGTTTGTTAAATGTTTATTTTGAAACGTAAAATTGAAAAATTTAATAAAAATTATTATTAAAAACAACCACAACACAGATCAGAGCTGGGGTAGGCACGAGCTGATATTCCTTTAGAACGTCCCAATTAAAACAAATTTCCAGAAACCATTATCGCATCCTTTAGACATAACTGACTCCATATATGAATATAAAATCCTATATAATAATCTCCAAGTGTCCCTGCGTCCAGTCCGTGTGTCAGTGGTTTTTTGCCACTGCGCATGTCCCGCAGGGACGCAGAGACCAATAGGCGATGACAGGCGGCGTGCCCGAGAGGCAGCGACGGCGCACGCGCGGCGTCAGTTGGCTCAGTGCCGCCGCCTCGCACGGAGCTGGGCCCGCCGGGTCCCCAGAAGAGCGCGCTGCCGGGGTGCCCCTGTCCGCCTGCGCTCACCCGCTGCCGCCGCCTCCGAGGCTGCCCCCGCTCGGCAGGCTCTGGCTGCGGCTCCGGCAGCGCCTTGGCGCCGGGCCTGGCACCGCCCGGGGACGGGGAGCTCCGCGGCGGAGCGCAGAGGCCGCCGGCGCCGCTTCCCTCCTCGGGCCTGCCGGGAACGAGGGAGGGTGGGATGCGCGGCGCCCCGGCCCTCCTCTCCGTTCTAGCGCCCGTTCTTAACGGGCTAAATTCAACTAGTAAAATACAGTGGTACCTCTCCTAACGAATAACTCGCCCAACGTCGTTTTCGCCTAACGAAGGACTTCCGGTAGAACAAAATGACCGCCGGAAATGAATTTCTTCGGCCCACGAATAGACGTGGCGGCCGCTTTAAATAGTATTTTTTCGACTTACGAATTTTTGACGCGATTTTTTCGACGTACGAATTTTTTTTCAAATCCGTTCCTATGGGGCTTCGCGGAACGCATTTTTTCGCCTAGCGACGATCGCGTCGGAACGAATTATCGTCGTTAGGCGAGGTACCACTGTATAAAGCCTACAACATGGCATATCAGACTGGCCCGCTGCCGAAAAAGCTCGCCGACCCCTGCAACTCTTTTTCAGCATGTAAACCGCAGGCTCGAGTTGCCTTTGGACGCAGCCAGGATTTGCTTTACGCTAGAGTCGCCGGCACTGCCATTTCCTTAACGTCCCGTGTGCTCTCGTCACAGACGAAAATCGAGTCGGAGCGGATCATCGGGTCGGTGGGCAAGAAGGCGCCGCAGGAGACCGGCATTAAAGTGAAGAACCACTCCAGCGCCCTCTCCCCAATCCAGAACAGGGATTTCAAACAGCTGCTCCGGGGGATCTCGGGAGAATCGCCGCTCCGGCTGTCCGAAACGAGCGCGAAGGAATTTGCCGGCTTCCACATAGGGCTCTTCAACAAGGTGGGTGTGCAGCCGTGGCGTAAGGAGGGTGGGGCGATGGGAGCAGGGCGCCCCAAACTCCAGCCAGGGCGGGGGACACAGTGCCGCCGCCGCCCCCCCTGCGAGTGCGACTCCCGAGCAGCCGCTGCACGGACGGCGGCTTGGGAGTCTGGGCGAACTGCAGCCTGGGCAATAGGGTGGGTTAGGGTTAGGGTTAGGGTTAGGGTTAGGGTTAGGGTGATGAGATTATCTGTTTGGAAACGGTAGAAAGGGCTTTGAGCTGCTCCTTTTGCAAATGGGTCTTTTCTCCTTTGCAAAAGCAGCAGCACAACTTTGAGCTGCTCCTTTTGCAGATGGGTCTTTTCTCCTTTGCAAAAGCAGCAGCACAACTTTGAGCTGCTCCTTTTGCAAATGGGTCTTTTCTCCTTTGCAAAAGCAGCAGAACAACAACTTTGAGCTGATCCTTTTGCAAATGGGGCTTTTCTCCTTTGCAAAAGCAGCAGCACAACAACTTTGAGCTGATCCTTTTGCAAATGGGGCTTTTCTTCTTCCAAAAGAAGATGCACAACTTTGAACTGATCCTCAAAAAGGGGGGCTTTCCCCCTTTCCTCCTCAAAAAACTAGGTGCGCGTTATGGTCCGGTGCGCGTTATGGAGCAAAAAATACGGTAAATCCGTGTCCGAGTGGTTATGCGACCAAAAACGCTCCACCAAAGGAGCTTCCACAACTGCGTTACGAATGCGGGCGCGGTGCTCGCTTATACGTGTGCCCACTTATCGTCTACACACAGGTGGTGTTTTTTTGTTGTGCTTTGTTTTGACGAAAAACAGGATCTGAAGCCACAGGCTTACCGGAACGCTTACGACATTCCTCGCCGCAGCCTTTTGGACCAGCTGACGCGCATGAGGACCAACCTGCTGAAAACACACAAGCTCATTCTGGGCCAAGACGAAGGTGGGTGCTGTGTTGGTGTGGTGCCGAATTGAGGTGGTATATAATAATAATAATAATATAATAATAATAATAATAATTTATTCTTTATACCCCGCCCATCTGGCTGGGTTTCCCCAGCCACTGTGGGCGGCTTTCAACAGAACATTAAAATACAATCCTATATTATAATCTTCAAGTGTCCCTGCGTCCACCTGCAATTTTCTGTGTGTCACGGAAGTAAATTCTGCGCATGGCACAGACGGACGCAGGGATTGGAGGGGGCCGAGAGGGGGGCGGGACGACGCAGAGACACTTCCGGCCAGGCGAAACTTCCGACCGCCCGCCTATGGAGGCTCCTGCCGCCGCCTGAAGGAGGCCCCCCGTCCGACACGCGCCCTGCTTTTGCAAAGGAGAAAAGACCCATTTGCAAAAGGAGCAGCTCAAAGTTGTTGTGCTGCTGCTTTTGCAAAGGAGAAAAGACCCATTTGCAAAAGGAGCAGCTCAAAGTTGTGCTGCTGCTGCTTTTGCAAAGGAGAAAAGACCCATTTGCAAAAGGAGCAGCTCAAAGTTGTGCTGCTGCTTTTGCAAAGGAGAAAAGACCCATTTGCAAAAGGAGCAGCTCAAAGTTGTGCTGCTGCTGCTTTTGCAAAGGAGAAAAGACCCATTTGCAAAAGGAGCAGCTCAAAGTTGTTGTGCTGCTGCTTTTGCAAAGGAGAAAAGCCCCATTTGCAAAAGGAGCAGCTCAAAGTTGTTGTGCTGCTGCTTTTGCAAAGGGGAAAAGACCCAGTTGCAAAAGGAGCAGCTCAAAGTTCTTGTGCTGCTGCTTTTGCAAAGGAGAAAAGCCCCATTTGCAAAAGGAGCAGCTCAAAGTTGTTGTGCTGCTGCTTTTGCAAAGGGGAAAAGACCCAGTTGCAAAAGGAGCAGCTCAAAGTTGTTGTGCTGCTGCTTTTGCAAAGGAGAAAAGACCCATTTGCAAAAGGAGCAGCTCAAAGTTGTGCTGCTGCTGCTTTTGCAAAGGAGAAAAGACCCATTTGCAAAAGGAGCAGCTCAAAGTTGTTGTGCTGCTGCTTTTGCAAAGGAGAAAAGACCCATTTGCAAAAGGAGCAGCTCAAAGTTGTTGTGCTGCTGCTTTTCCAAAGGAGAAAAGACACATTTGCAAAAGGAGCAGCTCAAAGTTGTGCTGCTGCTGCTGCTTTTGCAAAGTAGAAAAGACCCATTTGCAAAAGGAGCAGCTCAAAGTTGTTGTGCTGCTGCTTTTCCAAAGGAGAAAAGACACATTTGCAAAAGGAGCAGCTCAAAGTTGTGCTGCTGCTGCTGCTTTTGCAAAGGAGAAAAGACCCATCTGCAAAAGGAGCAGCTGAAAGTTGTGCTGCTGCTTTTGCAAAGGAGAAAAGACCCATTTGCAAAAGGAGCAGCTCAAAGTTGTGCTGCTGCTGCTTTTGCAAAGGAGAAAAGACCCAGTTGCAAAAGGAGCAGCTCAAAGTTGTTGTGCTGCTGCTTTTGCAAAGGAGAAAAGACACATTTGCAAAAGGAGCAGCTCAAAGTTGTGCTGCTGCTGCTTTTGCAAAGGAGAAAAGACCCATTTGCAAAAGGAGCAGCTCAAAGTTGTGCTGCTGCTGCATTTGCAAAGGAGAAAAGCCCCATTTGCAAAAGGAGCAGCTCAAAGTTGTGCTGCTGCTGCTTTTGCAAAGGAGAAAAGACCCATCTGCAAAAGGAGCAGCTCAAAGTTGTGCTGCTGCTTCTTTTGCAAAGGAGAAAAGACCCATCTGCAAAAGGAGCAGCTCAAAGTTGTTGTGCTGCTGCTTTTGCAAAGGAGAAAAGACCCATCTGCAAAAGGAGCAGCTCAAAGTTGTGCTGCTGCTGCTTTTGCAAAGGAGAAAAGCCCCAGTTGCAAAAGGATCAGCTCAAAGCCCTTTCTACAGTTTCCAAACAGATAATCTAATCAGCCAGTCACATGTCGCTGGGGAAACCAATAGCCGCCTCTGCAGGAAGGGAGCCAGCGACCTTCTCTCTCTCCCCGATCTCTTGCTGATCAGCTGTCAAGCGGCAGCCTCTCAACCCCCCCTTCTCTCTTTGTCAAAGAAAAAGCTCGATCTTCTTTTGGTCCCTGGGCAATTCAGCTCCAGGGACCAGGCATTCGCTCCATAACGCGCACAGAGTTTCTCCCTTCCTTTTTAGAAGGAAAAAAGTGTGTGTTATGGAGCAAAAAAGACGGTACTTACAGATACGAAAGAAAGAGGGGGATTTTCCCTGCCAGAGTTAAGTATATATGTTGAGGCTGCGGCCTTTTGCTGGTTGAAGGACTGGTTTCCTTTGGAAAACGCAGAGGTGTTAGATTTGGAGGGCCATGACGATGCATTCGGTTGGCATGCTTACTTGTGGTATCCTATATAATAAAGTGCCTGTGTCCGTCCGTACTTTCCGTGTGTCAGTGGAATTCGCAACTGCGCATGCGCCCCACTGACACGGGGATTGGACAGCGGGAGAGGGGGGCGTGTGTCCGAGAGGCAGCGGCGGCGCATGCGCGCCGTCCGTTCGGTCACTGCCGCCGCCCTGCCCAGACTCCCGCTCGGCCCTGACGCTGGGCACGTCGGCGGAGGCAGCGCCAGCGGCGGCCGCCGCTGCTCCCGTTCGCCTCCATTTTGTCTCTGCCCGCCCCCAAGCCTCTGCGCTTCCCGAAGCGGCTCCCGACGTCCTGCGAGGAAAGCGGGCTGAGGTGGGGGGCGGCAGGAGGGGAAAGCGCGGCAGCCGGGAGGTGTTTGGCCGCCACCGCTAGCGCCCGTTTTTAACGGGCGAAATTCACTAGTGGTAAGATCGAGGCTCGTGAAGGTACGTCCAAATGCCGAGATGGGGGGTGACATGACGTGGCGTGACATGACGGGGAAGTTTCCGTCTTCTGGACATGCAGCGTGGTTTTCCCTTTGGTTTCTGCCGCAGACTGCCTCCACAGCGTCCCCGTGGCTCAGATGGGCAACTACCAGGAATATCTCAAAATGATGCCCGCCCCGCTACGAGAAATTGACCCGGACCAGCCGAAAAGACTCCATACGTTTGGCAACCCTTTCAAGCAGGATAAGAAGGTGGGCCGATTTCACGGGGGTCCCCTTCTCCCCACCCCCCCCACCCCCGGCAATTTCTCACGGCCCGCCAGTGAGTGGAGTTGCCCCTCTCTTCAGAGGCGTGGCAAGGCCAGGCGGTACCCGGGGCGGAATTTTTTTTTGTCACGCCCCCCCCACCACCACCACTTTACCGTATATACTCGAGTATAAGCCGACCCGAATATAAGCCGAGGCACCCAATTTTATCACAGAAAACCTGGGAAAGCTTCATAGGAGCCACTGCCTGCCTCACTCAAGTATAAGCCGAGGGCGGCTTTTTCAGCACAAAAAATGTGCTGAAAAACTAGGCTTATACTCAAGTATATAGGGTAATTTTAAAAAAAAATTAAAAAGTGTCACCCCCCCCCCTCTGATGGTGCCACTTTGCGAGGTGTGGGGGTTTTGTGTGTGTGTGTGTGTGTGTGTGTGTCTATTATCTCTTTTTTTCAATAAAATTTAAAAAAAATAAAATAATAATAAATAATAATAATAATGTAAAAAAATAAAATAAATAAAATAAATAAAAGATAATAATAATGTAAAAAAATTTAAATAAAAAGTGTCACCCCCCCCCCCTGATGGTGCCACTTTGCGAGGTGTGGGGGTTTTGTGTGTGTGTGTGTGTGTGTGTGTGTGTGTGTGTGTCTATTATCTCTTTTTTTCAATAAAATTTAAAAAAAATAAAATAATAATAAATAATAATAATAATGTAAAAAAATAAAATAAATAAAATAAATAAAAGATAATAATAATGTAAAAAAATTTAAATAAAAAGTGTCACCCCCCCCCCTCTGATGGTGCCACTTTGCGAGGTGTGGGGGTTTTGCGTGTGTGTGTGTGTGTGTCTATTATCTCTTTTTTTCAATAAAATTTAAAAAAAAAAAATAATAATACATAATAATAATAATGTAAAAAAATAAAATAAATAAAATAAATAAAAGATAATAATAATGTAAAAAAATTTAAATAAAAAGTGTCACCCCCCCCCTCTGATGGTGCCACTTTGCGAGGTGTGGGGGTTTTGTGTGTGTGTGTGTGTGTGTCTATTATCTCTTTTTTTCAATAAAATTAAAAAAAAATAAAATAATAATAAATAATAATAATAATGTAAAAAAATAAAAAAAATAAAATAAATAAAAGATAATAATAATGTAAAAAAATTTAAATAAAAAGTGTCACCCCCCCCCCTCTGATGGTGCCACTTTGCGAGGTGTGGGGGTTTTGTGTGTGTGTGTCTATTATCTCTTTTTTTTCAATAAAGTTAAAATAAAAAAAAAAATAATAATAATAATAATAATAATAATAAAAAGTGTCACGCCCCCTCTGATGGTGCCACTTTGTGAGGTGTGGGGGTTTTGTGTGTGTGTGTGTGTGTGTCTATTATCTCTCTCTTTTTTGAATAAAGTTAAAAAATAATAATAATAATAATAATGTAAAAAAATAAAAAGTGCCACCTCCCCCCTCTGATGGTGCCACTTTGCGAGGTGTGGGGGTTTTTTTTGTGTGTGTGTGTGTGTGTGTGTGTGTGTGTGTGTGTGTGTGTATTTCCCCCCCCAATAAAGTTAAAATAAAAAAATAAAAATAAATAATAATAATAATAATAATGTAAAAAAATATAAATAATAAATAATAATAATGTATAAAATTAAAAAGTGCCACCCCCCTCTGATGGTGCCACTTTGCGAGGTGTGGGGGTTTTGTATGTGTGTGTGTGTGTCTATTATCTCTTTTTTTCAAGGAAGTTAAAAAAAAAATTAATTTTTTTTCCAAAAAATTTAAAAAAACAAAAAACAAAAAGTGTCACCCCCCTCTGGGGTGGAACCCGGGGCGGCCTGCCCCCCCCCCCATTGCTACGCCCCTGCTTTCTTACAAAACTAGAAGAACGCTGTGGGCTGCTCTTAACGGGCGATGACTTGTCTTCCAGGGCATGATGATTGATGAAGCGGACGAGTTTGTGGCTGGTCCTCAGAACAAAATCAAGCGGCCAGGGGAGCCCAACACGCCGGCTTCTCTGAAAAGGAGGCGCAGCCTCTCGCCGTTGCTGAGGCGGCCCCAGTCTCCACCAGCGATGGCCAACCACGTCAGTGGGAAGGGGCCCCCCTCTGCTGCAGGGACGCCAGCCAACACCACCCTCAAAGCCATGCCAGCTGTCAATGGTAATTTGTGCGTAACCTCCTGAAGGTTCCCTGGAAACAGGCTGAATTTCTGTTTGCTCCAATTCCGCAACAAAGAGCAGATTAGTCTGATCAAGTTTGCAGATGACACCAAATGGGGAGGGGCGGCTAAGACCCCAGAGGACAGGATCATACTTCAAAATGACCTTAACAGATTAGAGAACTGGGCCAAGGCAAACAGGATGAATTTGAACAGGGAGAAATGTCCACTCTTTACTGCTTAATTGAAGCAAAAGGCTGGATTTCTGTTTGCTCCAATTCCGCAATAAAGAGCAGATTAGTCTGATCAAGTTTGCAGATGACACCAAATTGGGAGGGGTGGCTAAGACCCCAGAGGACAGGATCACACTTCAAAATGACCTGAGCAGATTAGAGAACTGGGCCAAGGCAAACAGGATGAATTTTAGCAGGGAGAAATGTCCACTCTTTACTGCTTAATTGAAGCAAAAGGCTGAATTTCTGTTTGCTCCAATTCCGCAATAAAGAGCAGATTAGTCTGATCAAGTTTGCAGATGACACCAAATGGGGAGGGGTGGCTAATACCCCAGAGGACAGGATCACACTTCAAAATGACCTTAACAGATTAGAGAACTGGGCCAAGGCAAACGGGATGAATTTGAACAGGGAGAAATGTCCACTCTTTACTGCTTAATTGAAGCAAAAGGCTGAATTTCTGTTTGCTCCAATTCCGCAAGAAAGAGCATATTAGTCTGATCAAGTTTGCAGATGACACCAAATGGGGAGGGGTGGCTAAGACCCCAGAGGACAGGATCACACTTCCAAATGACCTGAGCAGATTAGAGAACTGGGCCAAGGCAAAAAACGGGATGGATTTGAACAGGGAGAAATGTCCACTCTTTACTGCTTAATTGAAGCAAAAGGCTGAATTGCTGTTTGCTCCAATTCCGCAATAAAGAGCATATTAGTCTGATCAAGTTTGCAGATGACACCAAATGGGGAGGGGTGGCTAAGACCCCAGAGGACAGGATCACACTTCCAAATGACCTGGGTTCTGTCTTGGGCCCAGCCTTATTCAAGATCTTGATCAATAACTTGGATGATGGGCTTGAGGGCATCCTGATCAAGTTTGCAGATGACACCAAATGGGGAGGGGTGGCTAAGACCCCAGAGGACAGGATCATACTTCAAAATGACCTTAACAGATTAGAGAACTGGGCCAAGGCAAACAGGATGAATTTTAACAGGGAGAAATGTCCACTCTTTACTGCTTAATTGAAGCAAAAGGCTGGATTTCTGTTTGCTCCAATTCCGCAATAAAGAGCAGATTAGTCTGATCAAGTTTGCAGATGACACCAAATTGGGAGGGGTGGCTAAGACCCCAGAGGACAGGATCACACTTCCAAATGACCTGAGCAGATTAGAGAACTGGGCCAAGGCAAACGGGATGAATTTGAACAGGGAGAAATGTCCACTCTTTACTGCTTAATTGAAGCAAAAGGCTGAATTTCTGTTTGCTCCAATTCCGCAAGAAAGAGCAGATTAGTCTGATCAAGTTTGCAGATGACACCAAATTGGGAGGGGTGGCTAATACCCCAGAGGACAGGATCACACTTCAAAATGAAGCTGGTAAAATGTGGGCTAGACAATGCTACCATTCAGTGGATTTGTAACTGGCTGACTGACCGAATCCAAAGGGTGTTCATGAAAGGATCCCCTTCACCCTGGAGAGAAGTGACTAGTGGGGTGCCACAGGGTTCTGTCTTGGGCCCAGTCTTATTCAACATCTTGATCAATGACTTGGATGATGGGCTGGAGGGCATCCTGATCAAGTTTGCAGATGACACCAAATGGGGAGGGGTGGCTAAGACCCCAGAGGACAGGATCACACTTCCAAATGACCTGAGCAGATTAGAGAACTGGGCCAAGGCAAAAAACGGGATGGATTTGAACAGGGAGAAATGTCCACTCTTTACTGCTTAATTGAAGCAAAAGGCTGAATTGCTGTTTGCTCCAATTCCGCAATAAAGAGCAGATTAGTCTGATCAAGTTTGCAGATGACACCAAATGGGGAGGGGTGGCTAAGACCCCAGAGGACAGGATCACACTTCCAAATGACCTGAGCAGATTAGAGAACTGGGCCAAGGCAAAAAACGGGATGGATTTGAACAGGGAGAAATGTCCACTCTTTACTGCTTAATTGAAGCAAAAGGCTGAATTGCTGTTTGCTCCAATTCCGCAATAAAGAGCATATTAGTCTGATCAAGTTTGCAGATGACACCAAATGGGGAGGGGTGGCTAAGACCCCAGAGGACAGTATCACACTTCCAAATGACCTTAGCAGATTAGAGAACTGGGCCAAGGCAAAAAACGGGATGGATTTGAACAGGGAGAAATGTCCACTCTTTACTGCTTAATTGAAGCAAAAGGCTGAATTGCTGTTTGCTCCAATTCCGCAATAAAGAGCAGATTAGTCTGATCAAGTTTGCAGATGACACCAAATGGGGAGGGGTGGCTAAGACCCCAGAGGACAAGATCACACTTCCAAATGTTTGGGGACTACAACTCCCATCATCCCTAGCTAACAGGAACAGTGGTCAGGGATGATGGTAATTGTAGTCCCAAAACATCTGGCGATGGCACCAAACACTGATTTACGGGTTGGGGGTGCCTACGATACGGCGTGGAGCCTTCAGAACCTTCCCTCAGAGAGCTCTTTCTCCCGGCAGATGCAAATAGCAACGCGCTCCCAGATGGCAACGGCGAGAAGAAAGCGGAACCCTTGGACAAGCAGGGGGACGGGCTGCCCATGATGGCCTTGATCCCCCTGCCCCCAGCAGCCCTGGCGGATGACGACCTGCCCGGCGAGGCGGACTCCCTCCCCAGCGAGCTGCATTGCCTCGGGGAGCATGGATTGGACCTCCGGCCTGTCGCCAGCGCCCTGCTCCGCCGACCGGTCAGCTACAGCGTGTCTTCCGGCGACCCCAAGCCCCTGGCGGGATCCGCGCCCGGGACCGCCTCCCATCCGGTCAAAATCACCCCCAGCATGTTCGGGGGGAGCAACGAAGTGATCAAAATCAAAGTGATGAAGGAGGTCCGGAAGCCAGGGAGAAGTGAGTGCATTTCAGTCTCTGCCTCTTATCACAGCGTTTTTCCACCGGTGTGCCGCGAGACACCGGCTGCTGTGCCGCGGGAAAACTCCCGGCGCATTGGGCTGCGCACACAGGCGGCTCCGGCAGGACGAGGGCGCGGGATCATAGAGCCGGACGAGCCGGATGAGGGCGCGGGATCATAGAGCCTCGGGTAGAGGCTAGAGAGGCGCCCACTTCCGATCCGGCTTCTTTCCCCCTCCGGGCGCGCCGCTTCCGGTGAGCACGGGCGGGGCGACCGGCGGTGCCCTGAGCGCGGGAGGCGGAGAGGGAACGGGCGCCTGACCCGCCGCGATCGCCGATCTCCTGCTCCGTTTTCGCCCCCCTGAATCCTTCCCCTCCCTCCCGCCGAGGCACGCAGACACCCCACCCCCCCAAAGCAGGGGAATCGAGGTACATATATCCTTCCCCTTTCCCCGTTTTTGGACATTTTCTGCTGGTGGTGTGCCGCGAGATGTTTTTCATGAGACAGGTGTGCCGTTGCCCCGAAAAGCTTGAGAAACACTGCTCTATCATTTCTTGCAGGGAAAGTTGAGTTACGCGGTTTGCTATGGCGCCAGTCTCGCTTAGCAACTTTCGGAATGTGCAAAGATCCCTTTTTTTTAAGAGTTGGCAGAAATGTACCGTATTTTTTGCTCCATAACGCGCACTTTTTTCCTTCTCAAAAGGAAGGGGAAATGTCTGTGCGTCTTACGGAGCGAATGCCTGGTCCCTGGAGCTGAATTGGCCAGGGACCAAAAGAAGATCGCGCTTTTTCTTTGACAAAGAGAGAAGGGGGGGTTGAAAGGCTGCCGCTTTACAGCTGATCAGCAAGAGATCGGGAAGAGAGAGAAGGTCGCTGGCTCCCTTCCTGCAGAGGAGGCTGTTGGTTTCCCCAGCGACATGTGACTGGCTGATTAGATTATCTGTTTGGAAACTGTAGAAAGGGCTTTGAGCTGCTCCTTTTGCAGATGGGGCTTTTCTTTGCAAAAGCAGCAGCACAACTTTGAGCTGCTCCTTTTGCAGATGGGTCTTTTCTCCTTTGCAAAAGCAGCAGCACAACAACTTTGAGCTGCTCCTTTTGCAAATGGGTCTTTTCTCCTTTGCAAAAGCAGCAGCACAACAACTTTGAGCTGCTCCTTTTGCAAATGGGGCTTTTCTCCTTTGCAAAAGCAGCAGCACAACTTTGAGCTGCTCCTTTTCCAAATGGGTCTTTTCTCCTTTGCAAAAGCAGCAACACAACAAGTTTGAGCTGTTCCTTTTGCACATGGGTCTTTTCTCCTTTGCAAAAGCAGCAGCACAGCAACAAGTTTGAGCTGCTCCTTTTTCAAATGGGTCTTTTCTCCTTTGCAAAAGCAGCAGCACAACAACTTTGAGCTGCTCCTTTTGCAGATGGGTCTTTTCTCCTTTGCAAAAGAAGCAGCAGCACAACTTTGAGCTGCTCCTTTTGCAGATGGGTCTTTTCTCCTTTGCAAAAGCAGCAGCACAACAACTTTGAGCTGCTCCTTTTGCAGATGGGTCTTTTCTCCTTTGCAAAAGAAGCAGCAGCACAACTTTGAGCTGCTCCTTTTGCAGATGGGTCTTTTCTCCTTTGCAAAAGCAGCAGCACAACAACTTTGAGCTGATCCTTTTGCAAATAGGGCTTTTCTTCTTCCAAAAGAAGATGCACAACTTCGAACTGATCATCAAAAAGGGGGGCTTTTTCCCCTTTCCTCCTCAAAAAACTAGGTGCGCATTATGGTCCGGTGCGCGATTTAAATCGCTAGTCAGTAAGGCTTGATTTAAATATTTTCATTACAGAAAGACTCCTTGCTGGTTTAATCTTAATATTTACAACCATATGAAGGTTTCATTTTTGGAATAATACATTTTCAGAGTAGTTTTTACAGTTATATCCAAAATTACTGATTTGGTTATACTACTAGAAATACATAGACAGATAATTATGAAATTAGGGTGAGGTTTAATAACTGTTTCTATTTGGACAACTTTTCTGCTGTACTTTATTGGAAGGAGAAAAATTTCCTTAATAACCATTTAAACAATTTATTGAACTAAAACAATAACATGATAGCATATGTATCCATGTTTGTTAACTGATGTGGTTAAACATTTTTAAAAAAACTTAGACTGAGTCTTAGCACACTTGATCAACTTAAATCAAATCCTTATTTCCTTGTACTTTTAAAATTCAAAATTTTTAAGTTTTAAAGTGTATTTTATATCTGTATTTTTAATCTGTGTTTTTATATCCGTAGTTGATTGTTAGCCGCCCTGAGCCCGGTTTTGGCGGGGAAGGGCGGAATATAAATAAAGGTTTATTATTATTATTATTATTATTATTATTATTATTATTATTTCCTGATGAATAGCCTTTGGACTACAATGTAACTTCAATAGAAGACTATATTTAGAAAGATTTTTCCTCCAAAAGCATTTTACCGGTATTTTAAAAATCCGATTTAAATCCAAAAAATCAATTTAAATTTAAAAAAAGCCGATTTAAATAAAAAAAATCCAATTTTTTTGATTTCTTTAAAAAAATCGTTGATTTTTATCCACCCTGGGGTTGAGGGCTGGATTCTGATGGTCTTAACCAATGCTACCATGATCTCACGTTTTGTTTTGTTCTTTAATTGTAGATTTCGAGAAGATCTTCTCTCTGCTTGAAGACATTCAAGGCCCGGTTGAAATTCAAAAATATTTCATTGAGTTTGCTATCAAGGAAGCAGCAAGGTTGGTATCCGGATGACATGTTCAAAGCTTGAGCAGTTACCGTGTTTCCCCTAAAATAAGACACCGTCTTATATATTTCCCCCCCTCAAAAAAACACAGCATGGCTTCTTTTCGGGGGGTGTCTTATTTTAACCGCTCCGCGTCGGGACGCAGCTTAAGCAGGAATCCGCAAACTTTGGCCCTCCAGATGTTTTGGACTACAATTCCCATCATCCCTGACCACTGGTCCTGTTAGCTAGGGATCATGGGAGTTGTAGCCCCCAAACATCTACAGTTTGGGACTACAATTCCCATCAGCCCTGACCACTGGTCCTGTTAGGGATCATGGGAGTTGTAGTCCCCAAACGTCTATAATTTGGGACTACAATTCCCATCAGCCCTGACCACTGGTCCTGTTAGGGATCATGGGAGTTGTAGTCCCCAAACGTCTATAATTTGGGACTACAATTCCCATCAGCCCTGACCACTGGTCCTGTTAGGGATCATGGGAGTTGTAGTCCCCAAACGTCTATAATTTGGGACTACAATTCCCATCAGCCCTGACCACTGGTCCTGTTAGGGATCATGGGAGTTGTAGTCCACAAACGTCTATAATTTGGGACCACAATTCCCATCAGCCCTGACCACTGGTCCTGTTGGGGATCATGGGAGTTGTAGTCCCCAAACGTCTACAATTTGGGACTACAATTCCCATCACCTCTGACCACTGGTCCTGTTAGGGATCATGGGAGTTGTAGTCCACAAACGTCTATAATTTGGGACCACAATTCCCATCATCCCTGACCACTGGTCCAGTTAGCCTAGGGATGATGGGAGTTGTAGTCCCCAAACATCTACAATTTGGGACTACAATTCCCATCACCCCTGACCACTGGTCCTGTTAGCTAGGGATGATGGGAGTTGTAGTCCCCAAACGTCTACAATTTGGGACTACAACTCCCATCATCCCTGACCACTGTTCCTGTTCTCTAGGGACCATGGGAGTTGTAGTCCCCAAACATCTACAATTTGGGACTCCAATTCCCATCATCCCTGACCACTGGTCCTGTTAGCTAGGGATCATGGGAGTTGTAGTCCCCAAACATCTACAATTTGGGACTACAATTCCCATCACCCCTGACCACTGGTCCTGTTAGCTAGGGATGATGGGAGTTGTAGTCCCCAAACATCTACAATTTGGGACTACAATTCCCATCATCCCTGACCACTGGTCCTGTTAGATAGGGATGATGGGAGTTGTAGTCCCCAAACATCTACAATTTGGGACTACAATTCCCATCATCCCTGACCACTGCTCCTGTTAGCTAGGGATCATGGGAGTTGTAGTCCCCAAACATCTACAATTTGGGACTACAATTCCCATCACCCCTGACCACTGGTCCTGTTAGCTAGGGATGATGGGAGTTGTAGTCCCCAAACGTCTACAATTTGGGACTACAACTCCCATCATCCCTGACCACTGTTCCTGTTCTCTAGGGATCATGGGAGTTGTAGGCCAAAACATCTGGAGGGCCGCAGTTTGGGGATGCCTGGTCTTTGATGGTGGGAGGAACCTCTTTTGCTTGTAGGATGATGGGAATGAACATTAGGGTGGTTCATAAAAAAAAAGAATTTCGAAAATGTTTCCTCCCTTCATCTTATCTCAGGCGTATGGCATAAACATAGTTAAATTTCAATTATGGGACAAATCGGTTAATCTTTAGACCCTGCTCCTACAAATTGAAATTTTGCCTCCCCACGAGTGATAAAAACATAGGAATTTGACTCCTTGAATTCTCAGTATGTTAAATTGTGAGCTAATAAACATAAATGGTAGGTTTTATGTAGAGCAATAAGAGTTGCATACTATTATTTTCTGCAATATTTATTTATTTCAGATAAAACATACATGAAAAACTAATGGTTTTGAAAAAGTTATATGGAACAATTAAGCAAACGGTGTACTAAACAGAAACAAGACAACGCCACTCATAATAGGATGCAACTATATTATTGCTCTACATAAAACCTACAATTTAGGTTTATTAGTTCACCATTTAACATACAGTGGTACCTCGCCTAACGAAGATAATGCGTTCCGACGCGATCGTCGTTAGGCGGAAAAATGCGTTTGGCGAATCCCCATAGGAACGCATTGGGGGAAAATTCGTTAGTCGGAGAAATCCTATTCAAAAATTCGTTAGTCGAAGAAATCCTATTCAAAGCGGCGGCGACGTCTTTTCGCTAGGCGAAGAAATTCGTTTCCGGCGGCCATTTTGTTTTACCGGAAGTCCTTCGTTAGGCGAAAACGACGTTGGGCGAGTTATTCGTTAGGCGAGGTACCACTGTACTGAGAATTCAAGGAGTCAAATGCCTATGTTTTGATCACTCGTGGGGAGGCCAAATTTCCATTGGTAGGAGCAGGGTCTAAAGATGAACCGATCTGCCCCCAATTTGAAATTTAACTATGTTTATACCATACGCCTGAGATGAGATCAAGGGAGGAAACATTTTCAGAAAAAAATTTTTTTATGACCCACCCTGCTGAACATTCCAAGCCCTGGAGGGTGTGTCAGCCCTGGCCCTGCATATGTTCTGCTGAGTAACGCAAAGGCGGTTGTTTGTTTCAGAGGGGGAACGTGGAACAAAAACCACATTAAATTGCTCCCCCTCCCCTCTTTCTCTTAGGTTTAAAAAACGGGTGTTAATTCAGCACTTAGAGCGAATACTAGAGGAAATAGAGTTCGACAGCCTGCACAACAGAGTTAATCATGTCAACAGTAGATAATAGGGCCCCCCCCCCAGCAAGACGAGTGCATGGGCCAGGGAGAAGAAGTTTGCTGCGTCGCAGAGGACCGGAAGAGGACGTGGCAGCAGCAGTTCCTGTGGGAGTCTGAGAAGAAGGGTGGCGTTTTGACATTTAACAAGCCTCTCTCGATGGAAACTGGGCCGTGACCTTGATGGATTTGCTGCAGGGGGTCTGGCGTCCTCCCTCCCCACCTCCCCTTGAAGGGCCCGCTCTGCTCAATGGGCTGAAGAAGAACACTCCGTGCCGCCCTCTGCCGCAGGTGATGAGCATTTGAACCTTTGTTCTAAGACACTTGAAAGAGCTGCTTTAGGCAGCCGGTCGAATCTGGTAGAACAAAAATGCATTTGGACCTTTGTTCTAAGACACTTTAAAGAGCTGCTTTAGGCAGCCGGTCGAATCTGGCGAAACCAAGATGCATTGGGACCTTTGTTCCAAGACACTTGAAAGAGCTGCTTTAGGCAGCCGGTCGAATCTGGCGAAACCAAGATGCATTGGGACCTTTGTTCCAAGACACTTGAAAGAGCTGCTTTAGGCAGCCGGTCGAATCTGGTAGAACAAAAATGCATTTGGACCTTTGTTCTAAGACACTTTAAAGAGCTGCTTTAGGCAGCCGGTCGAATCTGGCAAAACCAAGATGCATTTGGACCTTTGTTCCAAGACACTTGAAAGAGCTGCTTTAGGCAGCTGGTCGAATCTGGCGAAACCAAGATGCATTTGGACCTTTGTTCTAAGACACTTTAAAGAGCTGCTTTAGGCAGCCGGTCGGAGGACTGGAGGCGCGAGTTTTCAGGGTCACATTGAATTTGAGAGTAAATCAGCTGCTGAAACTGGGTTGAGGAGAGAAGTGGCCTGTGACTGCTGCTCCCGGCAGCCACTAAGCAACCTACCTCAGCCTGTCTTCTCTTTTGTCTGCAGACTTTATGAAAGCGCGTTCCTGAGGCTGCCCAGTTCTCTTTTCATCTTGTGAGGAGGACGGAGACTCTTCCCGCGGACTTGGCCTTGGAAGCGCTTAGGAGGAAACTTGGGGGGGGGGGGTTAAAAAAACTAACAAAAACAATCCCTGTCCCCCAAATATTACGTGTGTGTGTGTGTGTGTGTGTGTGTCACTTTGTAAACGTTCATATGAAAAGAGATTATTTTGGACAGTGTTGTTTTACCCGATCCTTAATTTGATATATCAAATTTTGTGTGTGTGTGTGTGTATGAGAGAGAGATGCATATTTTTTTTTAAGCACTTGTAAGTAATAAAAATCGTTTTATGGTTTCCTACGAAGTGCCTAATCTGGATGAAGATAAGATAAGATATGATAAGATCATTTACAGTGGTACCTCGCCCAGCGAATGACCCACGCAACGTCATTTTCGCCGAGCGAACGACTTCCGGGGAAACAAAATGGCCGCCGCTAGCGAACTTCTTCGCCTAAAGAACAGGCGTCGCGGCCGTTTGGAATGGCGATTTTTCGACGGGCGAAGTTGGGAATAGGATTTCTTCGCCTAGCGCGTTTTTCCCCCGATGCAGCCCTATGGGGGGTTCGCCGAACGTCGTTTTCGCCCAGTGAACGACTTCCGGGGAAACAAAATGGCCGCCGCTAGCGAACTTCTTCGCCTAAAGAACAGGCGTCGCGGCCGTTTGGAATGGCGATTTTTCGACGGGCGAAGTTGGGAATAGGATTTCTTCGCCTAGCGCGTTTTTCCCCCGATGCAGCCCTATGGGGGGTTCGCCGAACGTCGTTTTCGCCCAGCGAACGACTTCCGGGGAAACAAAATGGCCGCCGCTAGCGAACTTCTTCGCCTAAAGAACAGGCGTCGCGGCCGTTTGGAATGGCGATTTTTCGACGGGCGAAGTTGGGAATAGGATTTCTTCGCCTAGCGCGTTTTTCCCCCGATGCAGCCCTATGGGGGGTTCGCCGAACGTCGTTTTCGCCCAGCGAACGACTTCCGGGGAAACAAAATGGCCGCCGCTAGCGAACTTCTTCGCCTAAAGAACAGGCGTCGCGGCCGTTTGGAATGGCGATTTTCCGACGGGCGAAGTTGGGAATAGGATTTCTTCGCCTAGCGCGTTCCCCCCCCCCCCCCGATGCAGCCCTAGGGGGGGTTCGCCGAACGTCGTTTTCGCCCAGCGTAGATCGCGACGGAACGCATTCTCTACGCTAGCCGAGGTAGCACTGTATTGTCGTTGCGCAACTACAAGCCCAACGCTATACAAGCGCAACGAAATTGCAGGCCATCCCGTTAAAAAAACAGAAACAAAAAAACAAAGAAACACACACATACCAAAGAAAGCCACACACAATAATAATAATAATAATAATAATAATAATAATCATTTTTTATTTGTACCCCGGGTCTCCCCAGGCACTCTGGGCGGCTTCCAACAAACACAAAATACATTAAAATACAAACACACACCCATCCCAGCTCTCCAAGGTCATGTTATCTAACCCTGTGTCCGTGCGTACTTTCCGTGTGTCAGTGGAATTCGCAACTGCGCATGCGCCCCACTGACACGGGGATTGGACGGCGGGAGAGGGGGGCGTGTCCGAGAGGCGGCGGCGGCGCATGCGCATCGTCACTCCGGTCCCTGCCGCCGCCTCCCACGGAGCTGGAGCTGCCCAGACTCCCGCTGGGCACGTCGGCGGAGGCAGCGCCGGCCGCCGAGTCGCCGCTGCTGCTGCCGCTGCTCCCGTTCGCCTCCATTTTGTCTCTGCCCGCCCCCCCCCCCAAGCCTCTGCGCTTCCCGAAGCGGCTCCCGACGTCCTGCGAGGAAAGCGGGCTGAGGTGGGGGGCGGCAGGAGGGGAAAGCGCGGCAGCCGGGAGGTGTTTGGCCCGTGGAGCGCCGGCCGCCGCCACCGCTAGCGCCCGTTTTTAACGGGCTAAATTCACTAGTAATAATAATAATTTATTATTTGTACCCCGGGTCTCCCCAGCCACTCTGGGCGGCTTCCAACAACACACAAAATACATTAAAATACACACACACACACACACACACACACACACACACACACACCCATCCCAGCTCTCCAAGGTCATATTATCTGGTTCCAGCGTTTAAGATGGTTCTAGCTCTTGGGTAGAAATTGTTCTTCAATCGATTTCTTCTCGATCTAATTGTCCTATATCTTCTACCCGACGGCAGTGGTGCAAATAGAGTATATCCCGGATGAGATGGATCCTTTCAAATATAGTTCACCTTTTTAAGGCAACGGGAACTGTCTAGTTCAGTGATGGCTAACCTTGACACTCCAGATGTTTGGGAACTACAACTCCCATCATCCCTAGCTAACAGGACCAGTGGCCAGGGATGATGGGAATTGTAGTCCCAAATTGTAGATGTTTGGGGACTACAACTCCCATCATCCCTAGCTAACAGGACCAGTGGTCAGGGATGATGGGAGTTGTAGTCCCAGATTGCAGGTGTTTGGGGACGACAACGCCCATCATCCCTAGCTAACAGGACCAGTGGTCAGGGATGATTTGAATTGTAGTCCCAAATTGTAGATGTTTGGGGACTACAACTCCCATCATCCCTAGCGAACAGGACCAGTGGTCAATCGTGATGGGTTCTGGGTAGGGAAAGGGCTATAAGGGAGGTAGAGGTAGGAAAAGGGTAGAGGGGACAGAGGTAGGAAAGGAGTAGAGGGACCTCAGAGGTAGGAAAGGGGTAGAGGTGCCACAGAGGTAGGAAAGGGGTAGAGGGGGCCACAGAGGTAGGAAAGGAGTAGAGGGACCTCAGAGGTAGGAAAGGGGTAGAGGGACCTCAGAGGTAGGAAAGGGGTAGAGGTGCCACAGAGGTAGGAAAGGGGTACATGGGGCCACAGGTTTGAAAGGAGTAGAGCTACCTCAGAGGTAGGAAAGGTGTAGAGGGGGCCACAGAGGTAGGAAAGGGGTACATGGGCGACAGAGGTAGGAAAGGAGTAGAGGTACCTCAGAGGTAGGAAAGGGGTAGAGGTGCCACAGAAGTAGGAAAGGGGTACATGGGCCACAGAGGTAGGAAAGGAGTAGAGGTACCTCAGAGGTAGGAAAGGGGTAGAGGTGCCACAGAGGTAGGAAAGGGGTACATGGGACACAGAGGTAGGAAAGGAGTAGAGGTACCTCAGAGGTAGGAAAGGGGTAGAGGTGCCACAGAGGTAGGAAAGGGGTACATGGGACACAGAGGTAGGAAAGGAGTAGAGTGCCACAGAGGTAGGAAAGGGGGTAGAGGGACCTCAGAGGTAGGAAAGGGGTAGAGGGGGGCCACAGGGGTAGGAAAGGGAAAGAGGGACCTCAGAGGTAGGAAAGGGGTACATGGGCCACAGAGGAAGGAAAGGGGTACATGGGCCACAGAGGTAGGAAAGGGGTACATGGGCCACAGAGGTAGGAAAGGGGTAGAGGGACCTCAGAGGTAGGAAAGGGGTAGAGGTGCCACAGGGGTAGGAAAGGGGTACATGGGCCACAGAGGTAGGAAAGGGGTAGAGGGGGCCACAGAGGTAGGAAAAGGGGTACATGGGCCACAGGTAGGAAAGGGGTAGAGGTACCTCAGAGGTAGGAAAGGAGTAGAGGTGCCACATAGGTAGGAAAAGGGTACATGGGCCACAGAGGTTGGAAAGGAGTAGAGGTACCTCAGAGGTAGGAAAGGGGTAGAGGTGCCACAGAGGTAGGAAAGGGGTAGAGGGGGCCACAGAGGTAGGAAAGGGTTAGAGGGACCTCAGAGGTAGGAAAGGGGTAGAGGGGCCACAGAGGTAGGAAAGGGAAAGAGGACCTCAGAGGTAGGAAAGGGGTACATGGGCCACAGAGGAAGGAAAGGGGTACATGGGCACAGAGGTAGGAAAGGGGTACATGGGCCACAGAGGTAGGAAAGGGGTAGAGGGACCTCAGAGGTAGGAAAGGGGTAGAGGTGCCACAGGGGTAGGAAAGGGGTACATGGGCCACAGAGGTAGGAAAGGGGTAGAGGGGGCCACAGAGGTAGGAAAGGGGTACATGGGCCACAGGTAGGAAAGGGGTAGAGGTACCTCAGAGGTAGGAAAGGAGTAGAGGTGCCACAGAGGTAGGAAAAGGGTACATGGGCCACAGAGGTTGGACAGGAGTAGAGGTACCTCAGAGGTAGGAAAGGGGTAGAGGTGCCACAGAGGTAGGAAAGGGGTAGAGGGGGCCACAGAGGTAGGAAAGGAGTAGAGGTACCTCAGAGGTAGGAAAGGGGTAGAGGGACCTCAGAGGTAGGAAAGGGGTAGAGGGGGCCACAGAGGTAGGAAAGGGGTAGAGGTGCCACAGAAGGTAGGAAAGGGGTAGAGGGACCTCAGAGGTAGGAAGGGGTAGAGGGGGCCACAGAGGTAAGAAAGGGGTACATGGGCCACAGAGGTAGGAAAGGGGTAGAGGGACCTCAGAGGTAGGAAAGGGGTAGAGGTGCCACAGAGGTAGGAAAGGGGTACATGGGCCACAGAGGTAGGAAAGGGGTAGAGGGGGCCACAGAGGTAGGAAAGGGGTACATGGGCCACAGGTAGGAAAGGGGTAGAGGTACCTCAGAGGTAGGAAAGGAGTAGAGGTGCCACAGAGGTAGGAAAAGGTACATGGGCCACAGAGGTTGGACAGGAGTAGAGGTACCTCAGAGGTAGGAAAGGGGTAGAGGTGCCACAGAGGTAGAAAGGGGTAGAGGGGGCCACAGAGGTAGGAAAGGAGTAGAGGTACCTCAGAGGTAGGAAAGGGGTAGAGGACCTCAGAGGTAGGAAAGGGGTAGAGGGGGCCACAGAGGTAGGAAAGGGGTAGAGGTGCCACAGAGGTAGGAAAGGGGTAGAGGGACCTCAGAGGTAGGAAAGGGGTAGAGGGGGCCACAGAGGTAAGAAAGGGGTACATGGGCCACAGAGGTAGGAAAGGGGTAGAGGGACCTCAGAGGTAGGAAAGGGGTAGAGGGGCCACAGAGGTAAGAAAGGGGTACATGGGCCACAGAGGTAGGAAAGGAGTAGAGGGACCTCAGAGGTAGGAAAGGGGTAGAGGTGCCACAGAGGTAGGAAAGGGGTAGAGGACCTCAGCCTGCTTTACAAATGTTTCACCACATATCTTCTAGCGCCCGTTAATTTAACGGGCTGAACGTTCACTAGTGACCAATAATGTTTTGGGCTGTGGTTAGGACCTTCTGAAGTATCTTCTTCTCCCTGGCTGTGCAGCTGGAAAACCAAGCACAAAGACAGTACCGTCTTTTTTGCTCCATAACGCGCACTTTTTTCCTTCTCAAAAGGAAGGGGAAATGTCTGTGCGTCTTACGGAGCGAATGCCTGGTCCCTGGAGCTGAATTGCCCAGGGACCAAAAGAAGATCGAGCTTTTTCTTTGACAAAGAGAGAAGGGGGTGTTGAAAGGCTGCCGCTTTACAGCTGATCAGCAAGAGATCGGGGGAGAGAGAGAAGGTCGCTGGTTCCCTTCCTGCAGAGGAGGCTGTTGGTTTCCCCAGCGACATGTGACTGGCTGATGAGATTATCTGTTTGGAAACTGTAGAAAGGGCTTTGAGCTGCTCCTTTTGCAAATGGGTCTTTTCTCCTTTGCAAAAGCAGCAGCAGCACAACTTTGAGCTGCTCCTTTGCAAATGGGTCTTTTCTCCTTTGCAAAAGCAGCAGCACAACAACTTTGAGCTGCTCCTTTTGCAGATGGGTCTTTTCTCCTTTGCAAAAGCAGCAGCACAACAACTTTGAGCTGCTCCTTTTGCAAATGGGTCTTTTCTCCTTTGCAAAAGCAGCAGCACAACAACTTTGAGCTGCTCCTTTTGCAAATGGTCTTTTCTCCTTTGCAAAAGCAGCAGCACAACAACTTTGAGCTGCTCCTTTTGCAAATGGGGCTTTTCTCCTTTGCAAAAGCAGCAGCACAACAACTTTGAGCTGCTCCTTTTGCAAATGGGGCTTTTCTCCTTTGCAAAAGCAGCAGCACAACAACTTTGAGCTGCTCCTTTTGCAAATGGGGCTTTTCTTCTTCCAAAAGAAGATGCACCACTTTGAACTGATCCTCAAAAAGGGGGGCTTTCCCCCTTTCCTCCTCAAAAAACTAGGTGCGTCTTTTGGTCAGGTGCGTCTTATGGAGTGGAAAATACGGTAGGTGTATTCTGCATGGCTGCTTGCCGTAATACAGTGGTACCGATACAAGGGAGAGGCATGTCGCAGAGAAAGGGGTTCTGTTGCTATCAAAACGCAATCTGTTCAAGCGGTAGCTTACCTGTGGCCCTCCAAATAATAATAATAATAATAATAATAATAATTTATTATTTATACCCCGCCCATCTGGCTGGGTCTCCCCAGCCACTCTGGGCAGCTTTCAACAGAACATTAAAATACAATCCTATATAATAATCTTGAAGTGTCCCTGCGTCCACCTTATTTTTCTGTGTGTCACGGAAGTGCGCTCTGCGCATGACACACGCGGACGCAGGGATTGGCCAGCGGACAGGAAGTGACGGCCAGCCGGCCGCCTCCCTCACAGCCCCGCCGGAGGACGGCCGGCCCGGCCTGGAGGCAGCGGCAGCGAGGAGAACGAGGAGCCCGGGCCGGGCCGTGGCGGCGGCGCCAGGGCCTCGGGCAACCAGCTCACCCTGGCGCTGCTGCTCCTGCGGAGGGGCGGCGAGGTGGGCGCTGGCGGGCGCCACGGAGCGCGCTCGAAGCGGGGGCCGGGAGCAGGGCGCGCCGGGGCCCCACGAGCCGCTCTGCCGCCTCCTGCCTTCTCTTCCTCTAGAGCCCGTTTTTAACGGGCTAAATGCACTAGTAATCTATAAAACACTAGTGGACGTTCAGCCCGTTAAATTAACGGGCGCTAGAAGATATGTGGTGAAACATTTGTAAAAGCAGGCTGAGGTCCCTCTACCCCTTTCCTACCTCTGTGGCCCATGTACCCCTTTCCTACCTCTGTGGCCCATGTACCCCTTTCCTACCTCTGAGGTCCCTCTACTCCTTTCCAACCTCTGTGGCCCATGTACCCCTTTCCTACCTCTGTGGCCCATGTACCCCTTTCCTACCTCTGTGGCCCATGTACCCCTATCCTACCTCTGTGGCACCTCTACCCCTTTCCTACCTCTGGGGCACCTCTACCCCTTTCCTACCTCTGTGGCCCATGTACCCCTTTCCTACCTCTGAGGTCCCTCTACTCCTTTCCAACCTCTGTGGCCCATGTACCCCTTTCCTACCTCTGTGGCCCATGTACCCCTTTCCTACCTCTGTGGCCCATGTACCCCTTTCCTACCTCTGTGGCACCTCTACCCCTTTCCTACCTCTGTGGCACCCCTACCCCTTTCCTACCTCTGTGGCCCATGTACCCCTTTCCTACCTCTGTGGCCCATGTACCCCTTTCCTACCTCTGTGGCACCTCTACCCTTTCCTACCTCTGAGGTCCCTCTACTCCTTTCCTACCTCTGAGGTCCCTCTACTCCTTTCCTACCTCTGAGGTCCCTCTACTCCTTTCCTACCTCTGTGGCACCTCTACCCCTTTCCTACCTCTGTGGCCCATGTACCCCTTTCTTACCACTGTGGCACCTCTACCCCTTTCCTACCTCTGTGGCACCTCTACCCCTTTCCTACCTCTGTGGCACCTCTACCCCTTTCCTACCTCTGTGGCCCATGTACCCCTTTCCTACCTCTGAGGTCCCTCTACTCCTTTCCAACCTCTGTGGCCCATGTACCCCTTTCCTACCTCTGTGGCCCATGTACCCCTTTCCTACCTCTGTGGCCCATGTACCCTTTCCTACCTCTGTGGCACCTCTACCCCTTTCCTACCTCTGAGGTCCCTCTACCCCTTTCCTACCTCTGTGGCCCATGTACCCCTTTCCTACCTCTGTGGCACCTCTACCCCTTTCCTACCTCTGAGGTCCCTCTACTCCTTTCCTACCTCTGTGGCACCTCTACCCCTTTCCTACCTCTGAGGTCCCTCTACCCTTTCCTACCTCTGAGGTCCCTCTACTCCTTTCCTACCTCTGTGGCACCTCTACCCCTTTCCTACCTCTGTGGCCCATGTACCCCTTTCTTACCACTGTGGCACCTCTACCCCTTTCCTACCTCTGAGGTCCCTCTACTCCTTTCCTACCTCTGTGGCACCTCTACCCCTTTCCTACCTCTGAGGTCCCTCTACTCCTTTCCTACCTCTGAGGTCCCTCTACTCCTTTCCTACCTCTGTGGCACCTCTACCCCTTTCCTACCTCTGAGGTCCCTCTACTCCTTTCCTACCTCTGTGGCCATGCACCCCTTTCCTACCTCTGTGGCACCTCTGCCCCTTTCCTACCTCTGAGGTCCCTCTACTCCTTTCCTACCTCTGTGGCCCATGCACCCCTTTCCTACCTCTGTGGCACCTCTGCCCCTTTCCTACCTCTGAGGTCCCTCTACTCCTTTCCTACCTCTGTGGCACCTCTACCCCTTTCCTACCTCTGAGGTCCCTCTACTCCTTTCCTACCTCTGTGGCCCATGCACCCCTTTCCTACCTCTGTGGCACCTCTGCCCCTTTCCTACCTCTGTGGCACCTCTACTCCTTTCCTACCTCTGAGCTCCCTCTACTCCTTTCCTACCTCTGTCCCCTCTACCCTTTTCCTCCCTCTATCCTCCCTTATAGCCCTTTCCGTACCCAGAACCCATCACTATTGACCTCTGAGTGTTCGTGCATGTTGTCACTCTTCCCTTTTCCTATCTCCCTCTCCTTGCGACTCCACCCCCTTTCCCACCTCTCTCCCCGCTCCCTCCAATCCCTGCGTCAGTGGAGAGCATGCTCAGTACCGAATTCCACTGACGGACGGAAAGCTACGGAGGGACACAGGCACTTTATTATATAGGATTCAAAGCCTCCCTAAACAGGGCTGCCTTCAGATGTCTTCTAAAGGTCTGGTAGTTGTTGTTCTCTTGGACATCTGAAGGGAGGGAGCCACCACCGAGAAGGCCCTCTTGTATTGTTGGACTTCAAATTGCCCTCTAAACTGGTACGGTTACGAACTTAATTTGTTCTGGAGGTCCGTCTTAACCTGAGGTGTCACTTTAGCTAATGGGGTCCCACACTACCGCTGCGCCTCCTCGCGATTTCTGTTCTCATCCTGAAGCAAAGTCCTTAACCCGAGGTAGTATTTCCGGGTTAGCGGAGTCTGTAACCCGAAGCGTCTGTAACCCGAGGTACCACTGTACTTTGATCCCAAGAGATGGGGAAAGTGCATTTTGTGTCTTGCAAACTCGCCTAACGAGTAACTCGCCCAACGTCGTTTTCGCCTAACGAAGGACTTCCGGGAAAACAAGATGGCCGCCGGAAACGAATTTCTCCGCCCAGCGAAAAGACGTGGCGGCGCTTTAAATAGGATTTTTTTTCGACTTACGAATTTTTGACGCGATTTTTTCGACTTACGCATTTTTTCCCAATGCGTTCCGATGGGGCTTCGCGGCACGCATTTTTTCGCCTAGCGACGATCGCGTCGGAACGCATTATCGTCGTTAGGCGAGGTACCACTGTATAGCAGTTCCTTAGAACTTCCTCTCACCTGTGTGGGCGTAAACCAGGGGTCAGCAACCTTTCGCAGCCATGGGCCGGTCCACCTCCTTCAGACCATGTGGGGGGCTGGACTATATTTTTTTGGGGGGGGGGGGATGAACTAATTCCTATGTCCCACAAATAACCCAGAGATGCATCCTATAGAATAAAGTCCCTGCGTGCGTTCCGTGTGTCAGTGGCATTTTGCCACTGCGCATGTCCCACACGGACGCAGGGATTGGAGCGGGCGGAGACGGGGCGTGTCGGAGAGGGGCGGCCCTGCGCAGGCGCGTCGTCAGTTGGCTCAGTGCCGCCGCCGCGCACGGACACGGGGAGGACGGCTTCCTTCCAAGCGCCGCCCGCCGGGTCCCCAGAAGAGCGCGCTGCCGGGGTGCCCCCTGTCCGCCTGCGCTCACCCGCCGCCGCCGCCGCCTCCGAGGCTGCCGAGGCCCACTGCTCGGGCTGCTGTTCCGGCGCCCCTCCGCGAGTCGCCCCCGCCCGCGGGCGCCGCCGCTCGACGCCCCGCCGCTCGGCTCCTCCGGCCGCTGCTAATCCCGTGCAGCCCCCTATGTTCTAGCGCCCGTTATTAACGGGCTAAATTCAACTAGTTTTTAAATCAAAGGACACATTCTAATCATGTAAAAACACGCTGATTTAGGAGGCGATTGGGCTGGATCTGGCCCCCGGGCCATAGGTTGCCTACCCCGGCATCAACGGACATGGCCACTGCTATCTGATTTAGCTGCTGTTTTATAACATTTTAGTGGGCGTCTCGCAAGTAGAGAAGCTGCTCCTATGCAGGTACTTCAGGCTGAAGCTGGAGCTCCGCCTCCTCAATAATCGCATACTGGGAAAAATTATGGATTAAAAAGAAGTTGCCAACTCAGATGGCGGGCAGTAAGGCTAGCTTTTTAAAAAACAGGTACCCTGTTTCTCCTCCAATAAGACGTAGCCATCAAAGAAGCCGGAGCAGGATTACTACACATTGGAGAAATAGAAGCCATCCCCTGGAAATAAGACATAGGGATGTGGCGCCTCTCCCTTAAGACCAGGCATCCCCAAACTGCGGCTCTCCAGGTGTTTGGGGACTACAACTCCCATGATCCCTAGCTAACAGGACCAGTGGTCAGGGATGATGGGAGTTGTAGTCCCAAATTGTAGATGTTTGGGGACTACAACTCCCATGATCCCTAGCTAACAGGACCAGTGCTCAGGGATGATGGGAGTTTGTAGTCCCAAAACATCTGGAGTGTCAAGGTTAGCCGTCACTGAAATAAGCGGAGCAGGATTTCTACACATTGGAGAAATAGAAGCCATCCCTGAAAATAAGACATAGGGATTGTGGCGCCTCTCCCTTAAGACCAGGCATCCCCAAACTGCGGCTCTCCAGATGTTTGGGGACTACAACTCCATCATCCCTAGCTAACAGGACCAGTGGTCAGGGATGATGGGAATTGTAGTCCCAAATTGTGGGTGTTTGGGGACTACAACTCCCATGATCCCTAGCTAACAGGACCAGTGGTCAGGGATGATGGGAATTGTAGTCCCAAATTGTAGATGTTTGGGGACTACAACTCCCATCATCCCTAGCGAACAGGACCAGTGGTCAGGGATGATGGGAATTGTAGTCCCAAATTGTAGATGTTTGGGCCTAGAACTCCCATGATCCCTAGCTAACAGGACCAGTGGACAGGGATGATGGGAGTTGTAGTCCCAAATTGTAGATATTTGGGGACTACAACTCCATGATCCCTAGCTAACAGGACCAGTGGTCAGGGATGATGGGAGTTGTAGTCCCAAATTGTAGATGTTTGGGGACTAGAACTCCCATCATCCTAGCTAACAGGACCAGTGGTCAGGGATGATGGGAATTGTAGTCCCAAATTGTAGATGTTTGGGGACTGCCCAACCCCCCAGGAGATCGCCAACGGATCTAAAAAATGATCCATTTTCCCTTCCAAACCTGCGAGCATTTCAAGGTAGCTCAAGGACACCGAGCGAGAAACGAAGGGAGCTTTAGTGTCCCTGGCCAGAGTTTGGGTAAAGCGCCCAGTTCGGAACCGCCGGTCAGAGGCGTAGCAAGCCCAGGTGGTACCCGGGGCGGAATTTTTTTTTTTGTCACCCCCCCACCACTTTAATTTTAAAAAAATTAAAAAAAAATTAAAAAGTGTCACACCCCCTCTGATGGTGCCACTTTGCGAGGTGTGGGGGTTTTCTGTGTGTGTCTATTATCTCTCTTTTTTCAATAAAGTTAAAATAAAAAATAAATAATAATAATGATAACGTAAAAAAAATAGAAAATAAAAAGTGTCACCTCCCCCCCTCTGATGGTGCCACTTTGCGCTGCTCCTTTTGCAGATGGGTCTTTTCTCCTTTGCAAAAGCAGCAGCACAACAACTTTGAGCTGCTCCTTTTGCAAATGGGGCTTTTCTCCTTTGCAAAAGCAGCAGCAACAACAACAACTTTGAGCTGCTCCTTTTGCAAATGGGTCTTTTCTCCTTTGCAAAAGCAGCAGCACAACTTTGAGCTGCTCCTTTTGCAGATGGGTCTTTTCTCCTTTGCAAAAGCAGCAGCAGCACAACTTTGAGCTGATCCTTTGGCAAATGGGTCTTTTCTCCTTTGCAAAAGCAGCAGCACAACAACTTTGAGCTGCTCCTTTTGCAAATGGGGCTTTTCTCCTTTGCAAAAGCAGCAGCACAACAACTTTGAGCTGCTCCTTTTGCAAATGGGGCTTTTCTCCTTTGCAAAAGCAGCAGCACAACAACTTTGAGCTGCTCCTTTTCCAAATGTGTCTTTTCTCCTTTGCAAAAGCAGCAGCACAACTTTGAGCTGCTCCTTTTGCAAATGTGTCTTTTCTCCTTTGCAAAAGCAGCAGCACAACTTTGAGCTGATCCTTTTGCAAATGGGTCTTCTCTTCTTCCAAAAGAAGATGCACCACTTTGAACTGATCCTCAAAAAGGGGGGCTTTTCCCCCTTTCCTCCTCAAAAAACTAGGTGCGCGTTATGGTCCGGTGCGCGTTATGGAGCGAAAAATACGGGTAATTCTAGCAACTATTTACACCTGTTTTGCAAATTCAAAATTCAGACATTGTCATTTAACAGTGTTCGAAGAAGGTCCTTTTTAATAATTATATATATATTTATCAAGTCTGGATGAGCAATATAAATACTGCTCCAGAAATGAAATAAAAGTGTTTACACCCCCCCCCCAAACTCCAATGTTATAGCTCAGTGTCCTGTTCCATTTTTAGAATAATCTGTAAAAATCTTTAACGGCGAAGCGGTTCAAATTTCCGCAACTTCAGCGATGCGCTAGACGACAAAGCATCCCTGCTGGAGGAAGAATGGACCGTTTCTGGGGACTGGAATAATATTCGGCCCCGGTGATTATATACGTAGAAGGATGGATGGTTCCTTAACGTGTCAAATGTCCTGGAACAAAAAGCAGAACAAAAAGGAAATGAGTGCAATTGGTTACAAATCATAACTGTCAATTCACAGTCCCGTTCTGGGTAAAATGCCATAACTAAGGGTACCTTCAGATCAGGGTGGATTTGATTTAAATCAAATTGATTTAAATCACGATTTAAATCTCTAGTCAGTAAGGCTTGATTTAAATCACTAGTCAGTAAGGCTTGATTTAAATCACTAGTCAGTAAGGCTTGATTTAAATCACTAGTCAGTAAGGCTTGATTTAAATCACTAGTCAGTAAGGCTTGATTTAAATCACTAGTCAGTAAGGCTTGATTTAAATCACTAGTCAGTAAGGCTGGATTTAAATCACTAGTCAGTAAGGCTCGATTTAAATCACTAGTCAGTAAGGCTCGATTTAAATCACTAGTCAGTAAGGCTCGATTTAAATCACTAGTCAGTAAGGCTCGATTTAAATCACGAGTCAGTAAGGCTCGATTTAAATCACTAGTCAGTAAGGCTTGATTTAAATCACTAGTCAGTAAGGCTCGATTTAAATCACTAGTCAGTAAGGCTCGATTTAAATCACTAGTCAGTAAGGCTTGATTTAAATCACTAGTCAGTAAGACTTGATTTAAATCACTAGTCAGTAAGACTTGATTTAAATCACTAGTCAGTAAGGCTCGAATTAAATCACTAGTCAGTAAGGCTCGATTTAAATCACTAGTCAGTAAGGCTCGATTTAAATCACTAGTCAGTAAGGCTCGATTTAAATCACTAGTCAGTATGGCTCGATTTAAATCACTAGTCAGTAAGGCTTGATTTAAATCACTAGTCAGTAAGGCTTGATTTAAATCACTAGTCAGTAAGGCTTGATTTAAATCACTAGTCAGTAAGGCTTGATTTAAATCACTAGTCAGTAAGGCTTGATTTAAATCACTAGTCAGTAAGGCTTGATTTAAATCACTAGTCAGTATGGCTTGAATTAAATCACTAGTCAGTAAGGCTCGATTTAAATCACTAGTCAGTAAGGCTCGATTTAAATCACTAGTCAGTAAGGCTTGATTTAAATCACTAGTCAGTAAGGCTCGATTTAAATCACTAGTCAGTAAGGCTCGATTTAAATCACTAGTCAGTATGGCTCGATTTAAATCACTAGTCAGTAAGGCTCGATTTAAATCACTAGTCAGTAAGGCTTGATTTAAATCACGAGTCAGTAAGGCTCGATTTAAATCACTAGTCAGTAAGGCTTGATTTAAATCACTAGTCAGTATGGCTTGATTTAAATCACTAGTCAGTAAGGCTTGATTTAAATCACTAGTCAGTAAGGCTTGATTTAAATCACTAGTCAGTAAGGCTCGATTTAAATCACTAGTCAGTAAGGCTCGATTTAAATCACTAGTCAGTATGGCTCGATTTAAATCACTAGTCAGTAAGGCTCGATTTAAATCACTAGTCAGTAAGGCTTGATTTAAATCACGAGTCAGTAAGGCTCGATTTAAATCACTAGTCAGTAAGACTTGATTTAAATCACTAGTCAGTATGGCTTGATTTAAATCACTAGTCAGTAAGGCTTGATTTAAATCACGAGTCAGTATGGCTTGATTTAAATCACTAGTCAGTAAGGCTTGATTTAAATCACTAGTCAGTATGGCTCGATTTAAATCACTAGTCAGTAAGGCTTGATTTAAATCACGAGTCAGTAAGGCTTGATTTAAATCACTAGTCAGTAAGGCTTGATTTAAATCACGAGTCAGTATGGCTCGATTTAAATCACGAGTCAGTAAGGCTCGATTAAGGCTCGATTTAAATCACTAGTCAGTAAGGCTTGATTTAAATCACGAGTCAGTAAGGCTTGATTTCAATATTTGTTTTACAGAAAGACTCCTTCTTGCTGGTATAATCTTAATATTTACAACCATATGAAGGTTTCCTTTTTGGAATAATAAATTTTCAGAGTAGTTTTGACAGTTCTATCAAAAATTACTGATTTGGTTATACTACTAGAAATACATAGACAGATAATTATGAAATTAGGGTGAGGTTTAAGAAGTTAACTGTTTATATTTGGACAACTTTTCTGCGGTACTTTATTGGAAGGAGGAAAATAATCATTTCCTTAATAACCATTTCTAGTAGTATAACCAAATCAGTTAACAAACATGGATACATATGCTATCATGTGATTGTTTTAGTTCAATAAATGGTTTAAATGGTTATTAAGGAAATGATTCTTTTTCTCCTTCCAATAAAGTACAGCAGAAAAGTTGTGGAGCTCCACCGTCCGACGCTGCTCTTTTAATTTTTCGGCAAGGGATCCGTTCCCTCGCTTTTTCCAGGGGTTTTTAGGCGCTTCCCCCCAGACTTAATCCGCTAGCAGGTAGGGGACCTGATAGTCTCAGGTCTCCTATTCTCGACTCGCTCTCCAGCGCACCCTTGCCGGAAGACTAGTGATTTAAATCGAGCCTTAATGACTCGTGATTTAAATCGTGATTTAAATCAATTTGATTTCAATCAAATCCACCCTGCTAATAATAATAGTCATCGACAGACATGCAGCATGCAACAGGTTTCTTTTAACTTTGCCATGTGCGTGAGGGAAGTACGGCACGCTGTCATTTCTCAGTCTTACAGCATGGTGCAAATCCTATTTAATAAAGTCCCTGTGTGCGTTCCGTGTGTCAGTGGCATTTTGCCACTGCGCATGCCCCACAGGGACGCAGGGATTGGAGCGGGCGGAGAGGGGGGCGTGTCCGACGCAGAGACACTCCTCCTCCTCCGGCCGCCGCCGCCACGCTCCTTCTCTCCCCTGGCCGCGCCGAGGCCTACCCACCCGAAGCCGCCGCCGGGGCCGCGGGGCCTCCTGAACCGGCGGCGCTGCTGCTGCTGCTCGCATTGCCCCCCTCATGGCCGCGGGAAGGGGCAGCTCCGGGTGAAGGGAGGGAGGAAGGAAGGAGGTGGTGGCGGCGGCCCTGAGCGGGAGAAGGAGGCGGCGGCGGTGACCGAGGGAGGCGAGGCCGGTGGAGGGGGGCGCGGCGGGCTGAGCTAGGCCGCCCGCTTCGGCGGGAGGCCGGGCCCCCTCTCAGCCCTCGCGTGGGTTCCCGGCGCGCCGGGCGGCCAAGAGGAGCGCAGCCTGTCCGGAGGCGGCGGCGGTGACCGAGGGAGGTCCGGCGTGAGGTTTCTGCTGGGCGGGGGGCGGCGCCGGCGCATCTAGCGCCCGTTATCGACGGGCTCAATTCACTAGTGATGAAATAACAACTGCGAAACGTCTTCTAGTTCAGTGTTTCCCAACCGGTGTGCCTCCAGATGTTTTGGGACTACAATTCCCATCATCCCTGACCACTGGTCTTGCTAGCGAGGGATGATGGGAGTTGTAGTCCCCAAACATCTATAACAGTGATGGCTAACCTTGACATTCCAGATGTTTTGGGGACTACAATTCCCATCATCCCTGACCACTGGTATTGCTAGCGAGGGATGATGGGAGTTGTAGTCCCCAAACATCTATAACAGTGATGGCTAACCTTGACACTCCAGATGTTTTGGGACTACAATTCCCATCATCCCTGACCACTGATCCTGTTAGCTAGGGATAATGGGAGTTGTAGTCCCCAAACATCTATAACAGTGATGGCTAACCTTGACACTCCAGATGTTTTGGGAGTACAATTCCCATCATCCCTGACCACTGGTCTTGCTAGCGAGGGATGATGGGAGTTGTAGTCCCCAAACATCTATAACAGTGATGGCTAACCTTGACCCTCCAGATGTTTTGGGACTACAATTCCCATCATCCCTGACCACTGGTATTGCTAGCGAGGGATGATGGGAGTTGTAGTCCCCAAACATCTATAACAGTGATGGCTAACCTTGACACTCCAGATGTTTTGGGACTACAATTCCCATCCTCCCTGACCACTGGTATTGCTAGCGAGGGATGATGGGAGTTGTAGTCCCCAAACATCTACAATTTGGGACTACAATTCCCATCCTCCCTGACCACTGGTCCTGTTAGCTAGGGATGACGGGAGTTGTAGTCCTCAAACATCTACAAATTGGGACTACAACTCCCATCATGCCTGACCACTGGTCCTGTTAGCTAGGGATGATGGGAGTTGTAGTCCCCAAACATCTATAACAGTGATGGCTAACCTTGACACTCCAGATGTTTTGGGACTACAATTCCCATCATCCCTGACCACTGGTCTTGCTAGCTAGGGATGATGGGAGTTGTAGTCCCCAAACATCTATAACAGTGATGGCTCACCATGACGCTCCAGATGTTTTGGGACTACAATTCCCATCATCCCTGACCACTGGTCTTGCTAGCGAGGGATGATGGGAGTTGTAGTCCCCAAACACCTACAATCTGGGACTACAATTCCCATCATCCCTGACCACTGGTCCTGTTAGCTAGGGATGATGGGAGTTGTAGTCCCCAAACATCTATAACAGTGATGGCTCACCTTGACACTACAGGTGTTTTGGGACTACACTTCCCATCATCCCTGACCACTGGTCTTGCTAGCGAGGGATGATGGGAGTTGTAGTCCCCAAACATCTATAACAGTGATGGCTAACCTTGACACTCCAGATGTTTTGGGACTACAATTCCCATCATCCCTGACCACTGGTCTTGCTAGCGAGGGATGATGGGAGTTGTAGTTCCCAAACATCTATAACAGTGATGGCTCACCTTGACGCTCCAGATGTTTTGGGACTACAATTCCCATCATCCCTGACCACTGGTCTTGCTAGCGAGGGATGATGGGAGTTGTAGTCCCCAAACATCTACAATTTGGGACTACAATTCCCATCCTCCCTGACCACTGGTCCTGTTAGCTAGGGATGACGGGAGTTGTAGTCCTCAAACATCTACAAATTGGGACTACAACTCCCATCATCCCTGACCACTGGCCCTGTTAGCTAGGGATGATGGGAGTTGTAGACCCCAAACATCTATAACAGTGATGGCTCACCTTGACGCTCCAGATGTTTTGGGACTACAATTCCCATCATCCCTGACCACTGGTCTTGCTAGCTAGGGATGATGGGAGTTGTAGTCCCCAAACATCTATAACAGTGATGGCTCACCTTGACGCTCCAGATGTTTTGGGACTACAATTCCCATCATCCCTGACCACTGGTCTTGCTAGCTAGGGATGATGGGAGTTGTAGTACCCAAACATCTATAACAGTGATGGCTCACCTTGACGCTCCAGATGTTTTGGGACTACAATTCCCATCATCCCTGACCACTGGTCTTGCTAGCGAGGGATGATGGGAGTTGTAGTCCCCAAACATCTACAATTTGGGACTACAATTCCCATCCTCCCTGACCACTGGTCCTGTTAGCTAGGGATGACGGGAGTTGTAGTCCTCAAACATCTACAAATTTGGACTACAACTCCCATCATCCCTGACCACTGGCCCTGTTAGCTAGGGATGATGGGAGTTGTAGTCCCCAAACATCTATAACAGTGATGGCTAACCTTGACACTCCAGATGTTTTGGGACAACAACTCCCATCATCCCTGACCACTGATCCTGTTAGCTAGGGATGATGGGAGTTGTAGTCCCCAAACATCTATAACAGTGATGGCTAACCTTGACCCTCCAGATGTTTTGGGACTACAATTCCCATCATGCCTGACCACTGGTCTTGCTAGCGAGGGATGATGGGAGTTGTAGTCCCCAAACACCTACAATCTGGGACTACAATTCCCATCATCCCTGACCACTGGTCCTGTTAGCTAGGGATGATGGGAGTTGTAGTCCCCAAACATCTATAACAGTGATGGCTCACCTTGACACTACAGGTGTTTTGGGACTACACTTCCCATCATCCCTGACCACTGGTCTTGCTAGCGAGGGATGATGGGAGTTGTAGTCCCCAAACATCTATAACAGTGATGGCTAACCTTGACACTCCAGATGTTTTGGGACTACAATTCCCATCATCCCTGACCACTGGTCTTGCTAGCGAGGGATGATGGGAGTTGTAGTCCCCAAACATCTATAACAGTGATGGCTCACCTTGACGCTCCAGATGTTTTGGGACTACAATTCCCATCATCCCTGACCACTGGTCTTGCTAGCGAGGGATGATGGGAGTTGTAGTCCCCAAACATCTACAATTTGGGACTACAATTCCCTTCCTCCCTGACCACTGGTCCTGTTAGCTAGGGATGACGGGAGTTGTAGTCCTCAAACATCTACAAATTGGGACTACAACTCCCATCATCCCTGACCACTGGCCCTGTTAGCTAGGGATGATGGGAGTTGTAGACCCCAAACATCTATAACAGTGATGGCTCACCTTGACGCTCCAGATGTTTTGGGACTACAATTCCCATCATCCCTGACCACTGGTCTTGCTAGCTAGGGATGATGGGAGTTGTAGTCCCCAAACATCTATAACAGTGATGGCTCACCTTGACGCTCCAGATGTTTTGGGACTACAATTCCCATCATCCCTGACCACTGGTCTTGCTAGCTAGGGATGATGGGAGTTGTAGTCCCCAAACATCTATAACAGTGATGGCTCACCTTGACGCTCCAGATGTTTTGGGACTACAATTCCCATCATCCCTGACCACTGGTCTTGCTAGCGAGGGATGATGGGAGTTGTAGTCCCCAAACATCTGGAGGCACACTGGTTGGGAAACAGTTGATCAGGATAGAGCAGCGTTTCCCAACCGGTGTGCCGCGGCACACTAGTGTGCCGTGAGACACCGGCTGGTGTGCCGCGGTAAAACCGTGGCTCGGGACCCCACGCCGCAGCCGCAAACGCGTAGCAGCGGCTGCAATGGGGGAAAGGGAGCGCAGAAACCCACCGGCGACCTACCGCGCATGCGCCAGCTCCCCGCCGATTCTGATTGGTTGCCAGGGACCAATAAGAAACCATGGTGGGAAGAGCTTTGCTGTTGGCCCGAGATCGGTAGCAGAAGCGCTTTCCATTTGCATCCTGGGTATTGTAGTCTCGCTGACCAAAGGCGCTGGAATGCGGGGAGGTCTCCTAGCGTTAGCCGAAGTGGGAATGGTGAGTTACCCCCCCCCTCCTCTCTTTTTTTGCTTCAAAACTAAAACTGCCCTAAATAGAAAACGTGTGCAGTGTGAAGCAGAACATATTGTAGCCGTGACACTAACGGGGCGGGGGGCGGCGGCGATCCTTCTTGGGTGCAACTTCAAGGGCTGTAGTGCTTCTCAATGTACAAACTGCTTTCAGATCTTAATTCGGTTCAGCGTGCAGTTGCCGCCGCCGCGCCTCTTCCTGCCAAGGTTCCAGTGCCTTATAGCGCTAGACTTTCTGTACTTATCTACTCAGAAGTAACGTAAATTAAATAAAAAGGGGCTTATTCCCAGGTAAGGGCTGCAATTTTAAGGGCGTGAGGTATTTTGGAGTTTCACCAAAACACAAGCATCTCTCATTCCTTTTGAAACATGTTCACCTGTTGAACTCTCCTGGCATAGGAACTCTGCAAGGGTTGGTTTTTTTTAAGGTGGCAACTGTACTGGCATGTAAAAGACGTCACTTTATTGCACTTAATAAGAACATACAAAAATTGTTTATAGAATGCTTTAAAATTGTTTTGTTACCGCCCCCTGAAGCTCGTGCCTATCAAGTTTATACTGCAATATAATATAATCAAGTCACATATATAAAATGCATTATGTTGGGGAAAACATATTTTACAAAAGCATATATATGGATAAATTCACATTAAAATGCTGATGGACTTCATTTTTTGCAAACTAGTGTGAAAATGTGGGGAGCTGAAAAATGAGAAAAAGAAAACCAAAACTGACAGATTCATTCATCCCTACCTACCGGTAGGAGCAAAGCCCATAGCTCAATGAGTCCTCAGTATACAGTAGCACAGTTAATTTTTTTAACATTTTCGAATGGTGGTGTGCCTCGAGATTTTTTTCATGCAACAAGTGTGCCTTGGCCCAAAAAAGGTTGAAAAACACTGGGATAGAGAGCAGCCCTCCTCTTTAAACAGATCTGGAAGGCTGCCTCATGTACAGGGTGGGGGGGACAGCACTGAGCAAAGTCGGAATGCCATCCTATATAATAAAGAGCCTGTGTCCCTCCGTAGCTTTCCGTGTGTCCGTGGAATTCTCAAGTGCGCTTGCGCTCCACTGACACAGGGATTGGAGCGTACGGACCAATAGGCGATCCCCGTTTGCCCTTACCTCCGCTGCCTTGCCGCCTTTGGGCACCTCTGCTGGAGCGCAGCTTGAGCACAGGGGCGGCGGCGCAAAGCGCCGCGGCCCCCAGACCTCCTGCTGCCGTCTGCCGTCCACTGCCGGAGCACGAGGAGGAGGACGAGGACGGCTGGCCTGGTCTGGAGGCAGCGGCGACGAGGAGGACGAGGATGCCGCCCCGCAACCTCCTCGCCCCGGACGCCGCCGGCTCCTTAGGCTGCCCGTCCGTGAGCGCCTCCGCCCTCCCTCCCTCCTGCCCGGCTCTTTTCCTGCGCGGCCGGAGCCGCCGAGGGAGCTGGGCGCGCGCGGCGGTGCCGGCCTCCGAGGGGGCGTCCGGGGTTGGGGGGCTCCCCGGTTTCCCCGCGCTCAGCCTCCTCCCACCGCGGCGGCCGGAGCGCAGCCGCGGCTGTGCCCCCCGCCCCGCAAGGCGCGCGCGTGTGCTGCCGGGCTAGCGCCCGTTCTCTCAACGGGCTTCAATTCACTAGTCAGAAAGAAATGGGTAAGATCCATACTTATTCTTCAGCTCCGAAGTCGCATCCATGTCTTTGAATTCCCCTGCGATGTGTACTATGCCGTAACAGGCAACCGCAAAGGCCAGCAGGGTTTGAAGAACTACCTGCAACAGATTAAAAAGCAAAAAAAGCACTCGAGCGACTGAAGCAAAATCCTGCTAATAGAATTCCCCGCCTTGTTTGGTCTTAAGTATCCAACCACTGTGCTTTTCAGGTTTTGGGGGGACAGGGGGCGGGCGGGTGTGGGGGACTCCCTGGTCCTGAATGGGGTAACTGTGCCCTTGAAGGACCAGGTGCTGCCATAACAGCACATAGAAGGACCAGTGGGATGGAGGAGGAAGGATCCGTGAGAAAGCCTATCAAGCCAGGTTTCTTGCCCAGCCCGGCCAGACTGGTTTGGAAAGCCAGAGTCGGAACCGAGAAAGCCTTTCTCAGGGGGATGGATGGCAGGATGGATGGCGGCTAACAGATGGAGGTTGAATCCTGACAAGACAGAAGTGCTGTTTTGGGGGGACAGGAGGCGGGCGGGTGTGGGGGACTCCCTGGTCCTGAATGGGGTAACCGTGCCGCCGAAGGACCAGGTGCGCAGCCTGGGAGTCATTTTGGACCCAAGGAGGCGCAGGTTAATTCTGTGTCCATCTGGGACGCTGGATGAGACCCTCCCTGCCCGCGGACTGTCTCGCCAGAGTGGTGCATGCTCTGGTTATCTCCCGCCTGGACTACTGCAATGCGCTCTACGTGGGGCTACCTTTGAAGGTGACCCGGAAACTGCAATTAATCCAGAATGCGGCAGCTAGACTGGGGACTGGGAGCGGCCGCCGGGACCACATAACACCGGTCCTGAGAGAACTACATTGGCTCCCAGTCCGTTTCCGAGCACAATTCAAAGTGTTGGTGCTGACCTTGAAAGCCCTAAATGGCTTCAATCCAGTATACCTGAAGGAGCGTCTCCACCTCCACTGAAAACGAGTATTTGGGTGGGGGGAGAGGGTCTTTGAGACTTTATTGCACTGTTATACAGTGGTTCCGCTCCTTCCTCCTGGGCCGTGTTCAGAAAGTGGTGGTGGGGGATGAGCGTTCAGACCCCTGGGCTCTCACTTGTGGGGTGCCTCAGGATCCGTCCTCTCCCCCGTGCTTTTTAATATCTATATGCAGCCGCTGGGAGAGATCACCAGGGGGTTTGGGCTGGGTGTTCATCAGTATGCGGATGATACCCAGCTCTACCTCTCTTTCAAATCAGAACCAGGGAAGGCGGTGAAGGTCCTGTGTGAGTGTCTGGAGGATGGATGGCGGCTAACAGATGGGGGTTGAATCCTGACAAGACAGAAGTGCTGTTTTTGGGGGGACAGGAGGCGGGCAGGGGTGGGGGACTCCCTGGTCCTGAATAGGGTAACTGTGCCCCTGAAGGACCAGGTGCGCAGCCTGGGAGTCATTTTGGACCCAAGGAGGCGCAGGTGAATTCTGTGTCCATCTGGGACGCTGGATGAGACCCTCCCTGCCCGCGGACTGTCTCGCCAGAGCGGTGCATGCTCTGGTTATCTCCCGCTTGGACTACTGCAATGTGCTCTACGTGGGGCTACCTTTGAAGGTGACCCGGAAACTGCAATTAATCCAGAATGCGGCAGCTAGACTGGTGACTGGGAGCGGCCGCCGGGACCACATAACACCGGTCCTGAGAGATCTACACTGGCTCCCAGTACGTTTCCGAGCACAATTCAAAGTGTTGGTGCTGACCTTTAAAGCCCTAAACGGCCTCGGTCCTGTATACCTGAAGGAGCATCTCCACCCCCACCGTTCAGCCCGGACACTGAGGTCCAGCGCCGAGGGCCTTCTGGCGGTTCCCCCACCACGAGAAGCAAAGCTACAGGGAACCAGGCACAGGGCCTTCTCGGTGGTGGCACCCGCCCTGTGGAACGCCCTCCCACCAGATGTGCAAGAGAACAACTATCCTACATACAGAAAATACCTGAAGGCAGCCCTGTTTAGGGAAGTTTTTAACTTGCGATTTGGATGTATTTTAATATTTGTTGGAAGCCGCCCAGAGTGGCTGAGGAGAGCCGGCCAGCTGGGCGGAGTACAAATAAAAGAATTATTCGGATTCTTATTATATGGGAAATCTCACGGCTTCCGAAATGTGCAATGCAGCAGTATTACGTACTTCCCAACCATATCTAGCCTTCTAGTGTGGAAAGGAGAAGGGGCAGAGGTGAGTGGGAATGGGTAGAACAGTGTTTCCCAACCAGTGTGCCTCCAGATGTTTTGGGACTACAATTCCCATCATCCCTGACCACTGGTATTGCTAGCGAGGGATGATGGGAGTTGTAGTCCCCAAACATCTGGAGGCACACTGGTTGGGAAACACTGTGCTAGAGCACGGGTGGCAAACTCCGGCCCTCCAGATGTTTTAGAACTACAATTCCCATCAGCCCTAGCTAACAGGACCAGTGGTCAGGGATGATGGGAATTGTAGTCCCAAAACATCTGGAGGCACACTGGTTGGGAAACACTGTGCTAGAGCACGGGTGTCAAACTCCGGCCCTCCAGATGTTTTAGAACTACAATTCCCATCAGCCCTCGCTAGCAATACCAGTGGTCAGGGATGATGGGAATTGTAGTCCCAAAACATCTGGAGGCACACTGGTTGGGAAACACTGTGCTAGAGCACGGGTGTCAAACTCCGGCCCTCCAGATGTTTTAGAACTACAATTCCCATCAGCCCTCGCTAGCAATACCAGTGGTCAGGGATGATGGGAATTGTAGTCCCAAAACATCTGGAGGCACACTGGTTGGGAAACACTGTGCTAGAGCACGGGTGGCAAACTCCGGCCCTCCAGATGTTTTAGAACTACAATTCCCATCAGCCCTAGCTAACAGGACCAGTGGTCAGGGATGATGGGAATTGTAGTCCCAAAACATCTGGAGGCACACTGGTTGGGAAACACTGTGCTAGAGCACGGGTGGCAAACTCCGGCCCTCCAGATGTTTTAGAACTACAATTCCCATCAGCCCTCGCTAACAGGACCAGTGGTCAGGGATAATGGGAATTGTAGTCTCAAAACATCTGGAGGGCCGGAGTTTGAGGGAGATGCTGTATGTTTTGCAGAGTATGGGGAGTAAACCAGAGGCTTTCCAAGAGTGGCAATTCCTGAAGGAATGCTGCTAAGGGAGAAGAGGACGGTGCCAAATTTCAGAGGAATCTCAGTCACACTGCAATGTAGGCTGCAGATTAGGGGAAGGAGCGTGGTGACTAGGGCAATGACTTTTTCCATTTTTTTCTCCAAAATTATTTCCTGTAGCCCAAACGGACGAACTTTTGCCTATTCATGACTAAAACGAGGTCTATGCCAGTGTTTTTCAACCACTGTTCCGCGGCACACTAGTGTGCCGCGAGATGTTGCCTGGTGTGCCGTGGGAAAAATTTGGTTGGATACTGCCAAGGAGTTCCCCCCCTTCTGGCAAACAAAGCTATTTTGACATTGCTCCCATTTCCCACTACATATCTGTGTGAGATGAGCTTTTCAAGCATCCTCTATAATAATTCCCTAATGTCCCTGCGTCCGTGTCCGTCCGTCAGTGGAAATTTCCACTGCGCATGTCGGAGACGGACGCAGGGATTGGAGAGGGGGGCATGTCGGAGAGGCGGCGGCGGCGCATGCGCGTCGCCAGTTGCCTCACTGCCGCCGCCTCGCATGGAGCTGAGCGCGCTGCCGGGGTCCGCATGGAGCAGAGCGCGCTGTCCGCCTGCGCTCATCCGAGGCTGCCCCCGCTCGGCAGGCTCTGGCTGCGGCTCCGCCAGCGCCTTGGCAGTTGCTGAGAATATGGCGGCCGCTGCTGCCGGCACTTGCTCGGCCTGCGGGAGCCGCGTCGGCTGCAGCCAGCGCTCGGGCGCCGAGGGAGAGGCCGCGGATTCCCCTCCAGCGCCAGGCCACGTCAGTGGAGCGGAGCGGAGGGAGCGTTTGCGGGCCGAGGTGGAGCCCGTGAGCGGGGAGCGAGCGTGTGGCGGCAAGAGACAGAGAGAACCTCTTTGCAGGCGTGCAGCTCCTCTCCCGGAGTAGCGGCGCCTGCCAAAGCAGGAGAAGCGGCAGGCGCCTCCGCCCGAGCTCGGCACCAGGGAGGCACCAACCGAGGAGTCCTGGCCTCCAGTGGCCGTGCGGGGACACGTCTGGAGGCCCCCTTCCTGCCCCCATCCCCTATCCCGCCTCCCAGCTGCCTCTGGATGCCGCGGGGTCCCGCACCGTGGCCCCAAGACCTCCTGCTGCCGTCCACCTGCAGCGGGCGGTTGGCCGGCGCTGTGTGTGTGGGAGGGGGAGGGAGACAGAGCCAAACTGTTTGTGGAGGTCTGGGAAGTGGGGGGGAAGGTGTGTGTGTGTGTGTGTGAGAGAGAGAGAGAGAGAGAGAGAGAGAGAGAGAGAGAGAGCGCTTTCTAGCGCCTGTTTTTGTTAACAGGCTTAATTTACTAGTGATTGCTATAAAAACTAAATACAGAGAGAGACTGAGAGCTGTTGACGAAGAGCTACCGTATTTTTTGCTCCATAACGCGCACTTTTTTCCTTCTCAAAAGGAAGGGGAAAAGTCTGTGCGCGTTATGGAGCGAAGGCATGGTCCCTGGAGCTGAATTGCCCAGGGACCAAAAGAAGATCGAGCTTTTTCTTTTACAAAGAGAGAAGGGGGTGTTGAAAGGGTGCCGCTTTACAGCTGATCAGCAAGAGATCGGGAAGAGAGATAAGGTCGCTGCAGAGAGAAAGAGATCGGGAAGAGAGATAAGGTCCTCCTGCTGAGGAGGCTGTTGGTTTCCCCAGTGACATGGGACTGGCTGATTAGATTATCTGTTTGGAAACTGTAGAAAGGGCTTTGAGCTGCTCCTTTTGCAGATGGGTCTTTTCTCCTTTGCAAAAGCTGCAGCAGCAGCACAAGTTTGAGCTGCTTCTTTTGCAAATGTGTCTTTTCTCCTTTGCAAAAGCAGCAGCACAGCAACTTTGAGCTGCTCCTTTTGCAGATGGGTCTTTTCTCCTTTGCAAAAGCTGCAGCAGCAGCACAAGTTTGAGCTGCTTCTTTTGCAAATGTGTCTTTTCTCCTTTGCAAAAGCAGCAGCACAGCAACTTTGAGCTGCTCCTTTTGCAGATGGGTCTTTTCTCCTTTGCAAAAGCTGCAGCAGCAGCACAAGTTTGAGCTGCTTCTTTTGCAAATGTGTCTTTTCTCCTTTGCAAAAGCAGCAGCACAGCAACTTTGAGCTGCTCCTTTTGCAGATGGGTCTTTTCTCCTTTGCAAAAGAAGATGCACAACTTTGAACTGATCCTCAAAAAGGGGGGCTTTCCTCCTCAAAAAACTAGGTGCGCGTTATGGTCCGGTGCGCGTTATGGAGCGAAAAATACGGTACGTGTGTGTCTTTCTTCGATTCCAGCCAGAATATCAGCTTTGTGTTCAGCCAAACAGGCCCAGGTTGCGCACTGAATAAAGTATTTTATAATTTTTCATATTTCTGCTGACTTACTATTTCATAATAAAGTAATTATAAAATACTTTCTTTGTGTTTATTTGATTCCTATTCCAGAGAATTACTTTATATATAGTCAATATAGGCACAGAGTTAAATTTTTTAACATTTTCTAATGGTGGTGTGCCTCGTGATGTTTTTCATGAAACAAGTGTGCCTTTGCCCAAAAAAGGTTGAAAAACACTGGTCTATTCCATTGAAAGATTAAAAAAAGGTCACGCGCAAACCGTTTTTCAATTTTTAGTAGGCCGTTTTACCATTTCCTAAAACTGTATTCACAATTCTATATATATGAAAATGTTCAAGCTGGAGGTTTGTTGCTCCGTAACCAATGCTTGAAAACCAACTGGGAAACCAATAAATCTCCCATCGACATTGCCCGAAGCAACCAGTGCTGTGAGCGTGCGATCCAAGTCGTGCGAGACTTGCACGGCTCCTGGTGCAACAAGGACAACCTCCCACTGGGATCCATCCTGTCCAATGACATTCTCGTGAATAATTGACTTCCTCGTGTGTTTGATGGCCCTATATAATGTTGTAGAGATGCGACTCTAAAGCCGGGGTTCAATTTCATATCTGCTGACAGTGACTTCAAAAAAGGGTCCAAAAACGGATCGATAAAATTTTTAAAATCCTTTTGTGCGTGAGGGTTTTTTTGATCCAATCTCTTGGAAAGTCAGATTTTATCGAATCTTTAATGAACGCTCGTCAAATGATGATACAGGGAGATGAGGCTGTAAAAAAGTCATCACTCAATGCAGTGTTTCCCAACCAGTGTGCCTCCAGATGTTTTGGGACTACAACTCCCATCATCCCTCGCTAGCAATACCAGTGGTCAGGGATGATGGGAATTGTAGTCCCAAAACATCTGGAGGCACACTGGTTGGGAAACGCTGCTCTAATGCAGTGTTTCCCAACCAGTGTGCCTCCAGATGTTTTGGGACTACAACTCCCATCATCCCTCGCTAGCAATACCAGTGGTCAGGGATGATGGGAGTTGTAGTCCCAAAACATCTGGAGGCAGACTGGTTGGGAAACGCTGCTCTAATGCAGTGTTTCCCAACCAGTGTGCCTCCAGATGTTTTGGGACTACAACTCCCATCATCCCTCGCTAGCAATACCAGTGGTCAGGGATGATGGGAATTGTAGTCCCAAAACATCTGGAGGCACACTGGTTGGGAAACGCTGCTCTAATGCAGTGTTTCCCAACCAGTGTGCCTCCAGATGTTTTGGGACTACAACTCCCATCATCCCTCGCTAGCAATACCAGTGGTCAGGGATGATGGGAATTGTAGTCCCAAAACATCTGGAGGCACACTGGTTGGGAAACGCTGCTCTAATGCAGTGTTTCCCAACCAGTGTGCCTCCAGATGTTTTGGGACTACAACTCCCATCATCCCTCGCTAGCAATACCAGTGGTCAGGGATGATGGGAATTGTAGTCCCAAAACATCTGGAGGCACACTGGCTGGGAAACGCTGCTCTAATGCAGTGTTTCCCAACCAGTGTGCCTCCAGATGTTTTGGGACTACAACTCCCATCATCCCTCGCTAGCAATACCAGTGGTCAGGGATGATGGGAATTGTAGTCCCAAAACATCTGGAGGCACACTGGTTGGGAAACACTGCTTTAGTGCACTTGTCCGCAAGGATTGGCAACAGTTCTGCAGGGCTTCAGCCAGGTCTTGCCCATACATACCTGGAGATGTCTGGGACTGAACCATAGACTTTCTGCATGCCAGGACACTTAGAATACTAGAATCCTAGAGTTGGAAGAGACCCCAAGGGCCATCCAGTCCAACCCCCTGCCAAGCAGGAATCATTCTTCATATTATTCTTAGAATCCTAGAATCCTAGAGTTGGAAGAGACCCCAAGGGCCATCCAGTCCAACCCCCTGCCAAGCAGGAATCATGATTCATATTCTTATTAGAATCCTAGAATCCTAGAGTTGGAAGAGACCCCAAGGGCCATCCAGTCCAACCCCCGGCCAAGCAGGAATCATTATTCATATTATTATTAGAATGCTAGAATCCTAGAGTTGGAAGAGACCCCAAGGGCCATCCTGTCCAACCCCCTGCCAAGCAGGAATCATTCTTCATATTCTTATTAGAATCCTAGAATCCTAGAGTTGGAAGAGACCCCAAGGGCCATCCAGTCCAACCCCCTGCCAAGCAGGAATCATTCTTCATATTCTTATTAGAATCCTAGAATCCTAGAGTTGGAAGAGACCCCAAGGGCCATCCAGTCCAACCCCCTGCCAAGCAGGAATCATTCTTCATATTATTATTAGAATCCTAGAATCCTAGAGTTGGAAGAGACCCCAAGGGCCATCCTGTCCAACCCCCTGCCAAGCAGGAATCATTCTTCATATTCTTATTAGAATCCTAGAATCCTAGAGTTGGAAGAGACCCCAAGGGCCATCCAGTCCAACCCCCGGCCAAGCAGGAATCATTATTCATATTCTTATTAGAATCCTAGAATCCTAGAGTTGGAAGAGACCCCAAGGGCCATCCAGTCCAACCCCCTGCCAAGCAGGAATAATTCTTCATATTATTATTAGAATCCTAGAATCCTAGAGTTGGAAGAGACCCCAAGGGCCATCCAGTCCAACCCCCTGCCAAGCAGGAATCATTCTTCATATTCTTATTAGAATCCTAGAATCCTAGAGTTGGAAGAGACCCCAAGGGCCATCCAGTCCAACCCCCTGCCAAGCAGGAATCATTATTCATATTATTATTAGAATGCTAGAATCCTAGAGTTGGAAGAGACCCCAAGGGCCATCCAGTCCAACCCCCTGCCAAGCAGGAATCATTCTTCATATTCTTATTAGAATCCTAGAATCCTAGAGTTGGAAGAGACCCCAAGGGCCATCCAGTCCAACCCCCGGCCAAGCAGGAATCATTATTCATATTCTTATTAGAATCCTAGAATCCTAGAGTTGGAAGAGACCCCAAGGGCCATCCAGTCCAACCCCCTGCCAAGCAGGAATCATTCTTCATATTATTATTAGAATCCTAGAATCCTAGAGTTGGAAGAGACCCCAAGGGCCATCCAGTCCAACCCCCTGCCAAGCAGGAATCATTATTCATATTATTATTAGAATCCTAGAATCCTAGAGTTGGAAGAGACCCCAAGGGCCATCCAGTCCAACCCCCTGCCAAGCAGGAATCATTCTTCATATTCTTATTAGAATCCTAGAATCCTAGAGTTGGAAGAGACCCCAAGGGCCATCCAGTCCAACCCCCGGCCAAGCAGGAATCATTATTCATATTCTTATTAGAATCCTAGAATCCTAGAGTTGGAAGAGACCCCAAGGGCCATCCAGTCCAACCCCCTGCCAAGCAGGAATCATTCTTCATATTATTATTAGAATCCTAGAATCCTAGAGTTGGAAGAGACCCCAAGGGCCATCCAGTCCAACCCCCTGCCAAGCAGGAATCATTCTTCATATTCTTATTAGAATCCTAGAATCCTAGAGTTGGAAGAGACCCCAAGGGCCATCCAGTCCAACCCCCGGCCAAGCAGGAATCATTATTCATATTCTTATTAGAATCCTAGAATCCTAGAGTTGGAAGAGACCCCAAGGGCCATCCAGTCCAAACCCCTGCCAAGCAGGAATAATTCTTCATATTATTATTAGAATCCTAGAATCCTAGAGTTGGAAGAGACCCCAAGGGCCATCCAGTCCAACCCCCGGCCAAGCAGGAATCATTATTCATATTATTATTAGAATGCTAGAATCCTAGAGTTGGAAGAGACCCCAAGGGCCATCCTGTCCAACCCCCTGCCAAGCAGGAATCATTCTTCATATTCTTATTAGAATCCTAGAATCCTAGAGTTGGAAGAGACCCCAAGGGCCATCCAGTCCAACCCCCTGCCAAGCAGGAATCATTCTTCATATTCTTATTAGAATCCTAGAATCCTAGAGTTGGAAGAGACCCCAAGGGCCATCCAGTCCAACCCCCGGCCAAGCAGGAATCATTCTTCATATTATTCTTAGAATCCTAGAATCCTAGAGTTGGAAGAGACCCCAAGGGCCATCCAGTCCAACCCCCTGCCAAGCAGGAATCATGATTCATATTATTCTTAGAATCCTAGAATCCTAGAGTTGGAAGAGACCCCAAGGGCCATCCAGTCCAACCCCCTGCCAAGCAGGAATCATGATTCATATTATTATTAGAATCCTAGAATCCTAGAGTTGGAAGAGACCCCAAGGGCCATCCAGTCCAACCCCCTGCCAAGCAGGAATCATTCTTCATATTATTCTTAGAATCCTAGAGTTGGAAGAGACCCCAAGGGCCATCCAGTTTTTCTATTTAAATCGGTTTTTTATTTAAATCGGGGGGGTTTTATTTAAATCGGGTTTTTTTTATTTAAATCGGGTTTTTTTATTTAAATCGGGTTTTTTTTATTTAAATCGGGTTTTTTGATTTAAATCGGATTTTTTTGATTTAAATCGGATTTTTTTGATTTAAATCGGGTTTTTTTGATTTAAATCGGGTTTTTTTAATTTAAATCGGGTTTTTTTTATTTAAATCGGGTTTTTTTGATTTAAATCGGATTTTTTTGATTTAAATCGGGTTTTTTTAATTTAAATCGGGTTTTTTTGATTTAAATCGGATTTTTTTGATTTAAATCGGATTTTTTTGATTTAAATCGGGTTTTTTTAATTTAAATCGGGTTTTTTTTATTTAAATCGGGTTTTTTTTATTTAAATCGGGTTTTTTTTTTTGTTTAAATCGGTTTTTTTTAAATCGGCAGCCCCCCTCCGCCTGGGACCCCTCGGCGCCCCCCCGCCCCTTCCCGCCGCAGCCCCCCAGGAGAGCCTCCCCCCTCCGCCAGGGTGCGCATGCGCGTAGGGCGAGGGGACGGGGGGGGGCTGCCGCCGCCGCAGGGGGGGGGGGAGCCACTCACGCTGCGCGGCGGAGAAGGCCGCGTGCGCCAGGGCGAAGAGTCCGACGCCGACCAGTCCTTTCCACACGGAGGCGGCCGCCATCGTCTGCCTCTCGCTCCCTCCCTCCCAGGCGCTTGCCGCGGCCGCGCACGCGCACCGGAAACCGAGACGCGCGCGCGCGGAGCGACGCGAAAGGCGCGCGGGGATGACGTCAGGCGCAGCCAAGGCCGGCGGGAACCTCTGAAGCAAGCGCTTGAGAGAGAGAGGAAAGGGGAAAGGCGGGGCGAATCGGCGGAAGTGGGCGGGGCCGAGCCCAGCAGGGCTTGCCATTGGCTGCGCCGCACGCCCTTCTTCGCCACGTGACTCTCTCTCGGCTCGGTCGTTTCTGAGGGGATGGTTTTTTGGCGCCTCTTTTCTCCCCCCTCCCGTAACCAATAAATAAAAGTCCCTTTCCCGTAACCAATAAATAGCCATAAATTTCCACATACAAAGTAAAGGGAACTTTTAAATTGAAAAAGGCAACGGCAGAAAACGGGCCCTGAAGAAACACAATAAAACCGTTATTCCTCATCCGGGTCCCGTATCTGACGAAGGAGCCCAAGATGGCGGACGCAGCCAGAGCAAACGTTGAAACCCATTGAAAGCGGCCCTTCAAAGCGGGCCACTGGTCCTGTTCGGTAGGGATGATGGGAGTTGTAGTCCCCAAACATCTATAACAGTGATGGCTCACCTTGACACTCCAGATGTTTTGGGACTACAACTCCCATCATCCCTGACCACTGGTCCTGTTCGCTAGGGATGATGGGAGTTGTAGTCCCCAAACATCTATAACAGTGATGGCTCACCTTGACACTCCAGATGTTTTGGGACTACAACTCCCATCATCCCTGACCACTGGTCCTGTTAGCTAGGGATGATGGGAGTTGTAGTCCCCAAACATCTATAACAGTGATGGCTAACCTTGACACTCCAGATGTTTTGGGACTACAACTCCCATCATCCCTGTCCACTGGTCCTGTAAGTTAGGGATGATGGGAGTTGTAGTTCCAAAGCATCTGGGGTGTCAAGGTTAGCCATCACTGATTGAAACCAATTTAAAGCGGCCCTTAAAAATAATTCACAAGCATTTGAAAAACAGCCAAAATATCCACACCAGTTTTTTTTTTTTTTGATCAGTGATCGCTCACCTTGACACTCCAGATTGTTTTGGGACTACAACTCCCATCATCCCTGACCACTGATCCTGCTAGCTAGGGATGATGGGAGTTGTAGTCCCCAAACATAACAGTGGTGGCTAACCTTGACACTCCAGATGTTTTGGGAGTACAACTCCCATCATCCCTGACCACTAATCTTGTTAGCTGGGGATGATGGGAGTTGCAGTCCCCAAACATCTACAATTTGGGACTACAATTCCCATCATCCCTGACCACTGGTCCAGTTAGCTAGGGATGATGGGAGTTGTAGTCCCCAAACATCTATAACCGTGATGGCTAACCTTGACACTCCAGAGGTTTTGGGACTACAACTCCCATCATCCCTGACCACTGATCCTGTTAGCTACGGATGATGGGAGTTGTAGTCCCCAAACATCTATAACAGTGATGGCTCACCTTGACACTCCAGATGTTCTGGGACTACAACTCCCATCATCCCTGACCACTGATCCTGTTAGCTAGGGATGATGGGAGTTGTAGTCCCCAAACATCTATAACAGTGATGGCCAACCTTGACACTCCAGAGGTTTTGGGACTACAAGTCCCATTATCCCTGACCACTGGTCCTGTTCGCTAGGGATGATGGGAGTTGTAGTTCCAAAACATCTGGGGTGTCAAGGTTAGCCATCACTGATTGAAACCAATTTAAAGCGGCCCTTCAAAATAATTCACAAGCATTTGAAAAACAGCCGAAATATCCACACCAGGTTTTTTTTAGATCAGTGATGGCTACCCTTGACACTCCAGATGTTTGGGGACTACAACTCCCATCATCCCTGACCACTGATCCTGTTAGCTAGGGATGATGGGAGTTGTAGTCCCCAAACATCTATAACAGTGATGGCTCACCTTGACACTCCAGATGTTCTGGGACTACAACTCCCATCATCCCTGACCACTGGCCCTGTTCGCTAGGGATGATGGGAGTTGTAGTCCCCAAACATCTGGAGTGTCAAGGGTAGCCATCACTGATCTAAAAAAAACCTGGTGTGGATATTTTGGCTGTTAACAGGATCAGTGGTCAGGGATGATGGAAGTTGTAGTCCCAAAACATCCGGAGTGTCAAGGTTAGCCATCACTGTTATAGATGTTTGGGGACTACAACTCCCATCATCCCTAGCTAACAGGGCCAGTGGTCAGGGATGATAGGAGTTGTAGCCCCCAAACATCTGGAGTGTCAAGGTTAGCCATCACTGTTATAGATGTTTGGGGACTACAACTCCCATCATCCCTAGCTAACAGGACCAGTGGTCAGGGATAATGGGAGTTGTAGTCCCAAAACATCTGGAGTGTCAAGGTTAGCCATCACGGTTATAGATGTTTGGGGACTACAACTCCCATCATCCCTAGCTAACAGGATCAGTGGTCAGGGATGATGGGAGTTGTAGTCCCAAAACATCCGGAGTGTCAAGGTTAGCTATCACTGTTATAGATGTTTGGGGACTCCAACTCCCATCATCCCTAGCTAACAGGGCCAGTGGTCAGGGATGATGGGAGTTGTAGTCCCAAAACATCTGGAGTGTCAAGGTTAGCCACCACTGTTATGTTTTGGGACTACAACTCCCATCATCCCTAGCTAACAGGGCCAGTGGTCAGGGATGATGGGAGTTGTAGTCCCAAAACCTCTGGAGTGTCAAGGTTAGCCACCACTGCTATAGATGTTTGGGGACTACAACTCCCATCATCCCTAGCTAGCAGGGCCAGTGGTCAGGGATGATGGGAATTGTAGTCCCAAAACATCTGGGGTGTCAAGGTGAGCCATCACAGATATAGATTATTATAACCAGGAGGACTAGAGCTTCTCCAAGGGGGATCCACTCCGGATCTGTTCCTCGCGCGCCCCTGCTGGCCGCGCCTCCTCGGCCCGGGAGCGCGCTTCCTCCTCTATCTTTCCCTTGTTACAACGCAACTAAATTTGGGGGCGCTGGGCGGATCTTTGCGCCCCGGCGGCGCCCTGCATGATGCCACATTTGTTGTAAGCAGGAGGACTAGAGCTTCTTGCACACCGGGATCAGTTGCGCTTCCAAGGCGGATCCACTCCGGAGCAGGCAGCCCAGCTCTCCCCACGGCGCCTGCTGCTCCTCGCGCGCCCCTGCTGGCCGCGCTTCCAAGGGGGATCCACTCCGGAGCAGCCAGCCCTGCTCTCCCCACGGCGCCTGCTGCGCTTCTAAGCGGGATCCACTCCGGATCTGCTCCTCGCGCGCCCCTGCTGGCCGCGCCTCCAAGGCGGATCCACTCCGGAGCAGCCAGCCCTGCTCTCCCCACGGCGCCTGCTGCGCTTCTAAGCGGGATCCACTCCGGATCTGCTCCTCGCGCGCCCCTGCTGGCCGCGCTTCCAAGGGGGATCCACTCCGGAGCAGCCAGCCCTGCTCTCCCCACGGCGCCTGCTGCGCTTCTAAGCGGGATCCACTCCGGATCTGCTCCTCGCGCGCCCCTGCTGGCCGCGCCTCCAAGGCGGATCCACTCCGGAGCAGCCAGAACTGCTCTCCCCACATCGCCTGCTGCGCTTCTAAGCGGGATCCACTCCGGATCTGCTCCTCGCGCGCCCCTGCTGGCCGCGCTTCCAAGGGGGATCCACTCCGGAGCAGCCAGCCCTGCTCTCCCCACGGCGCCTGCTGCGCTTCCAAGGCGGATCCACTCCGGAGCAGCCAGCCCTGCTCTCCCCACGGCGGACCGCTGCGCTTCCAAGGGGGCCCCACTCCGGAGCAGCCAGCCCTGCTCTCCCCACGGCGCCTGCTGCGCTTCTAAGCGGGATCCACTCCGGATCTGCTCCTCGCGCGCCCCTGCTGGCCGCGCTTCCAAGGCGGATCCACTCCGGAGCAGCCAGCCCTGCTCTCCCCACGGCGCCTGCTGCGCTTCTAAGCGGGATCCACTCCGGATCTGCTCCTCGCGCGCCCCTGCTGGCCGCGCCTCCTGGGCCCGGGAGCGCGCTTCCTCCTCCTCCTCCCTCTCCAGTCCCGGCTGCGCGCGGGGAAGAAGCGGAAGGGGAGCCGGAGGAGCCATGGCCACCCTGGCGCAGCGGCTGCTCCTGGCGGCGGCGGCGGCGGCGGGGCTGGGCGCCCGGGCGGAGCCTCTGCTGGCGCCCGGAGCGCGTCCCGTGGCGCTGGAGGAGGAGATCGTGTCCGAGAAGGCGGCCGAGGCCAGCCACCGGCAGGACAGCGCCAACCTGCTCATCTTCATCCTCCTGCTCACCCTCACCATCCTCACCATCTGGCTCTTCAAGCACCGCCGCGCGCGCTTCCTCCACGAGACGGGGCTGGCCATGATCTACGGTGGGTGCAGCGCGCCGCGGTGGGCGCAAGGCGGGGAGGGAGGGAGGGGGTGGCGGTGGAGACCCCCAAGGGGGCCCGTCGGCCATGGCTCACCTTGACACTCCAGGTCTATGGGGACTACAACTCCCATCATCCCTGACCACTGCCCCTGTTAGCTGGGGATGATGGGAGTTGCAGTCCCCAAACATCTACCATTTGGGACTACAACTCCCATCATCCCTGACCACTGGCCCTGTTAGCTAGGGATGATGGGAGTTGTAGTTCACAGCAGCGGTCCGCCGTGGGGAGAGCAGGGCTGGTTGCTCCGGAGTGGGGCCCCCTTGCAAGCGCAGCAGGCGCCGTGGGGAGAGCAGGGCTGGCTGCTCCGGAGTGGGGCCCCCTTGCAAGCACAGCAGGCGCCGTGGGGAGAGCAGGGCTGGCTGCTCCGGAGTGGGGCCCCCTTGGAAGCGCAGCTGATCCCGGTGTGCAAGAAGCTCTAGTCCTCCTGGTTATAATAATCTATATCAGTGATGGCTCACCTTGACACCCCAGATCTTTTGGGACTACAACTCCCATCATCCCTGACCACTGGCCCTGTTAGCTGGGGATGATGGGAGTTGCAGTCCCCAAACATCTACCATTTGGGACTACCATTCCCATCATCCCTGACCACTGGCCCTGTTAGCTGGGGATGATGGGAGTTGCAGTCCCCAAACATCTATAACAGTGATGGCTCACCTTGACACTCCAGATGTTTTGGGACTACAACTCCCATCATCCCTGACCACTGGTCCTGTTAGCTAGGGATGATGGGAGTTGGAGTCCCCAAACATCTATAACAGTGATGGCTCACCTTGACACTCCAGATGCCTTATGAGGAACAGCTTAGGGAGCTGGGAGAAGAGAAGGTTCAGGGGTGATATGATAGCCATGTTCAAATATATCAAAGGATGTCATCTAGAGGAGGGAGAAAGGTTGTTTTCTGCTGCTCCAGAGAAGTGGACATGGAGCAATGGATTCAAACGACAAGAAAGAAGATTCCACCTCAACATTAGGAAGAACTTCCTGACAGTAAGAGCTGTTCGACAGTGGGATTTGCTGCCAAGGAGTGTGGTGGAGTCTCCTTCTTTGGAGGTCTTGAAGCAGAGACTTGACAGCCACCTGTCAGGAATGCTTGGATGGTGTTTCCTGCTTGGCAGGGGGTTGGACTGGATGGCCCTTGGGGTCTCTTCCAACTCTAGGATTCTAATAATAATATGAATAATGATTCCTGCTTGGCCGGGGGTTGGACTGGATGGCCCTTGGGGTCTCTTCCAACTCTAGGATTCTAGGATTCTAATAATAATATGAAGAATGATTCCTGCTTGGCAGGGGGTTGGACTGGATGGCCCTTGGGGTCTCTTCCAACTCTAGGATTCTAGGATTCTAATAATAATATGAAGAATGATTCCTGCTTGGCAGGGGGTTGGACTGGATGGCCCTTGGGGTCTCTTCCAACTCTAGGATTCTAATAATAATATGAATAATGATTCCTGCTTGGCCGGGGGTTGGACTGGATGGCCCTTGGGGTCTCTTCCAACTCTAGGATTCTAGGATTCTAATAATAATATGAAGAATGATTCCTGCTTGGCAGGGGGTTGGACTGGATGGCCCTTGGGGTCTCTTCCAACTCTAGGATTCTATGATTCTAATAATAATATGAAGAATGATTCCTGCTTGGCAGGGGGTTGGACTGGATGGCCCTTGGGGTCTCTTCCAACTCTAGGATTCTAGGATTCTAATAATAATATGAAGAATGATTCCTGCTTGGCCGGGGGTTGGACTGGATGGCCCTTGGGGTCTCTTCCAACTCTAGGATTCTAGGATTCTAATAATAATATGAAGAATGATTCCTGCTTGGCAGGGGGTTGGACTGGATGGCCCTTGGGGTCTCTTCCAATTCTAGGATTCTAGGATTCTATTTGGTTTCCTCACTCTGACCGCATCTTATAGCGGAATTAATAGTCAGAATATGTTTTACAATCTGCTCCTGTTAGAGCTGACATGGGGGGAAAGTCCAGCCGGGATAACAGAGTGTTGCTCCCTAGTACTCATGCACAGGATTGCAGCTCAGAAACCTAAGAAGAGGCTGCTGGATCAGACCAAGGGCCCATCTAGCCCAGCATCCTGTTCTCAGTGACCAACCTGATGCCTGGAGGAAGGCTCAAGCGGGACAGGGATGCAGCAGCGTTCTCCCGAATTAGGATTCCCAGCAATGGGTAGACGGGGGGCATTCTGCCTCTGAGAGCAAGGGAGCACCTGGTACTACTGATAGCCCTCTGCTCCATTAATTTGTCTGATTTAATCTCTTCAGGATTAGTATGCCAGGCGTGTTATTATCCTCACCAGCTATCTTGGAGGTTGTTGTTGTTGTTCAGTCGTTCAGTCGTGTCCGCCTCTTCGTGACCCCCTGGACCAGAGAACGCCAGGCACTCCTGTCTTCCACTGCCTATCTATCTATCTATCTATCTATCTATCTATCTATCTATCTATCTATCTATCTATCTTTCTGTTGTTGTTGTTCTGTCGTTCAGTCGTGTCCAACTCTTCGTGACCCCATGGACCAGAGCAGGCCAGGCACTCCTGTCTTCCACTGCCTATCTATCTATCTATCTATCTATCTATCTATCTATCTATCTAATCTCTATCTATCTATCTATCTATCTATCTATCTATCTATCTATCTTTCTGTTGTTGTTGTTCAGTCGTTCAGTCGTGTCCGACTCTCCGTGACCCCATGGACCAGAGCACGCCAGGCACTCCTGTCTTCCACTGCCTATCTATCTATCTATCTATCTATCTATCTAATCTCTATCTATCTATCTGTTGTTGTTGTTCAGTCGTTCAGTCGTGTCCGACTCTTCGTGACCCCCTGGACCAGAGCACGCCAGGCACTCCTGTCTTCCACTGCCTATCTATCTATCTATCTATCTATCTATCTTTCTGTTGTTGTTGTTCAGTCGTTCAGTCGTGTCCGACTCTCCGTGACCCCATGGACCAGAGCACGCCAGGCACTCCTGTCTTCCACTGCCTATCTATCTATCTATCTATCTATCTAATCTCTATCTATCTATCTGTTGTTGTTGTTCAGTCGTTCAGTCATGTCCGACTCTCTGTGACCCCATGGACCAGAGCACGCCAGGCACTCCTGTCTTCCACTGCCTATCTATCTATCTATCTATCTATCTATCTATCTATCTATCTGTTGCTGTTGTTGTTCAGTCGTTCAGTCGTGTCCGACTCTTCGTGACCCCATGGACCAGGGCACGCCAGGCACTCCTGTCTTCCACTGCCTATCTATCTATCTATCTATCTATCTATCTGATCTGTATCTATCTATCTATCTATCTATCTATCTGCCTGTTGTTGTTGTTGTTGTTCAGTCGTTCAGTCGTGTCTGACTCTTCGTGACCCCCTGGACCAGAGCACGCCAGGCACGCCTATCCTTCACTGCCTCTCGCAGTTTGGCCAAACTCATGTTAGTAGCTTCGAGAACACTGTCCAACCATCTCATCTTCTGTCGTCCCCTTCTCCTTGTGCCCTCCATCTTTCCCAGGGAGTCTTCTCTTCTCATGAGGTGACCAAAGTACTGGAGCCTCAACTTCAGGATCTGTCCTTCTAGTGAGCACTCAGGGCTGATTTCTTTAAGAATGGAGAGGTTGGATCTTCTTGCAGTCCATGGGACCCTCAAGAGTCTCCTCCAGCACCATAATTCAAAAGCATCAATTCTTTGGCGATCAGCCTTCTTTATGGTCCAGCTCTCACTTCCATACATTACTACTGGGAAAAACATAGCTTTAACTATAGCTTGTTCTTGGAGGTAGCTCTCTTTTAATTCTGTTTTTTATAGGCAGGGTGGGTTTGATTTGAATCAAATCGATTTAAATCACTAGTCAGTAAGACTTGATTCAAATCATATTTTATTTTACAGAAAGACTCCTTCTTGCTGGTATAATCTTAATATTTTCAACCAAATGAAGGTTTCATTTTTAGAATATTACATTTTCAGAGTGGTTTTTACAGTTATATCCAAAATTACTGATTTGGTTCTACTACTAGAAATACATAGACAGATAATTATGAAATTAGGGTGAGTTTTAATAAGTTAACTGTTTATATTTGGACAACTTTTCAACCATATATTGAACTAAAACAATCACATGATAGTGTATGCATCCATGTTTGTTAACTGATGTGGTTAAACAATTTAAAAAAACAAAAACTTAGACTGAGTTTTAGCACACTTGATCAACTTAAAACAAATCCTTTCCTGATGAATAGCCTTCAATAGAAAACTATCTTTCGAAAGATTTTTCCTCCCAAAATATGTTATTTTAAAAATCCAATTGAAATCCAAAAAATCCTATTTAAATTTTTTTTAAAAAATCTAAGTTTTTTTTTAAAAAAATCTTTAACCACATCACTTAAGAAACATGGATACATATGCTATCATGTGATTGCTTTAGTTAAATAAATTGTTTAAATGGTTATTAAAGAAATGATCATTTTTCTCCTTCCAATATAGTACAGCAGAAAAGTTGTCCAAATATAAACAGTTAACTTATTAAACCTCACCACAATTTCATAATTATCTATGTATTTCTAGTAGTATAACCAAATCAGTAATTTTTGATATAACTGTCAAAACTACTCTGAAAATTTATTATTCGAAAAATAAAACATGGTTGTAAATATTAAGATTATACCAGCAAGAAGGAGTCTTTCTGTAAAGAAAATATTTAAATCGAGCCTTACTGACTAGTGATTTAAATCGAGCCTTACTGACTAGTGATTTTAATCGAGCCTTACTGACTAGTGATTTAAATCGAGCCTTACTGACTTGTGATTTAAATCAAGCCTTACTGACTAGTGATTTAAATCGAGCCTTACTGACTAGTGATTTAAACCGAGCCTTACTGACTAGTGATTTAAATCGAGCCTTATTGACTAGTGATTTAAATCGAGCCTTACTGACTAGTGATTTAAATCAAGCCTTACTGACTAGTGATTTAAATCAAGCCTTATTGACTAGTGATTTAAATCAAGCCTTACTGACTAGTGATTTAAATCGAGCCTTATTGACTAGTGATTTAAATCAAGCCTTACTGACTCGTGATTTAAATCGAGCCTTACTGACTAGTGATTTAAATCGAGCCTTATTGACTAGTGATTTAAATCAAGCCTTACTGACTAGTGATTTAAATCAAGCCTTACTGACTAGTGATTTAAATCAAGCCTTACTGACTAGTGATTTAAATCAAGCCTTACTGACTAGTGATTTAAATCAAGCCTTACTGACTAGTGATTTAAATCAAGCGTTACTGACTAGTGATTTAATTCAAGCCTTACTGACTAGTGATTTAAATTGAGCCTTACTGACTAGTGATTTAAATCGAGCCTTACTGACTAGTGATTTAAATCGAGCCTTACTGACTAGTGATTTTAATCGAGCCTTATTGACTAGTGATTTAAATCGAGCTTTACTGACTAGTGATTTAAACCGAGCCTTACTGACTAGTGATTTAAATCGAGCCTTACTGACTTGTGATTTAAATCGAGCCTTACTGACTAGTGATTTAAATCAAGCCTTACTGACTAGTGATTTAAATCAAGCCTTACTGACTAGTGATTTAAATCAAGCCTTACTGACTAGAGATTTAAATCAATTTGATTTAAATCAAATCCACCCTGGAGTTCCCTAAATCTAGTATTCTACATCCTGATTACTAACAAGCTTTCTCTTTTGAACATAGGAATCCCTTAACTTTGTCAGGGCCAGTAATGCTTCTACACATAGAATCCTAGAATCCTAGAGTTGGAAGAGACCCCAAGGGCCATCCAGTCCAACCCCCTGCCAAGCAGGAATCATTATTATTATTAGTATTAGAATCCTAGAATCCTAGAGTTGGAAGAGACCCCAAGGGCCATCCAGTCCAACCCCCTGCCAAGCAGGAATCATTCTTCATATTCTTATTAGAATCCTAGAATCCTAGAGTTGGAAGAGACCCCAAGGGCCATCCAGTCCAACCCCCTGCCAAGAAGGAATCATTATTAATATTATTATTATTAGAAGCATAGAATCCTAGAGTTGGAAGAGACCCCAAGGGCCATCCAGTCCAACCCCCTGCCAAGAAGGAATCATTATTAATATTATTATTATTAGAAGCCTAGAATCCTAGAGTTGGAAGAGACCCCAAGGGCCATCCAGTCCAACCCCCTGCCAAGAAGGAATCATTATTAATATTATTATTATTAGAAGCATAGAATCCTAGAGTTGGAAGAGACCCCAAGGGCCATCCAGTCCAACCCCCTGCCAAGCAGGAATCATTATTCATATTATTATTAGAATCCTAGAGTTGGAAGAGACCCCAAGGGCCATCCAGTCCAACCCCCTGCCAAGCAGGAATCATTATTAATATTATTATTATTAGAATCCTAGAATCCTAGAGTTGGAAGAGACCCCAAGGGCCATCCAGTCCAACCCCCTGCCAAGAAGGAATCATTATTAATATTATTATTATTAGAAGCCTTGAATCCTAGAGTTGGAAGAGACCCCAAGGGCCATCCAGTCCAACCCCCTGCCAAGAAGGAATCATTATTAATATTATTATTATTAGAAGCATAGAATCCTAGAGTTGGAAGAGACCCCAAGGGCCATCCAGTCCAACCCCCTGCCAAGCAGGAATCATTATTCATATTATTATTAGAATCGTAGAGTTGGAAGAGACCCCAAGGGCCATCCAGTCCAACCCCCTGCCAAGCAGGAATCATTATTCATATTATTATTAGAATCGTAGAGTTGGAAGAGACCCCAAGGGCCATCCAGTCCAACCCCCTGCCAAGCAGGAATCATTATTCATATTATTATTAGAATCGTAGAGTTGGAAGAGACCCCAAGGGCCATCCAGTCCAACCCCCTGCCAAGCAGGAATCATTATTCATATTATTATTAGAATCGTAGAGTTGGAAGAGACCCCAAGGGCCATCCAGTCCAACCCCCTGCCAAGCAGGAATCATTATTCATATTATTATTAGAATCGTAGAGTTGGAAGAGACCCCAAGGGCCATCCAGTCCAACCCCCTGCCAAGCAGGAATCATTATTCATATTATTATTAGAATCGTAGAGTTGGAAGAGACCCCAAGGGCCATCCAGTCCAACCCCCTGCCAAGCAGGAATCATTATTCATATTATTATTAGAATCGTAGAGTTGGAAGAGACCCCAAGGGCCATCCAGTCCAACCCCCTGCCAAGCAGGAAACACCATCCAAGCATTCCTGACAGGTGGCTGTCAAGCCTCTGCTTAAAGACCTCCAAAGATGGAGACTCCACCACCCTCCTTGGCAGCAAATCCCACTGTCGAACAGCTCTTACTGTCAGGAAGTTCTTCCATATACCATTGCTAATCTCTTCTTCCTTCCAGTGCTGGTTTAAACATTTTTTAGAGAGCTGATGGGAATTTCACAGCACTTCCTTTGCTACCTCTCCAGTGCACGACTTGTGACACTTGGTGATTTTACTAGGGTGGCCACAAGAATGGCGCTGGGAAATTTGAGACTTTAATCTCTTTGGAGAGAAAGCGGATTGCTCAACAGAAACAAGCTAAAAGCTGCCAGAAGTTTCAATTACTTGGTCTTAGATTCCCAAGTGATCCGGCTAAATATATCGGAGCTTTTTTATTACGAAGTTGCTAACTGAGCGCGGAAGCAAACACAACACCTGAGTTATGGAGAACTAGTTGAATTTAGCCCGTTAAGAACGGGCGCTAGAACGGAGAGGAGGGCCGGGGCGCCGCGCATCCCACCCTCCCTCGTTCCCGACAGGTCCGAGGAGGGAAGCGGCGCCGGCGGCCTCTGCGCTCCGCCGCGGAGCTCCCCGTCCCCGGGCGGTGCCAGGCCCGGCGCCAAGGCGCTGCCGGAGCCGCAGCCAGAGCCTGGCGAGCGGGGGCAGTCTCGGAGGCGGCGGCAGCGGGTGAGCGCAATATTTATTTGTTTAAGATAAAACATGTTGATCATGTACATGAAAAACCAAGGGCTTCGAAAAAATTATATGGAACAATTAAGCAAACGGTGTACTCAACATAAACAATAAAACGCCACTCATAATAGGATGCAACTCTTCTTGCTCTACAGAAAACCTACAATTTAGGTTTATTAGTTCACAATTTAACATTTGTTGTTGTTCAGTCGTTCAGTCGTGTCCGACTCTTCTTGACCCCCTGGACCAGAGCAGGCCAGGCACTCCTGTCTTCCACTGCCTATCTATCTATCTATCTATCTATCTATCTATCTATCTAATCTCTATCTATCTATCTATCTATCTATCTATCTATCTATCTATCTGCCCCATGGACCAGAGCAGGCCAGGCACTCCTGTCTTCCACTGCCTATCTATCTATCTATCTATCTATCTATCTATCTATCTATCTATCTATCTATCTAATCTCTATCTATCTATCATCTATCTATCTATCTATCTATCTATCTATCTATCTATCTATCTATCTATCTGCCCCATGGACCAGAGCAGGCCAGGCACTCCTGTCTTCCACTGCCTATCTATCTATCTATCTATCTATCTAATCTCTATCTATCTATCATCTATCTATCTATCTATCTATCTATCTATCTATCTATCTGCCCCATGGACCAGAGCACGCCAGGCACTCCTGTCTTCCACTGCCTATCTATCTATCTATCTATCTATCTATCTAATATCTATCTATCTATCCATCTATCTATCTGTTGTTGTTGTTCAGTCGTGTCCGACTCTTCGTGACCCCCTGGACCAGAGCACGCCAGGCACTCCTGTCTTCCACTGCCTATCTATCTATCTATCTAATCTCTATCTATCTATCTATCTATCTATCTATTTATTATTGTTGTTGTTCAGTCGTTCAATCGTATCCGACTCTTCGTGACCCCCTGGACCAGAGCACGCCAGGCACTCCTGTCTTCCACTGCCTATCTATCTATCTATCTATCTATCTATCTATCTGTTGTTGTTGCTCAGTCGTTCAGTCATGTCCGACTCTTCCTGACCCCCTGGACCAGAGCACGCCAGGCACTCCTGTCTTCCACTGCCTATCTATCTATCTAATCTCTATCTATCTATCTATCTATTTATTATTGTTGTTGTTCAGTCGTTCAGTCGTATCCGACTCTTCGTGACCCCCTGGACCAGAGCAGGCCAGGCACTCCTGTCTTCTACTGCCTATCTATCTATCTATCTATCTAATCTCTATCTCACTGTTTCCCAACCTAATCTAGGCAACGGCACACTTGTTTCATTAAAAAAATCTCGCGGCACACCGCTCCTCCCCCACCCGGCTGTGCCGGGTCTCCTACCCAGAGTGACCTCTGGGATCAGCTGTAGCGCGGCGTCCTTTCTCCCGCCCATCAGCTGGGGCACCAGGTCGGGATTCTCCCGCGAGGCTTCTGTTGCTGCTGCTGCTGCTGCAGCAGCCAAGGGAGCAGCGCCGCCCTGGCTTCCGCTTCGCCGCTGGGCTCCAGTAGCGCCGCCGCCACGGTCCTGTGCAGCCCTGGGCTGCAGGTCCCTTTTTCCGCGGCACATCAGCCGGTGTCTCGCGGCACACCAGTGTGCCGCGGCACACCGGTTGGGAAACGCTGCTCTATCTATCTATCTATCTAATCTCTATCTATCTATCTAATCTCTATCTATCTATCTATCTATGTATCTATCATCTATCTATCTATCTGTTGTTGTTGTTGTTCAGTCGTTCAGTCATGTCCGACTCTTCGTGACCCCCTGGACCTGAGCACGCCAGGCACGCCTATCCTTGACTGCCTCTCGCAGTTTGGCCAAACTCATGCTAGTAGCATACAATTTAACATACTGAGAATTAAATGAGTCAAATTCCTATGTTTTTATCACTTTTGGGGAGGCCAAATTTCCATTGGTAGGAGTAGGGTCTAAAGATTAACCGATTTGTCCCCAATTTGAAATTTAACTATGTTTATAACATACGCCTGAGATAAGATCAAGGGAGGAAACATTTTCGAAAAAAGGTTTTTTATGACCCACTCTACTGTACAGTCATACGTATAGAGCAGGGGTAGGCAACCTTCGGCTCCCAGATGTTTTGGGACTACAACTCCCATCATCCCTGACCACTGTTGTTAGCTAGGGATCATGGGAGTTGTAGTCCCCAAACATCTACAATTTGGGACTACAATTCCCATCATCCCTGACCGCTGGTCCTGTTAGCTAGGGATGATGGCAGTTGTAGTCCCCAAACATCTACAATTTGGGACTGCAATTCCCATCATCCCTGACCACTGTTCCTGTTAGCTAGGGATGATGGGAGTTGTAGTCCCCAAACACCTACAATTTGGGACTACAATTCCCATCATCCCTGACCACTGGTCCGGTTAGCTAGGGATGATGGGAGTTGTAGTCCCCAAACATCTGGAGGGCCGCCGTTTGGGGATGCCTGGTCTTAAGGGAGAGGCGCCACATCCCTATGTCTTATTTCCAGGGGATGGCTTCTATTTCTCCAATGTGTAGAAATCCTGCTCCGGCTTATTTCAGTGATGGCTCACCTTGACACTCCAGATGTTTTGGGACTACAACTCCCATCATCCCTGACCACTGGTCCTGTTAGCTAGGGATGATGGGAGTTGTAGTCCCCAAACATCTATAACAGTGATGGCTAACTTTGGCCCTCCAGATGTTTTGGGACTACAACTCCCATCATCCCTGACCACTGGCCCTGTTAGCTAGGGATGATGGGAGTTGTAGTCCCCAAACATCTATAACAGTGATGGCTAACTTTGGCCCTCCAGATGTTTTGGGACTACAACTCCCATCATCCCTGACCACTGGTCCTGTTAGCTAGGGATCATGGGAGTTGTAGTCCCCAAACATCTGGGAGCCGAAGGTTGCCTACCCCTGGTATAGAGGGTATGGAGTAGACGGATTGAGGTTGGCAAACCAAGAAAAAGGCGCCCTCTCCACCCGGGATAAAACCATCGGCAGAAGACAACCGTGCAGGCCCTGAAAGAGGACTGAATTTACTCTCCCCAGGTGTCCTGGTGGGTGTCGTCCTTCGCTACGGCATCCACATCCCCAGCGATATCAACAACGTGACCTTAAGCTGCCCGGGGCAGACCAGCCCTGCAACTCTGTTGGTCAACCTCAGCGGAAAGTTCTACGAGTATACCCTGAAAGGCGAGATCAGCTCCCACGAACCTAATAACGTCCAGGACAATGAGATGCTGCGAAAGGTAAGCTGCTTTCCGTTTCCTCCCTGCTCTTCTTCTTCTTCTTCTTCCTTTTTTTTAAAAGTTTAAAAAATCCTTTATTGAAAATTAAGACATATACCGTGTTTTTTGCTCCATAAGGCGCACCTGACCATAGGACGCACCTAGTTTTTAGAGGGGGAAAGCCCCATTTTTTTTGAGGATCAGCTCAAATTTCTGCAGCTTCTTTTGCAAAGGAGAAAAGCCCCGTTTTTGGAGGACCAGCTCAAATTTCTGCAGCTTCTTTTGCAAAGGAGCAAAGCCCCGTTTTTTGAGGACCAGCTCAAATTTCTGCAGCTTCTTTTGCAAAGGAGAAAAGCCCCATTTTTGGAGGACCAGCTCCAAGTTGTTGAGCTGGGAATATCTTTTCCAATGATGCTCAGTAGGAACGCTTCCGTTTTTTTAGGGAAGGTAATTTTTAACATTTTCATTTATTGCGCCCCAGAATACCTTGATCTTCCCGCATAGCCACCACATGCGATATAGGTCACCCACATTTTCTCCGCACCTCCAACATACATTTGCCAAATTCTTATAAATTTCTGACAATTTTAATGGAGTCAGGTACCACCTACCGTATTTTTTGTTCCATAATGCGCCCTTTTTTCCTTCTAAAAAGGAAGGGGAAAAGTCTGTGCACGTTATGGAGCGAAGGCATGGTCCCTGGAGCTGAATTGCCCAGGGACCAAAAGAAGATCGCGCTTTTTCTTTGACAAAGAGAGAAGGGGGGGTTGAAAGGCTGCCGCTTTACAGCTGATCAGCAAGAGATCGGGGAGAGAGAGAAGGTCGCTGGCTCCCTTCCTGCAGAGGAGGCTGTTGGTTTCCCCAGCGACATGTGACTGGCTGATTAGATTATCTGTTTGGAAACTAGAAATGGCTCCCTTACCTGTAGGACTAGAAGCTGCAAACTGTGAGTTGAACCCCATAAAAGCAGGGCTTTTCCCTTTGCAAAAGAAGCTGCACCACTTTGAGCTGATCCTCAAAAAAGAAGGGCTTTTCCCTTTGCAAAAGAAGCTGCACCACTTTGAGCTGATCCTCAAAAAAACAGGGCTTTTCCCTTTGCAAAAGAAGCTGCACCACTTTGAGCTGATCCTCAAAAAACAGGGCTTTTCCCTTTGGAAAAAAAGCTGCAGCATTTGAGCGGATCCTCAAAAAAGAAGGGCTTTTCCCTTTGGAAAAAAAGCTGCACCACTTTGAGCTGATCCTCAAAAAACAGGGCTTTTCCCTTTGCAAAAGAAGCTGCAGCACTTTGAGCTGATCCTCAAAAAAACCAGGGCTTTTCCCTTTGCAAAAAAAGCTGCACCACTTTGAGCTGATCCTCAAAAAACAGGGCTTTTCCCTTTGGAAAAAAAGCTGCAGCACTTTGAGCTGATCCTCAAAAAAGAAGGGCTTTTCCCTTTGGAAAAAAAGCTGCACCACTTTGAGCTGATCCTCAAAAAAACAGGGCTTTTCCCTTTGCAAAAGAAGCTGCACCACTTTGAGCTGATCCTCAGAAAACAGGGCTTTTCCCTTTGCAAAAAAGTTGCACCACTTTGAGCTGATCCTCAAAAAAGGGCTTTTCTCTTTGCAAAAGAAGCTGCAGCACTTTGAGCTGATCCTCAAAAAACAGGGCTTTTCCCTTTGCAAAAAAAGCTGCACCACTTTGAGCTGACCCTCAAAAAAGAAGGGCCTTTCCCTTTGCAAAAAAAGCTGCACCACTTTGAGCTGATCCTGAAAAAACAGGGCTTTTCCCTTTGCAAAAGAAGCTGAACCACTTTGAGCTGACCCTGAAAAAACAGGGCTTTCCCCTTTGCAAAAGAAGCTGCACCACTTTGAGCTGATCCTCAAAAAACAGGGCTTTTCCCTTTGCAAAAGAAGCTGCACCACTTTGAGCTGATCCTCAAAAAAGCAGGGCTTTCCCCTTTTCCTCCTCTAAAAACTAGGTGCGTCTTATGTTCAGGTGCGTCTTATGGAGCGAAAAATACGGTACATAAAAAGAGGGAACTTCACAACAAAACCATTCTTCCTCAAACATCCTCTTACATCAACATATATCATCATACATCATACATCCTCATACATCCTAACTTATACATCCTAAAATAACTTAAACATTTTATATCACCCATTCCTCCAATTAGGCATATGTCATACATCATTAAACCAGCGTTTCCCAACCGGTGTGCCGCGGCAGTGTGCCGCAAGACACCGGCTCCTGTGCCGCGGGAAGACACCGGCTGCTGGGCCGCTTCCGTTTCCGGGTCGGTCCGGGCTGGCGTCGCCTCGGCTCTGCTTCCCGCTCGCCGACCGCCGCCTTCGCCGGGGCTGCCGGGTGCTTCGCCCGCTGCCTCTGCCGCCCCGGTCGCGGTCGGGGACGGGCGGGAGGTGCCGGTGCCACCGGGCTCGCTCGGGGCCGGGTGGAGGTGCTGCCGGGGGGCTGGGCGCGGGAGGGGGGGCGGGCGCCTGGCCCGCCGATCTCCCGCTCCGTTTTCGCCCGCCTGGGTCCTTCCCCTCCCTCCCGCCAGGGCGCGCGGACACCCCGCCCCCCGGGTCGGGGTGCATGTGGTGGTGGTGTGCCGCGAGATTTTTTTCGTGGGGCAGGTGTGCCGTTGCCCCGAGGAGGTTGGGAAACACTGCATTAAACATACACTTCTCACATACTTTATCCACATACATACAATATCCATGTCTCTCCTTAAGCACCCTCTCCATAGCCTCCCTCCTTCTCTCCCTCCCTCTCCTCCCCCCTCCCCCCCCAAATTCATACTTTCTCCCTTCCTACCTTTCCAGAATTCCCCACCCCTATCTTTCCCAAACTTACCTTTAAAATTCCTTCCTACAGTTGTTCCTCATCCTATATAATAATCTTGAAGTGTCCCTGCTTTTCCGTGTGTCACGGAAGTGCGTTCTGCGCATGTCACATGGGGACGCAGGGATTGGCCAGCGGACAGGAAGTGACGGCCGCCCGCCCGCCTCCCTCACAGCCCCGCCGGAGGACGGCCGGCCCGGCCTGGAGGCAGCGGCAGCGAGGAGAACGAGGAGCCCGGGCCGGGCCGTGGCGGCGGCGGTGCCGGGGCCTCGGGCAACCAGCTCGCCCTGGCGCTGCTGCTCCTGCGGAGGGGCGGCGAGGTGGGCGCTGGCAGGCGCCACGGAGCGCGCTCGAAGCAGGGGGAGCAGGGCGCGCCGGGGCCCCGCGAGCCGCTCTGCCGCCTCCTGCCTCCTCTTCCTCTAGCGCCCGTTAGTCAACGGGCTAACTTCAACTAGTGTATCCTAATTCTCTCCCTCTTTTCCTACTGCGATTATCCCTCTCTCTTCTTTCATTTCCTTTTAATTAGCTGATTTGTTAACTTAACTTAAATTCCTCTATTTCCTATTTCTAAATTTCCCTTCACCCTATGTTATTCTAGACCAGTGTTCCCCAACCTAATCTAGGCAACGGCACACTTGTTTCATTAAAAGAATCTCGCGGCACACCGCTCCTCCCCCACCCGGCTGCGCCGGGTCTCCTGACCCAGAGTGACCTCTGGGATCAGCTGTAGCGCGGCGTCCTTTCTCCCGCCCATCAGCTGGGGCACCAGGTCGGGATTCTCCCGCGAGGCTTCTGTTGCTGCTGCTGCTGCAGCAGCCAAGGGAGCAGCGCCGCCCTGGCTTCCGCTTCGCCGCCGGGCTCCAGCATTGCCGCCGCCACGGTCCTGTGCAGCGCGGGGCTGCAGGGCACCCTGGGCTCTGATTCTCGCGCGAGGCTTCCGGTCAGGATTCTCGCGCGAGGCTTCCGGTCGGGATTCTCGCGCGAGGCTTCTGTTGCTGCTGCTGCTGCAGCAGCCAAGGGAGCAGCGCCGCCCTGGCTTCCGCTTCGCCGCCGGGCTCCAGCATTGCCGCCGCCACGGTCCTGTGCAGCGCGGGGCTGCAGGGCACCCTGGGCTCTGATTCTCGCGCGAGGCTTCCGGTCGGGATTCTCGCGCGAGGCTTCCGGTCGGGATTCTCGCGCGAGGCTTCTGTTGCTGCTGCTGCTGCAGCAGCCAAGGGAGCAGCGCCGCCCTGGCTTCCGCTTCGCCGCCGGGCTCCAGCATTGCCGCCGCCACGGTCCTGTGCAGCGCGGGGCTGCAGGGCACCCTGGGCTCTGATTCTCGCGCGAGGCTTCCGGTCGGGATTCTCGCGCGAGGCTTCCGGTCGGGATTCTCGCGCGAGGCTTCTGTTGCTGCTGCTGCTGCAGCAGCCAAGGGAGCAGCGCCGCCCTGGCTTCCGCTTCGCCGCCGGGCTCCAGCAGCTCCGCCGCCACGGTCCTGTGCAGCCCTGGGCTGCAGGTCCCTTTTTCCGTGGCACATCAGCCGGTGTCTCGCGGCACACCAGTGTGCCGCGGCACACCGGTTGGGAAACACTGTTCTAGACAAATCGTTAGTCCGGTACTTACCCTATATACTCGAGCATAAGCCTAGTTTTTCAGCATATTTTTTGTGCTGAAAAAGCCGCCCTCGGCTTATATTCGAGTGAGGCAGGCAGTGGCTCCTATGAAGCTTTCCCAGGTTTTTGGGGGTAAAATTGGGTGCCTCGGCTTATATTCGGGTCGGCTTATACTCGAGTATATAGGTATTCCTTCCTTTCTTAAATAATCCTCCACATAAAGCCATAAACAGGAAGGCAGCCCTGTTTCGGGAGGCTTTTAATGTTTGATAGATTATTGTATTTTAATGCTGTGTTGAAAGCCGCCCAGAGTGGCTGAGGAAACCCAGCCAGATGGGAGGGGTAGAAATAATAAATTATTATTATTATTATTATTATTATTATTCCTCTCTGATCTTGTGTTTATTAATGTTCCTAATTGCCGCTGTCATTTTTGCCAAATTCATGTATTCCACCAATTTTAAATACCACTCCTCCATCTTTGGGGTCTCTTCGTTTTTCCAATATTGCGCTAAGAGTATTCTTGCAGCTGCACTCGCATAAAGAAATATATTTCTCCTGTCCTCCGGAATATCCTTTGGTATTGTTCCCTCCCTTCTCTTCTTTGCCCCTCCACCCTAGAAATAATAATAATCACATATAATAATCTTCAAGTGTCCCTGCGTCCACTGTGTGTCCGTGGAACTGCGCGAGTGCGCATGTCCCACAGGGGCGCACGGATTGGACAGCTCTACTTCCCCCCCCCAACAGGGACGCAGGCATTGGAGCGGCCGGAGAGGGGGGCATGTCCGGGAGGCAGCGCGTTGTCAGTTGGGGCAGCGCCGCCGCCTTGCACGGAGCCTCCTCCTCCTCCTCCTCCTCCTCCTCCTCCTCCGGCCGCCGCCACGCTCCTTCTCTCCCCCGGCCGCGCCGATCACGCGAGCCCCCCCCCCTTCACCCGAGACCTACCCGCCCGCCGGGGCCGCGGGGCCTCCTGAACCGGGCGGCCAAGAGGAGCGCAGCCTGGCCGCCCTGAGGTTTCTGCTGGGCGGGGGGCGGCGCCGGGGCCGGAGAGCGGGGCGCGGAGGGTGCGCCCGGCGGAAGCGGCCCCGGCCTCCTTCTCCTCCTTGCGAGACGGGATGAGGGAGAGAGAGAGGCGGCCGGCGGGATGGAGGGGAAGGAGGGCGGCGGGGTTAAAAAGGAAAAGGAGGGTGGCCGCCGCTCCCCCCGGCTCTCCAGCCTGTCCGCTGCAGTCAGCCGCCAGCCTCTGCCGCCTCCTGCCGCCGCCTCCTCCTCCTCTAGCGCCCGTTAATGCAGTGTTTCCCAACCAGTGTGCCTCCAGATGTTTTGGGTCTACAACTCCCATCATCCCTTGCTAGCAATACCAGTGGTCAGGGATGATGGGAATTGTAGTCCCAAAACATCTGGAGGCACACTGGTTGGGAAACACTGCGTTAATGTAACGGGCTACCTTCCACTAGTAATAATAATAATTTATTATTTGTACCCCGCCCATCTGGCTGAGTTTCCCCAGCCACTCTGGGCGGCTTCCAATTAAATATTACAACGATACAGCATTAAATCTTAAAAACTTCCCTAAACAGGGCTGCCTTCAGATGTCTTTTAAAAATAGGATAGCTGCTTATTTCCTTAACCTCTGCTGGGAGGGCGTTCCACAGGGCGGGCGCCACCACCGAGAAGGCCCTCTGTCTGGTTCCCTGTAGCTTTGCTTCTCGTGGTGGGGGAACCGCCAGAAGGCCCTCGGCGCTGGATCTCAGTGTCCGGGCTGAACGGTGGGGATGGAGACGCTCCTTCAGGTATACAGGATCGAGGCCGTTTAGGGCTTTCAAGGTCAGCACCAACACTTTGAACTGTGCTCGGAAACGTACTGGGAGCCAATGTAGATCTCTCAGGACCGGTGTTATGTGGTCTCGGCGGCCGCTCCCAGTCACCAGTCTAGCTGCCGCATTCTGGATTAGTTGTAGTTTCCGGGTCACCTTCAAAGGTAGCCCCACGTAGAGCGCATTGCAGTAGTCCAAGCGGGAGATAACCAGAGCATGCACCACTCTGGCGAGACAGTCGGCGGGCAGGGAGGGGCTCATCCAGCGTCCCAGATGGACACAGAATGGACCTGCGCCTCCTTGGGTCCTGAATGACTCCCAGGCTGCGCACCTGGTCCTTCAGGGGCACAGTTACCCCATTCAGGACCAGGGAGTCCCCCACACCCGCCCGCCTCCTGTCCCCCCAAAACCAGCACTTCTGTCTTGTCAGGATTCAACCTCCATCTGTTAGCCGCCATCCATCCTGCCATCCATCCCCCTGAGAAAGGCTTTCTCGGTTCCGACTCTGGCTTTCCAAACCAGTCTGGCCGGGCTGGGCAAGAAACCTGGCTTGATAGGCTTTCTCACGGATCCTTCCTCCTCCATCCCACTGGTCCTTCTGTGTGCTGTTATGGCAACCGGTTCATGTGCCCCGAATTCCTTTCCCACCCTTGTCTGCCCACCCTCATGCACTCCAAGGCAGGGGCGTAGCAATGGGGGGGCGGGCAGGGGGCGGTCCGCCCCGGGTTCCACCCCAGAGGGGGGTGACACTTTTTTAAAAAAATTTTAAAAAATTAAATTTTTTTTTAAATTTAACTTCATTGAAAAAAAAGAGATAATAGACACACACACACAATCCCCCCCCCAGACCTCACAAAGTGGCACCATCAGAGGGGGGTGACATTTTTAATTTTTTTTAATTAATTTTTTTTAATTTTTTAAAATTTTTCTCATTTTATTATTATTATTTTTTATTTTAACTTTATTGGAAAAAAAGAGATAATCGACACACACACACAAAACCCCCACACCTCACAAAGTGGCACCATCAGAGGGGGGTGACATTTTTAATTTTTTTTAATTAATTTTTTTTAATTTTTTAAAATTTTTCTCATTTTATTATTATTATTTTTTATTTTAACTTTATTGGAAAAAAAGAGATAATAGACACACACACACAAAACCCCCACACCTCACAAAGTGGCACCATCAGAGGGGGGTGACATTTTTAATTTTTTTTAATTAATTTTTTTTAATTTTTTAAAATTTTTCTCATTTTATTATTATTATTTTTTATTTTAACTTTATTGGAAAAAAAGAGATAATCGACACACACACACAAAACCCCCACACCTCACAAAGTGGCACCATCAGAGGGGGGTGACATTTTTAATTTTTTTTAATTAATTTTTTTTAATTTTTTTTAATTTTTCTCATTTTATTATTATTATTTTTTATTTTAACTTTATTGGAAAAAAAGAGATAATCGACACACACACACAAAACCCCCACACCTCACAAAGTGGCACCATCAGAGGGGGGTGACATTTTTAATTTTTTTTAATTAATTTTTTTTAATTTTTTTTAATTTTTCTCATTTTATTATTATTATTTTTTATTTTAACTTTATTGGAAAAAAAGAGATAATCGACACACACACACAAAACCCCCACACCTCACAAAGTGGCACCATCAGAGGGGGGTGACATTTTTAATTTTTTTTAATTAATTTTTTTTAATTTTTTAAAATTTTTCTCATTTTATTATTATTATTTTTTATTTTAACTTTATTGGAAAAAAAGAGATAATAGACACACACACACAAAACCCCCACACCTCACAAAGTGGCACCATCAGAGGGGGGTGACATTTTTAATATTTTTTAATTAATTTTTTTAATTTTTTTTATCATTTTATTATTATTATTATTTTTTATTTTAACTTTATTGAAAAAAGAGATAATAGACACACACACACAACCCCCACACCTCACAAAGTGGCACCATCAGAGGGGGGGGGTGACATTTTTATTTTATTTTATTTTATTTTATTTTTTTAAATTTTTATCATTTTCTTCTTCTTATTTTTTATTTTCACTTTATTGAAAAAAAGAGATAATAGACACACACACAACCCCCACACCTCACAAAGTGGCACCATCAGAGGGGGGGGGTGACATTTTTATTTTATTTTATTTTATTTTTTTAAATTTTTATCATTTTCTTCTTCTTATTTTTTATTTTAACTTTATTGAAAAAAAGAGAGAATAGACACACACACACACACACACAACCCCCCCAGACCTCACAAAGTGGCACCATCAGAGGGGGGGTGACACTATTTAATTTTTTTAATTTTTTAAATTATTTTTTTAAAAAAATTAAATTTTTTTATTTTCACTTTATTGAAAAAAAGAGATAATAGACACACACACACACACAACCCCCCCAGACCTCACAAAGTGGCACCATCAGAGGGGGGGTGACACTATTTAATTTTTTTAATTTTTTAAATTATTTTTTTTAAAAAATTAAATTTTTTTATTTTCACTTTATTGAAAAAAAGAGATAATAGACACACACACACACACACAACCCCCCCAGACCTCACAAAGTGGCACCATCAGAGGGGGGGGTGACATTTTTATTTTATTTTATTTTTTTAAATTTTTATCATTTTCTTCTTATTATTTTTTATTTTAACTTTATTGAAAAAAAGAGAGAATAGACACACACACACACACACAACCCCCCAGACCTCACAAAGTGGCACCATCAGAGGGGGGGGTGACACTATTTAATTTTTTTAATTTTTTAAATTATTTTTTTTAAAAAATTAAATTTTTTTATTTTCACTTTATTGAAAGAAAGAGAGAATAGACACACACACACACACACAACCCCCCCAGACCTCACAAAGTGGCACCATCAGAGGGGGGGTGACACTTTTTAATTTTTTTTAATTTTTTTAATTATTTTAAAAAAATCAAATTTTTTATTTTCACTTTATTGAAAAAAAGAGAGAATAGACACACACACACAACCCCCCCCAGACCTCACAAAGTGGCACCATCAGAGGGGGGGGGTGACACTTTTTAATTTTTTTAAATTTTTTTAATTATTTAAAAAAAATTAAAATTTTTTATTTTCACTTTATTGAAAAAAAGAGAGAATAGACACACACACACACACACAACCCCCCCAGACCTCACAAAGTGGCACCATAAGAGGGGGGGTGACATTTTTATTTTATTTTATTTTATTTTATTTTATTTTTTTTAATTTTTATCATTTTCTTCTTATTTTTTATTTTAACTTTATTGAAAAAAAAGAGATAATAGACACACACACACAAAACCCCCACACCTCGCAAAGTGGCACCATCAGAGGGGGGGGGGACACTTTTTAATTTTTTTTAATTTTTTAAATTATTTTAAAAAAAATTTAAAAAAATTATTTTCACTTTATTGAAAAAAAAGAGATAATAGACACACACACACAACCCCCACACCTCACAAAGTGGCACCATCAGAGGGGGGGGGACACTTTTTAATTTTTTTTAATTTTTTAAATTATTTTAAAAAAAATTAAAAAAAATTATTTTCACTTTATTGAAAAAAAAGAGATAATAGACACACACACAACCCCCACACCTCACAAAGTGGCACCATCAGAGGGGGGGGGACACTTTTTAATTTTTTTTAATTTTTTAAATTATTTTAAAAAAAATTAAAAAAAATTATTTTCACTTTATTGAAAAACAAAGAGATAATAGACACACACACAACCCCCACACCTCACAAAGTGGCACCATCAGAGGGGGGGGGACACTTTTTAATTTTTTTTAATTTTTTAAATTATTTTAAAAAAAATTAAAAAAAATTATTTTCACTTTATTGAAAAAAAAGAGATAATAGACACACACACACAAAACCCCCACACCTCGCAAAGTGGCACCATCAGAGGGGGGGGGACACTTTTTAATTTTTTTTAATTTTTTAAATTATTTTAAAAAAAATTAAAAAAAATTATTTTCACTTTATTGAAAAAAAAGAGATAATAGACACACACACACAAAACCCCCACACCTCGCAAAGTGGCACCATCAGAGGGGGGGGGACACTTTTTATTTTTTTTTTAATTAAAGTGGGGGGGGGGGAAATTCCGCCCCGGGTACCACCTGGGCTTGCTACGCCTCTGCTCGAGTATATAGGGTAATTAGCTAATAGCACTATCTATTTCATCTTAAATTCCTTAGGTAGATCCTCTGGAATGGAAATTTCCTTCTCTTTTTCTCTCTCCCTGTACACACAAGTCACATTTCTGCATGACCTAAAACTTTCCACTTCCATGTATGGCGAAGGGTGTCCTTGTTTAGATTAATGGGAGATTTTCCTTGCGAAATCATCCATCGTTCCCAGGTTGTAAAAAGCAAAACGTTTGGCTCCCTGAAGCAGTTGTGCTTGCTAACGTTTTGATCGGGGTGGATAAAAATCCATGATTTTTTTTAAAAAATCCAAAAAATCGGATTTTTTGGATTTCAATCGGATTTTTTGGATTTAAATCGGATTTTTTGGATTTAAATCAGATTTTCTGACTAGTGATTTAAATCAAGCCTTACTGACTAGTGATTTAAATCGAGCCTTACTGACTAGTGATTTACCGTATTTTTCGCGCCATAACGCGCACCGGACCATAACGTGCACCTAGTTTTTGGAGGAGGAAAGGGGCAAAGCCCCCCTTTTTGAGGATCAGTTCAAAGTTGTGCATCGTCTTTTGGAAGAAGAAAAGCCCCATTTGCAAAAGGATCAGCTCAAAGTTGTGCTGCTGCTTTTGCAAAGGAGAAAAGACCCATCTGCAAAAGGAGCAGCTCAAAGTTGTGCTGCTGCTTTTGCAAAGGAGAAAAGACCCATTTGCAAAAGGAGCAGCTCAAAGTTGTTGTGCTGCTGCTTTTGCAAAGGAGAAAAGACCCATTTGCAAAAGGATCAGCTCAAAGTTGTTTTGCTGCTGCTTTTGCAAAGGAGAAAAGACCCATTTGCAAAAGGAGCAGCTCAAAGTTGTTGTGCTGCTGCTTTTGCAAAGGAGAAAAGACCCAGTTGCAAAAGGAGCAGCTCAAAGTTGTTGTGCTGCTGCTTTTGCAAAGGAGAAAAGACCCATCTGCAAAAGGAGCAGCTCAAAGTTGTTGTGCTGCTGCTTTTGCAAAGGAGAAAAGACCCATTTGCAAAAGGAGCAGCTCAAAGTTGTTGTGCTGCTGCTTTTGCAAAGGAGAAAAGACCCATTTGCAAAAGGAGCAGCTCAAAGTTGTGCTGCTGCTTTTGCTTTTGCAAAGGAGAAAAGACCCATTTGCAAAAGGAGCAGCTCAAAGCCCTTTCTACAGTTTCCAAACAGATAATCTCATCAGCCAGTCACATGTCGCTGGGGAAACCAACAGCCTCCTCTGCAGGAAGGGAGCCAGCGACCTTCTCTCTCTCCCCGATCTCTTGCTGATCAGCTGTCAAGCGGCAGCCTTTCAACCCCCCCTTCTCTCTTTGTCAAAGAAAAAGCTCGATCTTCTTTTGGTCCCTGGGCAATTCAGCTCCAGGGACCATGCATTCGCTCCATAACGCGCACAGTCTTTTCCCCTTCCTTTTTAGAAGGGAAACAGTGCGCGTTATGGAGCGGAAAATATGGTACTTACTTATTAATTAATTAATTAAAATAATTAATTAATTAATTAATTAGCCAGGCAGCCACTCACCTGACTTTTTAGGAGGAAAAAAAGTGCGTCTTATGGAGCAAAAAAGACGGTAAATCGTGATTTAAATCGTGATTTCAATCAATTTGATTTCAATCCAATCCACCCTGGTTTCTATTCTTCATTTAAAGTGTACTTAATTAAGTTTTATATGCAGTCTTATGTAAAACTTTCTTTACCTGGATTTTTATTCGTTCCTTTTTTTTTCACTTCTACAGGTGACATTTGATCCGGAAGTATTCTTCAACATCTTGCTCCCTCCAATTATATTTTATGCAGGATACAGCTTGAAAAGGGTATGTTCTTCCTCGTTTAAACCTATGCTTTAATATCACATAGAATCATCTCCAAGCGTCCCTGCGCCCACTGTGTGTCAGTGGAACTGCGCGAGTGCGCATGTCCCACAGGGGCGCACGGATTGGACAGCTCTACTTTCCCCCCCCCAACAGGGACGCAGGCATTGGAGCGGCCGGAGAGGGGGGCGTGTCCGGGAGGCAGCGCGTTGTCAGTTGGGGCAGCGCCGCCGCCTTGCACGGAGTCTCCTCCTCCTCCGGCCGCCGCCACGCTCCTTCTCTCCCCCGGCCGCGCCGATCACGCGAGCCCCCCCCTTCACCCGAGACCTACCCGCCCGCCGGGGCCGCGGGGCCTCCTGAACCGGGCGGCCAAGAGGAGCGCAGCCTGGCCGCCCTGAGGTTTCTGCTGGGCGGGGGGCGGCGCCGGGGCCGGAGAGCGGGGCGCGGAGGGTGCGCCCGGCGGAAGCGGCCCCGGCCTCCTTCTCCTCCTTGCGAGACGGGATGAGGGAGAGAGAGAGGCGGCCGGCGGGATGGAGGGGAAGGAGGGCGGCGGGGTTAAAAAGGAAAAGGAGGGTGGCCGCCGCTCCCCCCGGCTCTCCAGCCTGTCCGCTGCAGTCAGCCGCCAGCCTCTGCCGCCTCCTGCCGCCGCCTCCTCCTCCTCTAGCGCCTGTTAATGTAACGGGCTACCTAGCTGTCAAATCCCGCAGGGCTCTGGTCTCTGGAGACAGTGCGTTCCACCAAATTGGGGCCAACACTGAAAAGGCCCTGGCCCTGGTTGACACCAGTCTGACAGCCTTGTGGCTCGGGACCTCTAAAAAGTTGTTATTTGTGGACCTGAAGGTCCTTTGCGTGGCATACCGGGAGAGGCGGTCCCTTAGGTACGAGGGCCCTAGGCCGCATAGGGCTTTAAAGGTCAAAACCAGCACCTTGAACCTGATCCTGTACTCCACCGGGAACCAGTGAAGCTGGTAAAGCACTGGATGAATGTGGTCCCGCGGCAAGGACCCCGTAAGGAGCCTCGCCGCGGCATTCTGCACCCGCTGGAGTTTCTGGGTCAGCCTCAAAGGCAGCCCCGCGTAGAGCGAGTTACAATAGTCTAGTCTGGAGGTGACCGTCGCATGGATCACTGTGGCCAGATCCGGGCGAGAAAGGTAAGGGACCAACTGCTTAATGCGGCGGAGATGGAAAAATGCCGCCTTTATATGGCAACCCTATTTACCGTATTTTTCGCTCCATAACGCGCACCGGACCATAAGGCGCACCTAGTTTTTTGAGGAGGAAAGGGGGAAATACCCCTTTTTGAGGATCAGTTCAAAGTTGTGCATCTTCTTTTGGAAGAAGAAAAGCAAAGGAGAAATAATATGAATAATGATTCCTGCTTGGCCGGGGGTTGGACTGGATGGCCCTTGGGGTCTCTTCCAACTCTAGGATTCTAATAATAATATGAAGAATGATTCCTGCTTGGCAGGGGGTTGGACTGGATGGCCCTTGGGGTCTCTTCCAACTCTAGGATTCTAGGATTCTAATAATAATATGAAGAATGATTCCTGCTTGGCAGGGGATGGACTGGATGGCCCTTGGGGTCTCTTTCAACTCTAGGATTCTAGGATTCTAATAATAATATGAAGAATGATTCCTGCTTGGCAGGGGGTTGGACTGGATGGCCCTTGGGGTCTCTTCCAACTCTAGGATTCTCTGATTCTAATAATAATATGAATCATGATTCCTGCTTGGCAGGGGGTTGGACTGGATGGCCCTTGGGGTCTCTTCCAACTCTAGGATTCTAGGATTCTAAGAATAATATGAAGAATGATTCCTGCTTGGCAGGGGGTTGGACTGGATGGCCCTTGGGATCTCTTCCAACTCTAGGATTCTAATAATAATATGAAGAATGATTCCTGCTGGGCAGGGGGTTGGACTGGATGGCCCTTGGGGTCTCTTCCAACTCTAGGATTCTAGGATTCTAAGAATAATATGAAGAATGATTCCTGCTTGGCAGGGGGTTGGACTGGATGGCCCTTGGGGTCTCTTCCAACTCTAGGATTCTAGGATTCTAAGAATAATATGAATAATGATTCCTGCTTGGCAGGGGGTTGGACTGGATGGCCCTTGGGGTCTCTTCCAACTCTTGGATTCTAGGATTCTAAGAATAATATGACGAATGATTCCTGCTTGGCAGGGGGTTGGACTGGATGGCCCTTGGGGTCTCTTCCAACTCTTGGATTCTAGGATTCTAAGAATAATATGAAGAATGATTCCTGCTTGGCCGGGTGTTGGACTGGATGGCCCTTGGGGTCTCTTCCAACTCTAGGATTCTAGGATTCTAATAATAATATGAAGAATGATTCCTGCTTGGCCGGGGGTTGGACTGGATGGCCCTTGGGGTCTCTTCCAACTCTTGGATTCTAGGATTCTAATAATAATATGAAGAATGATTCCTGCTTGGCAGGGGGTTCGACTGGATGGCCCTTGGGGTCTCTTTCAACTCTAGGATTCTAGGATTCTAATAATAATATGAAGAATGATTCCTGCTTGGCAGGGGGTTGGACTGGATGGCCCTTGGGGTCTCTTCCAACTCTAGGATTCTAGGATTCTAATAATAATAATATGAATAATGATTCCTGCTTGGCAGGGGGTTGGACTGGATGGCCCTTGGGGTCTCTTCCAACTCTAGGATTCTAGGATTCTAAGAATAATATGAAGAATGATTCCTGCTTGGCAGGGGGTTGGACTGGATGGCCCTTGGGGTCTCTTCCAACTCTAGGATTCTAGGATTCTAAGAATAATATGAAGAATGATTCCTGCTTGGCAGGGGGATGGACTGGATGGCCCTTGGGGTCTCTTCCAACTCTAGGATTCTAGGATTCTAATAATAATATGAATAATGATTCCTGCTTGGCAGGGGGTTGGACTGGATGGCCCTTGGGGTCTCTTCCAACTCTTGGATTCTAGGATTCTAAGAATAATATGACGAATGATTCCTGCTTGGCAGGGGGTTGGACTGGATGGCCCTTGGGGTCTCTTCCAACTCTAGGATTCTAGGATTCTAATAATAATATGAAGAATGATTCCTGCTTGGCCAGGGGTTGGACTGGATGGCCCTTGGGGTCTCTTCCAACTCTAGGATTCTAGGATTCTAATAATAATATGAAGAATGATTCCTGCTTGGCAGGGGGTTCGACTGGGTGGCCCTTGGGGTCTCTTCCAACTCTAGGATTCTAGGATTCTAATAAGAATATGAAGAATGATTCCTGCTTGGCAGGGGGTTGGACTGGATGGCCCTTGGGGTCTCTTCCAACTCTCGGATTCTAGGATTCTAATAATAATATGAAGAATGATTCCTGCTTGGCAGGGGGTTGGACTGGATGGCCCTTGGGGGTCTCTTCCAACTCTAGGATTCTATGCTTCTAATAATAATATGAAGAATAATTCCTGCTTGGCAGGGGGTTGGACTGGATGGCCCTTGGGGTCTCTTCCAACTCTAGGATTCTATGATAATTTAATGGAAGACTCTCTTTCTTGCGTCTTAGCGGCATTTCTTTCGAAACCTGGGATCCATCTTGGCGTACGCTTTCCTTGGAACGGCCATTTCCTGCTTTGTGATAGGGTGAGTATTTGCTCTGTTCCTCTAGACTACTCGAAAATGGAAGGAGGGTGGATCCTGATGGGTGTAGGAATTCTGAAGGGTGTGTGTGGTCCAGGGTGGATTCAATTTAAATCAAATTGATTTAAATCACGATTTAAATCACTAGTCAGTAAGGCTCGATTTAAATCACTAGTCAGTAAGGCTTGATCTAAATCGCTAGTCAGTAAGGCTCGATTTAAATCGCTAGTCAGTAAGGCTTGATCTAAATCGCTAGTCAGTAAGGCTTGATTTAAATCGCTAGTCAGTAAGGCTTGATTTAAATCGCTAGTCAGTAAGGCTTGATTTAAATCGCTAGTCAGTAAGGCTCGATTTAAATCACGAGTCAGTAAGGCTTGATCTAAATCGCTAGTCAGTAAGGCTTGATTTAAATCACGAGTCAGTAAGACTTGATTTAAATCACTAGTCAGTAAGGCTTGATTTAAATCACGAGTCAGTAAGGCTTGATTTAAATCGCTAGTCAGTAAGGCTTGATTTAAATCGCTAGTCAGTAAGGCTTGATCTAAATCACTAGTCAGTAAGGCTTGATTTAAATCACGAGTCAGTAAGACTTGATTTAAATCGCTAGTCAGTAAGGCTTGATTTAAATCGCTAGTCAGTAAGGCTTGATCTAAATCGCTAGTCAGTAAGGCTTGATTTAAATCACGAGTCAGTAAGACTTGATTTAAATCACGAGTCAGTAAGGCTTGATTGAAATCCCTAGTCAGTAAGGCTTGATCTAAATCGCTAGTCAGTAAGGCTTGATCTAAATCGCTAGTCAGTAAGGCTTGATTTAAATCACGAGTCAGTAAGACTTGATTTAAATCACTAGTCAGTAAGGCTTGATTTAAATCACGAGTCAGTAAGGCTTGATTTAAATCGCTAGTCAGTAAGGCTTGATTTAAATCGCTAGTCAGTAAGGCTTGATTTAAATCACGAGTCAGTAAGGCTTGATTGAAATCGCTAGTCAGTAAGGCTTGATTTAAATCCCTAGTCAGTAAGGCTTGATCTAAATCGCTAGTCAGTAAGGCTTGATTTAAATCATGAGTCAGTAAGGCTTGATCTAAATCGCTAGTCAGTAAGGCTTGATTTAAATCGCTAGTCAGTAAGGCTTGATTTAAATCACTAGTCAGTAAGGCTTGATCTAAATCGCTAGTCAGTAAGGCTTGATTTAAATCACTAGTCAGTAAGGCTTGATCTAAATCGCTAGTCAGTAAGGCTTGATTTAAATCACTAGTCAGTAAGGCTTGATTTAAATCACGAGTCAGTAAGGCTTGATTTAAATCGCTAGTCAGTAAGGCTTGATTTAAATCGCTAGTCAGTAAGGCTTGATCTAAATCGCTAGTCAGTAAGGCTTGATTTAAATCACTAGTCAGTAAGGCTTGATTTAAATCACGAGTCAGTAAGGCTTGATTTAAACCGCTAGTCAGTAAGGCTTGATTTAAATCACTAGTCAGTAAGGCTTGATTTAAATCGCTAGTAAGGCTTGATTTAAATCACTAGTCAGTAAGGCTTGATTTAAATCACGAGTCAGTAAGGCTTGATTTAAATCGCTAGTCAGTAAGGCTTGATTTAAATCGCTAGTCAGTAAGGCTTGATTTAAATCACGAGTCAGTAAGGCTTGATTTAAATCGCTAGTCAGTAAGGCTTGATCTAAATCGCTAGTCAGTAAGGCTTGATTTAAATCACGAGTCAGTAAGGCTTGATTTAAATCACTAGTCAGTAAGGCTTGATTTAAATCACTAGTCAGTAAGGCTTGATTTAAATCCCTAGTCAGTAAGGCTTGATCTAAATCACTAGACAGTAAGACTTGATTTAAATATCTTTTTTACAGAAAGACTCCTTCTTGCTGGTATAATCTTAATATTTACAACCTTATAAAGGTTTCATTTTTGGAATAATAAATTTTCAGAGTGGTTTTTACAGTTCTATCAAAAATTACCGATTTGGTTATACACCCTCCCAGCAGATGTCAAAGAGATAAACAACTCTCCTACGTTCAGAAAGTTTTTAATTTTGATGTATTTTAATATTTGTTGGAAGCCGCCCAGAGTGGCTGGGCAGAGCCGGCCAGATGGGCGCGGTACAAATAAATTATTATTATTATTATTATTATTATTATTATTATTATTATATGAAATGAGAAGAAGTTACCTGTCCTGTTGAATCTCTAGGTCCATCATGTACGGCTGCGTTTCTCTGATGAAGGCGATGGGTCAGCTTGGAGGAGACTTCTACTTCACTGACTGCCTCTTGTTCGGTGCCATTGCTTCGGCTACTGACCCAGGTGTGTTGCAGATGTGGGCCAGATGTTCCACGGAAGAGATTCCTCGGACCCCAGCGCACTTTTTATTCTGGGGTTTTTCTGTCTCCTACAACAGTGTTTCCCAACCTCCTCGGGGCAACGGCACACCTGCCCCACGAAAAAAATCTCGCGGCACAGCACCACCACATGCACCCCGACCCGGGGGGCGGGGTGTCCGCGCGCCCTGGCGGGAGGGAGGGGAAGGACCCAGGCGGGCGAAAATGGAGCGGGAGATCGGCGGGCCAGGCGCCCGCCCCCCCTCCAGCGCCCAGCCCCCCGGCAGCACCTCCACCCGGCCCCGAGCGAGCCCGGTGGCACCGGCACCTCCCGCCCGTCCCCGACCGCGACCGGGGCGGCAGAGGCAGCGGGCGAAGCGCCCGGCAGCCCCGCGAAGGCGGCGGTCGGCGCGGGAAGCCCGGACCGACCCGGAAGACCGGGGCGGCAGAGGCAGCGGGCGAAGCGCCCGGCAGCCCCGCGAAGGCGGCGGTCGGCGCGGGAAGCCCGGACCGACCCGGAAGACCGGGGCGGCAGAGGCAGCGGGCGAAGCGCCCGGCAGCCCCGCGAAGGCGGCGGTCGGCGCGGGAAGCCCGGACCGACCCGGAAGACCAGGGCGGCAGAGGCAGCGGGCGAAGCGCCCGGCAGCCCCGCGAAGGCGGCGGTCGGCGCGGGAAGCCCGGACCGACCCGGAAGACCGGGGCGGCAGAGGCAGCGGGCGAAGCGCCCGGCAGCCCCGCGAAGGCGGCGGTCGGCGCGGGAAGCCCGGACCGACCCGGAAGACCGGGGCGGCAGAGGCAGCGGGCGAAGCGCCCGGCAGCCCCGCGAAGGCGGCGGTCGGCGCGGGAAGCCCGGACCGACCCGGAAGCACAGCAGCCGGTGTCTTCCCCGCGGCACAGGAGCCGGTGGCTTGCGGCACACTCCTGTGCCGCGGCACACCGGTTGGGAAACGCTGTCCTACAAGAGTGGAGATAGTTTTTTTAAAAAAACGATTTTCATTGAATTCTTACATCTTTATTTTAACACTAGTGAATTAAGCCCGTTAAAAACGGGCGCGGGTGAGGGGGTGACGGCTTCGCTCTGCCTGTCGGTCCTCCTGCCGTCCGTCCGTCCGTCCGTCCGTTGGTCTATCTCCCTCCCTCCCTCCTTGCTCTGCCACTCACCAGACGCGCTACAGGTGTGCTGGGCTGGGGCGAGGAGAAGGAGGCGGTAGCGCGGGGTACCCCGCGGTGGCCGGGCCCTCGGGCTGAGCGCCCTGGCCAAGCCCAGGGCAGCAGGTGCTGCCGGGAGCCCGTGGGACGCAGCAGGCGGCGAGGGGAGGCGGAGAGCGGCGGCCGGGAGAGGGAGTCGCGGAGCGGAGCGCAGAAGAAAAGAGCGGCGGCGTACTGGCCGCGACTCCTCGCCGCCACCTCCGCCTTCTCCTCACAGGTGCAGCTGCGGCGGCGAGGCAGCCAGCGCGCCCGGCGCCCTTCCCCTTCCCGCGCAGCCCGGCAACTGAGAACGCGCATGCGCCGCTGCTGCCTCGCGGACACGCCCCCCTCTCCGCCCGCTCCAATCCCTGCATCCGTGTGGGTCCCGGACATGCGCAGTAGCGCACTTCCGTGACACACAGAAAGTGGACGCAGGGACACAGCAAGATTATGATATAGGACTAGTAGATATGATGCCCGTTCAAATAATGGGCGCTAGAAGGTTAGTCTGCCCTGCGCCGCCATAGCCTCGGCCCCGGCCGCCTTTGCCCTCGGAGCGTCTCGGAGCAGCAGCCGCCGCCGCGCCAGCCACCCCCGGCCGCCCGCCCAACCGCCCCTTCCCGCTCGTCACCTCACGGCCGCTGCTCCTCTGCCCCTCAGCCATGTTGGCAGCCGCTCAGCTCATCCTCCCCAGCTCCGTGCGAGGCGGCGGCACTGACCCAACTGACGACGCGCGGGCGCCGCCGCTGCCTCTCAGACACGCCCCCCTCTCCGCCCGCTCCAATCCCTGTGTCCGTGACTACAACTCCCATGATCCCTAGCTAACAGGACCCGTGGTCAGGGATGATGGGAGTTGTAGTCCCAAATTGTAGATGTTTGGGGACTACAACTCCCATCATCCCTAGCTAACAGGACCCGTGGTCAGGGATGATGGGAATTGTAGTCCCAAATTGTAGATGTTTGGGGACTACAACTCCCATCATCCCTAGCTAACAGGACCCGTGGTCAGGGATGATGGGAATTGTAGTCTCAAATTGTAGATGTTTGGGGACTACAACTCCCATCATCCCTAGCTAACAGGACCCGTGGTCAGGGATGATGGGAATTGTAGTCTCAAATTGTAGATGTTTGGGGACTACAACTCCTATGATCCCTAGCTAACAGGACCCGTGGTCAGGGATGATGGGAATTGTAGTCCCAAATGGTAGATGTTTGGGGACTACAACTCCCATGATCCCTAGCTAACAGGACCAGTGGTCAGGGATGATGGGAATTGTAGTGCCAAATGGTAGATGTTTGGGGACTACAACTCCTATGATCCCTAGCTAACAGGACCCGTGGTCAGGGATGATGGGAATTGTAGTCCCAAATTGTAGATGTTTGGGGACTACAACTCCCATCATCCCTAGCTAACAGGACCAGTGGTCAGGGATGATGGGAGTTGTAGTCCCAAAACATCTGGGTGCCGAAGGTTGCCTACCCCTGACTTAGATGAATGATTATGATATACACAGGAAATGAAAAAAGGCCCGGAAGAAACCCTTAGGAAATTTAGAATGATTGCCTCAAGGTGCTGGTTTCAATACAGAATTCTAGCAAGAGCCCATTGGTCTGAATTTAATTTCTCAACCTTCCTTGATTGTTTTTTCCTGGACAGTGACTGTACTTGCCATTTTCCACGAGCTTCAGGTGGACGTTGAACTGTATGCCCTTCTGTTTGGCGAAAGTGTCCTCAACGACGCCGTCGCCATCGTCCTGTCTTCGTAAGTTCTCTGCCGTCTTTCTCCGAGTTTTAAGCAGTGACATTTCTCGTGAGCCGCTACGGATGTCATCCGGGAAGCCTCCGTGACAGCAGTAGGTGCCTCTAGGAACACACAGTGCTGGCGAGGAAGCGGTAATTGGGAGGATCTGTAAGCGGTGCAAAAAGCAAAGCGACTTCCATCACGATTTAAATCACGATTTAAATCACGAGTCAGTAAGGCTCGATTTAAATCACGAGTCAGTAAGGCTTGATTTAAATCCCTAGTCAGTAAGGCTCGATTTAAATCCCTAGTCAGTAAGGCTCGATTTAAATCCCTAGTCAGTAAGGCTCGATTTAAATCACTAGTCAGTAAGGCTCGATTTAAATCACTAGTCAGTAAGGCTCGATTTAAATCACTAGTCAGTAAGGCTCGATTTAAATCACTAGTCAGTAAGGCTCGATTTAAATCACTAGTCAGTAAGGCTCAATTTAAATCACTAGTCAGTAAGGCTCGATTTAAATCACTAGTCAGTAAGGCTCGATTTAAATCACTAGTCAGTAAGGCTCGATTTAAATCACTAGTCAGTAAGGCTCGATTTAAATCACTAGTCAGTAAGGCTCGATTTAAATCACTAGTCAGTAAGGCTCGATTTAAATCACTAGTCAGTAAGGCTCGATTTAAATCTCTAGTCAGTAAGGCTTGATTTAAATCACTAGTCAGTAAGGCTTGATTTAAATCACGAGTCAGTAAGGCTCGATTTAAATCACGAGTCAGTAAGGCTCGATTTAAATCGCTAGTCAGTAAGGCTTGATTTAAATCCCTAGTCAGTAAGGCTTGATTTAAATCCCTAGTCAGTAAGGCTCGATTTAAATCACTAGTCAGTAAGGCTCGATTTAAATCACTAGTCAGTAAGGCTTGATTTAAATCACTAGTCAGTAAGGCTCGATTTAAATCACTAGTCAGTAAGGCTCGATTTAAATCACTAGTCAGTAAGGCTCGATTTAAATCACTAGTCAGTAAGGCTCGATTTAAATCACTAGTCAGTAAGGCTCGATTTAAATCACTAGTCAGTAAGGCTCGATTTAAATCACTAGTCAGTAAGGCTCGATTTAAATCACTAGTCAGTAAGGCTCGATTTAAATCACTAGTCAGTAAGGCTCGATTTAAATCACTAGTCAGTAAGGCTCGATTTAAATCTCTAGTCAGTAAGGCTCGATTTAAATCACTAGTCAGTAAGGCTCGATTTAAATCACTAGTCAGTAAGGCTCGATTTAAATCACGAGTCAGTAAGGCTCGATTTAAATCACTAGTCAGTAAGGCTCGATTTAAATCACGAGTCAGTAAGGCTTGATTTAAATCACTAGTCAGTAAGGCTTGATTTAAATCACGAGTCAGTAAGGCTCGATTTAAATCACGAGTCAGTAAGGCTCGATTTAAATCACTAGTCAGTAAGGCTCGATTTAAATCACTAGTCAGTAAGGCTCGATTTAAATCACTAGTCAGTAAGGCTCGATTTAAATCACTAGTCAGTAAGGCTTGATTTAAATCACGAGTCAGTAAGGCTTGATTTAAATCACGAGTCAATAAGGCTTGATTTAAATCACTAGTCAGTAAGGCTCGATTTAAATCACTAGTCAGTAAGGCTCGATTTAAATCACGAGTCAGTAAGGCTTGATTTAAATCACTAGTCAGTAAGGCTCGATTTAAATCACTAGTCAGTAAGGCTTGATTTAAATCCCTAGTCAGTAAGGCTCGATTTAAATCACGAGTCAGTAAGGCTCGATTTAAATCACGAGTCAGTAAGGCTTGATTTAAATCACTAGTCAGTAAGGCTTGATTTAAATCACGAGTCAGTAAGGCTTGATTTAAATCACTAGTCAGTAAGGCTCGATTTAAATCACTAGTCAGTAAGGCTCGATTTAAATCACTAGTCAGTAAGGCTCGATTTAAATCACTAGTCAGTAAGGCTCGATTTAAATCACTAGTCAGTAAGGCTCGATTTAAATCTCTAGTCAGTAAGGCTCGATTTAAATCACTAGTCAGTAAGGCTCGATTTAAATCACTAGTCAGTAAGGCTCGATTTAAATCTCTAGTCAGTAAGGCTCGATTTAAATCACTAGTCAGTAAGGCTCGATTTAAATCACTAGTCAGTAAGGCTTGATTTAAATCACGAGTCAGTAAGGCTTGATTTAAATCACGAGTCAATAAGGCTTGATTTAAATCACTAGTCAGTAAGGCTTGATTTAAATCACTAGTCAGTAAGGCTTGATTTAAATCACGAGTCAATAAGGCTTGATTTAAATCACTAGTCAGTAAGGCTTGATTTAAATCACTAGTCAGTAAGGCTCGATTTAAATCACTAGTCAGTAAGGCTCGGTTTAAATCACGAGTCAGTAAGGCTCGATTTAAATCACTAGTCAGTAAGGCTTGATTTAAATCACGAGTCAGTAAGGCTTGATTTAAATCACGAGTCAGTAAGGCTCGATTTAAATCACTAGTCAGTAAGGCTCGATTTAAATCACTAGTCAGTAAGGCTCGATTTAAATCACTAGTCAGTAAGGCTCGATTTAAATCCCTAGTCAGTAAGGCTCGATTTAAATCCCGAGTCAGTAAGGCTTGATTTAATTTTTTTTTTTTTACAGAAAGACTCCTTCTTGCTGGTATAATCTTAATATTTACAACCATATGAAGGTTTCATTTTGGGAATAATAAATTTTCAGAGTCGTTTTTACAGTTATATCCAAAATTACTGATTTGGTTATACTACTAGAAATACATAGACAGATAATTATGAAATTATGGTGAGGTTTAATAAGTTAACTGTTTATATTTGGACAACTTTTCTGCTGTACTTTATTGGAAGGAGAAAAATAATCATTTCCTTAATAACCATTTAAACAATTTATTTAACTAAAACAATCACATGAAAGCATATGTATCCATGTTTGTTAACTGATGTGGTTAAACATTTAAAAACAACAACTTAGACCAGTGATGGCTAACCTTGACACTCCAGATGTTTTGGGACTACAACTCCCATCATCCCTAGCTAACAGGATCAGTGGTCAGGGATGATGGTTATTGTAGTCCCAAATTGTAGATGTTTGGGGACTACAACTCCCATCATCAGTAGCTAACAGGATCAGTGGTCAGGGATGATGGTTATTGTAGTCCCAAATTGTAGATGTTTGGGGACTACAACTCCCATCATCCGTAGCTAACAGGATCAGTGGTCAGGGATGATGGTTATTGTAGTCCCAAATTGTAGATGTTTGGGGACTAAAACTCCCATCATCAGTAGCTAACAGGATCAGTGGTCAGGGATGATGGTTATTGTAGTCCCAAATTGTAGATGTTTGGGGACTACAACTCCCATGATCCATAGCTAACAGGACCAGTGGTCAGGGATGATGGGAGTTGTAGTCCCAAAACATCTGGAGTGTCAAGGTTAGCCATCACTGACTTAGACTCAGTTTTAGCACACTTGATGAACTTAAAACCAATCCTTCTTTCCTGATGAATAGCCTTTGGACTACAAAGTAACTTCAATAATTCTAGGATCATGCATCTTGATACCCAGCAAGGCATGCTAACGAGAAACCTTTGCGTATGTTTGCATGCAGCTCGATTGTAGCCTACCAACCGGCCGGGGACAACAGCCACACTTTTGATTTAACGGCAATGCTCAAGTCCATCGGGATCTTCCTGGGGATCTTCAGTGGATCATTTGCCATGGGAGCAGCTACTGGGGTTGTGACAGCTTTGATATCCTTTGAGTTCAATGGGTGTTACCGTATTTTTCGCTCCATAACGCGCACTTTTTTCCTTCTAAAAAGGAAGGGGGAAAGTCTGTGCGCGTTATGGAGCGAATGCCTGGTCCCTGGAGCTGAATTGCCCAGGGACCAAAAGAAGATCGAGCTTTTTCGTTGACCAAGAGAGAAGGGGGGGTTGAAAGGCTGCCGCTTGACAGCTGATCAGCAAGAGATCAGGGAGAGAGAGAAGGTCGCTGGTTCCCTTCCTGCATAGGAGGCTGTTGGTTTCCCCAGCGACATGTGACTGGCTGATGAGATTATCTGTTTGGAAACTGTAGAAAGGGCTTTGAGCTGCTCCTTTTGCAGATGGGTCTTTTCTCCTTTGCAAAAGCTGCAGCACAACAACTTTGAGCTGCTCCTTTTGCAAATGTGTATTTTCTCCTTTGCAAAGCAGCAGCACAACAACTTTGAGCTTCTCCTGTTGCAGATGGGTCTTTTCTCCTTTGCAAAAGCTGCAGCACAACAACTTTGAGCTTCTCCTGTTGCAGATGGTTCTTTTCTCCTTTGCAAAAGCAGCAGCACAACTTTGAGCTGCTCCTTTTGCAAATGGGTCTTTTCTCCTTTGCAAAAGCAGCAGCACAACTTTGAGCTGCTCCTTTTGCAGATGGGTCTTTTCTCCTTTACAAAAGCAGCAGCACAACAACTTTGAGCTGCTCCTTTTGCAAATGGGTCTTTTCTCCTTTGCAAAAGCAGCAGCACAACTTTGAGCTGATCCTTTTGCAACTAGGTCTTTTCTCCTTTACAAAAGCAGCAGCACAACAACTTTGAGCTGCTCCTTTTGCAACTAGGTCTTTTCTCCTTTGCAAAAGCAGCAGCACAACTTTGAGCTGATCCTTTTGCAACTAGGTCTTTTCTCCTTTGCAAAAGCAGCAGCACAACTTTGAGCTGCTCCTTTTGCAAATGGGTCTTTTCTCCTTTGCAAAAGCAGCAGCACAACAACAAGTTTGAGATCCTTTTGCAAATGGGGCTTTTCTTCTTCCAAAAGAAGATGCACAATTTTGAACTGATCCTCAAAACGGATCATGGGAGTTGTAGTCCCCAAACATCTACCATTTGGGACTACAATTCCCATCATCTCTGACCACTGGTCCAGTTAGCTAGGGATCATGGGAGTTGTAGTCCCCAAACATCTACAATTTGGGACTACAATTCCCATAATCCCTGACCACTGGTCCTGTTAGCTAGGGATCATGGGAGTTGTAGTTCCCAAACATCTACAGTTTGGGACTACAATTCCCATCATCCCTGACCACTGGTCCAGTTAGCTAGGGATCATGGGAGTTGTAGTCCCCAAACATCTACAATTTGGGACTATAATTCCCATCATCTCTGACCACTGGTCCAGTTAGCTAGGGATGATGGGAGTTGTAGTCCCAAAACATCTGGAGTGTCAAGGTTAGCCATCACTGATCTATAATTTGCCATGTGCAGTACCTCACTTCCGTGATACCCAGAAAATTGCAGGTGGGCGCAGGGACACTTGAAGATTATAATATAGGATGTGGTTATTTGTATGAATGTGACTTAAATAAAGATTGTTTTTAAAATTTAAAATAAAAATCAACATGCATATATGACTGTCCTTCGGGGCCTGAAGAATCCAATTGGGAGATTCCTTGATTCTTCCTCTATTTCCCCCTGCTGAATAATTTCCTCCGCAGAGGAGCCCAGCCGCGTCTTTTCCTTAACCCCTCTGTCACGTCACCAAATTCACCAAACTCCGTGAGTTCCAGCTGCTGGAGACAGGATTATTCTTCCTGATGTCCTGGAGCACCTTTCTATTGGCTGAAGCTTGTGGCTTCACAGGTGAGTTATGGTCTACCTGCTTGTCTGTGTGCGTTGCGTTGCTTCATGCGATGGGGGAGAGCAGCTACAGAGTCTTGGAATCGGAACTGGGTAGAGTTGGAAGGGACCCCAAGGGTCATCTAGCCCAGCGTTTCCCAACCGGTGTGCCGCGGCACAGGAGTGTGCCGCAAGACACCGGCTCCTGTGCCGCGGGAAGACACCGGCTGCTGGGCCGCCCTGGGCCGCTTCCGCTTCCGGGGCGGTCCGGGCGGCTGGCGTCGCCTCGGCTCCGCTTCCCGCTCGCCGACCGCCGCCTTCGCCGGGGCTGCCGGGCGCTTCGCCCGCTGCCTCTGCCGCCCCGGTCGCGGTCGGGGACGGGCGGGAGGTGCCGGTGCCACCGGGCTCGCTCGGGGCCGGGTGGAGGTGCTGCCGGGGGGCTGGGCGCGGGAGGGGGGGCGGGCGCCTGGCCCGCCGATCTCCTGCTCTGTTTTCGCCCGCCTGGGTCCTTCCCCTCTCTCCCGCCTGGGCACGCGGACACCCCGCCCCGCCCCCCGGGTCGGGGGGGTCGGGGTGCATGTGGTGGTGGTGTGCCGCGAGGTTTTTTCGTGGGACAGGTGTGCTGTTGCCCCGAGGAGGTTGGGAAACACTGATCTAGCCCAACTCCCTGCAATGCAGGGATCTCTGCTAGATCATCCTTGACAGATGGCCCATCTGTGCTTTCAAACATCCAAGGCTTGAGAGCAGTCCATGTGAAAAGGATCTAGGAGTCTTGGTAGACCACAAACTTGACATGAGTCAACTGTGTGATGCAGCAGCTCAAAAAGCCCATGCAATTCTGGGCTGCATCAAGAGCAGTATAGCATCTAGATCAAGGGAAGGAATAGTACCACTGTATCCCGCTCTGGTCAGACCCCACCTGGAATACTGTGTCCAGTTCTGGGCACCCCAGTTCAAGAAGGATACTGACAAGCTGGAACGTGTCCAGAGGAGGGCAACCAAAATGGTCAAAGGCCTGGAAACGATGCCTTATGAGGAACGGCTTAGGGAGCTGGGTATGTTTAGCCTGGAGAAGAGAAGGTTCAGGGGTGATATGATAGCCATGTTCAAATATATCAAAGGATGTCATCTAGAGGAGGGAGAAAGGTTGTTTTCTGCTGCTCCAGAGAAGCGGACACGGAGCAATGGATTCAAACTATTTTATGTAGAGCAATAAGAGTTGCATACTATTATGAGTGGCGTTTTATTGTTTACTAGTGAATTTAGCCCGTTAAAAACGGGCGCTAGATAATAATAATAATAATAAAAAACTTTTATTTATATCCCGTCCTTCCCCGCCAAAACCGGGCTCAGGGCGGCTAACAATCAAATACAGATATAAAAACACAGATTAAAAATGCAGATATAGAAACACAGATTAAAAATACAGATATAAAATACACTTTAAAACTTTAAAATTTTGAATTTTTAAAAGTTACACTCAAATTACCCCAAAAGCCACACGGAACAACTCCGTTTTACAAGCCCTGCGAAAGGGTGCCAACTCTTGCAGGGCCCTCGTTTCTTGTGGCAGATCATTCCACCATATCGGGGCCAGAACCGAAAAAGCCCTGGCCCTGGTGGCTGCCAACCTGGCCTCCTTATGACTTGGGATCTCCAGAAAGTTATTATTTGATGACCTCAAGGTCCTACCTGGGGCATACCAGGAGAGACGGTCCCTTAAGATAGCGACGCGAGGGCTGAGAGGGTGCCCGGCCTCCCGCCGACCTGGAAGCGGCAGCGGGCGCTGCCAGGCTCGGCAAGCGCGACAGCGGCTGCTTCCGAGGAAGTTTCCCTTTGAGACGCGGGACGCCCGGTAGGTGAGGGCAGGCGGGAGGGCATGGCCCCGCCGCCGAAGAGGACGTGGGACGGGGAGAGAGGAGGGTGGCGAGCTGGCGGCCATGGCAGGAGCAGCCGCGGCTCCGGGAGCGGCGCTTTGCGCCGCTTCCCCCCGGCAATGGCAGCGGCGAAGTTTCGCCCGGCCGGAAGTGTCTCTGCGTCGTCCCGCCCCCCTCTCCGCCCCCTCCAATCCCTGCGTCCGTCTGTGCCATGCGCAGTACCTCACTTCCGTGTACAACGTTTGCTTAATTGTTCCATATCACTTTTTCAAAACCATCGGTTTTTCACGTACATTATCAACACGTTTTATCTTAAATAAATAAATCTTGCAGAAAATAATAGTATGCAACTCTTATTGTTCTACATAAAACCTACAATTGATGTTTATTAGTTCACAATTTAACATACTGAGAATTCAAGGAGTCAAATGCCTATGTCTGTATCACTCGTGGGGAGGCCAAATTTCCATTGGTAGGAGCAGGGTCTAAAGATTAACCGATTTGTCCCATCAGGGGCGTAGCGTGCCGCTTGGGTACCCTGGGGGCGGGGCGCCGCTCCGTGCGCATGACGTCACAACGCGCATGCGCACGGAGCGACTCCTTTGCCCCATGCCGCGGCAAAAAAAGCCACTGAAAAAACCCCTTTCAGCGGGGTTTTTTCGCCGCTGCGCTCCCGGGCGGAGCTACGGCGTCGGCATGGAGGAGAGGGGCAGACCAGAGCCAGAAGGGGTGACACTCCTCCATGCTACTGGCCCCCCCTCTCCTCCATGCCGGGGCGGAAAAAACAGCTGGAAGGGGGTGAAAGGAAGACAAAGCAGGCGCTTTTAAAGTGCCTGCTTTGTCCCCCCCCCCTTTCAGCTGTTTTTTTTTGCCGCTGCCGCGGTTCTCTCCCCGCGCTCAGTTCTCTCCCGCGCTCAGAGAGAGTGAGTGAGCCAGGCAGGGGCAGAGAGCTGCGAGTGCGAGCGCGCCCACCCTAGATGTTGCGCCCGGTGCAGCCGGCACCCCCTGCACCCCCCACGCTACGCCACTGTGTCCCATAATTGAAATTTAACTATGTTTATACCATACGCCTGAGATAAGATCAAGGGAGGAAACATTTTCAGAAAAAAATTTTTTTATGACCCACCCTACTGCCCAGTCAACTGTTTCGATGCCATTCTGTATGGGAAAGGAGCTCCGTCCCATGTTTTCCGTACTGCTTGAAACACATCTCCGTTCCCTGTACTTTGTGCCAGTTTTAATATAATTCTCTGCCTCCAGGTGTTGTAGCTGTGCTGTTTTGTGGCATCACTCAGGCCCATTATACTTATAACAACTTGTCCACTGAGTCGCAGCACAGAACTAAACAGGTGAGTCTCGGGTGTCCAAGTGGCGACCTGTCGGTCCCGCTGCCCCTTCATCATCCAATTTCATTCGCCTGAATATGTTTTAAATGTTCTCTCTTCCGCACCATCCATTTTCACGAAGCCATCAAAACACCGGACATCCAGTCGTTTGGGGAGGGCCTTACGGGTGCCTGTTAAAGTTTTTCTTTTTTAAATTACAGTGGGACCTCGACTTACGGCGATGATGCGTTCCGACGCGATTTCCGTAAGTCGAAAACATTCGTAAGTCGGATCCCCATAGGAATGCATTGAGCGAAAAAAATTCGTCAGTCGAAAATTCGTCAGTCGAAAATTCGCAAGTCGAAAAAATCCTATTAAAGCGGCCGCGACTTCCATTCGTAAGTTGAAAATTCGTAAGTTGAAAAAATCCTATTAAAGCAGCCGCGACTTCCATTCATAAGTTGAAAATTTGTAAGTCGAAAAAATCCTATTAAAGCGGCCGCGACTTCCATTCGTAAGTCGAAAATTCGCAAGTTGAAAAAATCCTATTAAAGCGGCCGCAATTTCCATTCGTAAGTTGAAAATTCGTAAGTCGAAAAAATCCTATTAAAGCGGCCGCGACTTCCATTCGTAAGTCGAAAATTCGCAAGTTGAAAAAATCCTATTAAAGCGGCCGCGACTTCCATTCGTAAGTTGAAAATTCGTAAGTCGAAAAAATCCTATTAAAGCGGCCGCGACTTCCATTCGTAAGTCGCAAATTTGTAAGTCGAAAAAATCCTATTAAAACGGCCGCGACTTCCATTCGTAAGTTGAAAATTCGTAAGTCGAAAAAATCCTATTAAAGCGGCCGCAACTTCCATTCGTAAGTCGAAAATTTGTAAGTCGAAAAAATCCTATTAAAACGGCCGCGACTTCCATTCGTAAGTCGAAAATTCGTAAGTCGAAAAAATCCTATTAAAGCGGCCGCGACTTCCATTCGTAAGTCGAAAAATTCGGTTGCGGCGGCCCTTTTGTTTCTCCCGGAAGTCATCCGTAAGTCGAAAAACACGTAAGTCGAATCGCTCGTAAGTCGAGGTCCCGCTGTATACACTGGATCCGATTTTTTTGATTTTTTTTTTTTTAAAAACCATTGATTTTTATCCACCCTGACTTGTACAATGACAATCCTATATAATAAAGTGCCTGTGTCCCTCCGTAGCTTTCCGTCCGTCAGTGGAATTCGGTACTGAGCATGCTCTCCACTGACGCAGGGATTGGAGGGAGCGGGGAGAGAGGTGGGAAAGGGGGTGGAGTCGCAAGGGAGAGGGAGATAGGAAAAGGGAAGAGTGACAACATGCACGAACACTCAGAGGTCAATAGTGATGGGTTCTGGGTAGGGAAAGGGCTATAAGGGAGGATAGAGGTAGGAAAAGGGTAGAGGGGACAGAGGTAGAAAAGGAGTAGAGGAACCTCAGAGGTAGGAAAGGGGTAGAGGTGCCACAGTGGTAAGAAAGGGGTACATGGGCCACAGAGGTAGGAAAGGGGTACATGGGCCACAGAGGTAGGAAAGGAGTAGAGGGACCTCAGAGGTAGGAGAGGGGTAGAGGGGGCCACAGAGGTAGGAAAGGAGTAGAGGGACCTCAGAGGTAGGAAAGGGGTAGAGGTGCCACAGAGGTAGGAAAGGGTTACATGGGCCACAGAGGTAGGAAAGGAGTAGAGGTACCTCAGAGGTAGGAAAGGGGTAGAGGGGGCCACAGAGGTAGGAAAGGAGTAGAGGGACCTCAGAGGTAGGAAAGGGGTACATGGGCCACAGAGGTAGGAAAGGAGTAGAGGTACCTCAGAGGTAGGAAAGGGGTAGAGGTGCCACAGAGGTAGGAAAGGGTTACATGGGCCACAGAGGTAGGAAAGGAGTAGAGGTACCTCAGAGGTAGGAGAGGGGTAGAGGGGGCCACAGAGGTAGGAAAGGAGTAGAGGGACCTCAGAGGTAGGAAAGGGGTAGAGGTGCCACAGAGGTAGGAAAGGGTTACATGGGCCACAGAGGTAGGAAAGGAGTAGAGGTACCTCAGAGGTAGGAAAGGGGTAGAGGGGGCCACAGAGGTAGGAAAGGAGTAGAGGGACCTCAGAGGTAGGAAAGGGGTACATGGGCCACAGAGGTAGGAAAGGAGTAGAGGTACCTCAGAGGTAGGAAAGGGGTAGAGGTGCCACAGAGGTAGGAAAGGGTTACATGGGCCACAGAGGTAGGAAAGGAGTAGAGGTACCTCAGAGGTAGGAGAGGGGTAGAGGGGGCCACAGAGGTAGGAAAGGAGTAGAGGTACCTCAGAGGTAGGAAAGGGGTAGAGGTACCTCAGAGGTAGGAAAGGGGTACATGGGCCACAGAGGTAGGAAAGGAGTAGAGGTACCTCAGAGGTAAGAGAGGGGTAGAGGGGGCCACAGAGGTTGGAAAGGAGTAGAGGTACCTCAGAGGTAGGATAGGGTACATGGGCCACAGAGGTAGGAAAGGGGTAGAGGGGACAGAGGTAGGAAAGGAGTAGAGGGACCTCAGAGGTAGGAAAGGGGTAGAGGTGCCACAGAGGTAGGAAAGGGGTAGAGGGACCTCAGAGGTAGGAAAGGGGTAGAGGGGGCCACAGAGGTAGGAAAGGGGTAGAGGGACCTCAGAGGTAGGAAAGGGGTAGAGGGGGCCACAGAGGTAGGAAAGGGGTAGAGGGGACAGAGGTAGGAAAGGAGTAGAGGTACCTCAGAGGTCGGAAAGGGGTAGAGGGGGCCACAGAGGTAGGAAAGGGGTAGAGGTACCTCAGAGGTAGGAAAGGGGTAGAGGTGCCACAGGGGTAGGAAAGGGGTACATGGGCGGCCACAGAGGTAGGAAAGGAGTAGAGGTACCTCAGAGGTAGGAAAGGGGTAGAGGGGGCCACAGAGGTAGGAAAGGAGTAGAGGTACCTCAGAGGTAGGAAAGGGGTAGAGGGGGCCACAGAGGTAGGAAAGGGGTAGAGGGACCTCAGCCTGCTTTTACAAATGTTTCACCACATATCTTCTAGCGCCCGTTAATTTAACGGGCTGAACGTCCACTAGTAAAGACATAAAGATAACTCATCTTTTTTTTCCCGTTTCTTTCTTTGCAATGTGTGCCCGAAGGAATTCCCTGCCCAGACACTTCACTTACGGACATACTTGGTGTTTTCTATACTCTCTTGACATGTGTCGCAGCAATAATTGATATTCCTTCTCTCTCCCTTGTGTGTGTGTGTTTCTTTTTTTTGCCTTAGTTGTTTGAGCTCCTCAATTTCTTGGCGGAAAACTTCATCTTCTCTTACATGGGCCTGACGCTGTTCACCTTCCAGAATCATGTGTTTAATCCCACATTCGTAGTGGGAGCTTTCGTATCCTTTTATTCCAGAAGAGTTACCCTGTTTCTCCTCCAATAAGACGTAGCAGGATTTCTACACTTTGGAGAAATAGAAGCCATCCCCTGGAAATAAGACATAGGGATGTGGCGCCTCTCCCTTAAGACCAGGCATCCACAAACTGCGGCCCTACAGATGTTTGGGGACTACAACTCCCATGATGCCTAGCTAACAGGACCAGTGGTCAGGGATGATGGGAATTGTAGTCCCAAATTGTAGATGTTGGGGGACTACAACTTCCATGATCCCTAGCTAACAGGACCAGTGGTCAGGGATGATGGAAATTGTAGTCGCAAATTGCAGATGTTTGGGGACTACAACTCCCATCATCCCTAGCTAACAGGACCAGTGGTCAGGGATGATGGGAGTTGTAGTCCCAAATTGTAGATGTCTGGGGACTACAACTCCCTTGATCCCTAGCTAACAGGACCAGTGGTCAGGGATGATGGGAATTGTAGTCCCAAATTGTAGATGTTTGGGGACTACAACTCCCATGATCCATAGCTAACAGGACCAGTGGTCAGGGATGATGGAAATTGTAGTCGCAAATTGCAGATGTTTGGGGACTACAACTCCCATCATCCCTAGCTAACAGGACCAGTGGTCAGGGATGATGGGAGTTGTAGTCCCAAATTGTAGATGTCTGGGGACTACAACTCCCTTGATCCCTAGCTAACAGGACCAGTGGTCAGGGATGATGGGAATTGTAGTCCCAAATTGTAGATGTTTGGGGACTACAACTCCCATGATCCATAGCTAACAGGAACAGTGGTCAGGGATGATGGGAATTGTAGTCCCAAATTGTAGATGTTTGGGGACTACAACTCCCATCATCCCTAGCTAACAGGACCAGTGGTCAGGGATGATGGGAATTGTAGTCCCAAATTGTAGATGTTTGGGGACTACAACTCCCATCATCCCTAGCTAACAGGACTAGTGGTCAGGGATGATGGGAATTGTAGTCCCAAATTGTAGATGTTTGGGGACTACAACTCCCATCATCCCTAGCTAACAGGACCAGTGGTCAGGGATGATGGGAATTGTAGTCCCAAATTGTAGATGTTTGGGGACTACAACCCCCATCCCTAGCTAACTGGACCAGTGGTCAGGGATGATGGGAATTGTAGTCCCAAATTGTAGATGTTTGGGGACTACAACGCCCATCATCCCTAGCTAACAGGACCAGTGGTCAGGGATGATGGGAATTGTAGTCCCAAATTGTAGATGTTTGGGGACTACAACCCCCATCATCCCTAGCTAACTGGACCAGTGGTCAGGGATGATGGGAATTGTAGTCCCAAATTGTAGATGTTTGGGGACTACAACGCCCATCATCCCTAGCTAACAGGACCAGTGGTCAGGGATGATGGGAATTGTAGTCCCAAATTGTAGATGTTTGGGGACTACAACTCCCATGATCCATAGCTAACAGGAACAGTGGTCAGGGATGATGGGAATTGTAGTCCCAAATTGCAGATGCTTGGGGACTACAACTCCCATGATCCCTAGCTAACAGGACCAGTGGTCAGGGCTGATGGGAATTGTAGTCCCAGATTGTAGATGTTTGGGGACTACAACCCCCATCATCCCTAGCTAACTGGACCAGTGGTCAGGGATGATGGGAATTGTAGTCCCAAATTGTAGATGTTTGGGGACTACAACCCCCATCATCCCTAGCTAACTGGACCAGTGGTCAGGGATGATGGGAATTGTAGTCCCAAATTGCAGATGCTTGGGGACTACAACTCCCATGATCCCTAGCTAACAGGACCAGTGGTCAGGGATGATGGGAATTGTAGTCCCAAACATCTGGAGGGCCGAAGTTTGCGGATGCCTGCTTGAGCTGCGTCCCGACGCGGAGCAGTTAAAATAAGACATCCCCCGAAAAGAAGCCATGCTGTGTTTTTTTGAGGAAAATAAAAATATAAGACGGTGTCTTATTTTAGGAGAAACGAAGTAGTTTGGGATTGCAAGAGGTAGTCATGCTTTCTGAAGGCCACTGGTTCTCCTTCTTAGCATAGTTATTTGTTATATGTCACTGTTGGGATAAAAGCTCTTCTTGCGCAGTAGGGACATTGCTAACCCACCATTTTTAGGGTTAAATGTAAACTTGAGTGTCAGCTATTGAATGATGCATGCCAATTTTCGCAAGCCTGTCAACAAGGGGGGGGGGGAATCCTTAATGTGTGCTCAAATCTAGCTGGCTGTATTCCTGGGGAGAGCTGCAAACATTTACCCTCTCTCCTTCCTGCTGAATTTGGGGCGCCGAAACAAGATCGGGACGAATCTCCAACATATGATGATGTTTGCTGGTGAGTAATCACCTGTTGGGGTGTTTCATATCCAGCCCTTCATAGATTATTTTCATAAGTAATCGCCGGGTCTATTTTGGACTCACAGCTGTCCATGGAGGCGCAGGTTAATTCTGTATCCAGGGCAGCTCCATTTGGGACGCTGGATGAGACCCTCCCTGCCCGCGGACTGTCTCGCCAGAGTGGTGCATGCTCTGGTTATCTCCCGTTTGGACTACTGCAATGCGCTCTCCGTGGGGCTACCTTTGAAGGTGACCCGGAAACTACAATTAATCCAGAATGCGGCAGCTAGACTGGTGACTGGGAGCGGCCGCTGGGACCACATAACACCGGTCCTGAGAGATCTACATTGGCTCCCAGTACGTTTCCGAGCACAAGTGTTGGTTCTGACCTTCCGAGTGTTGGTTCTGACCTTTAAAGCCGTAATCAGCCTCGGTCCTGTATACCTGAAGGAGCGTCTCCACCCCCATCGTCCAGCCTGGACACTGAGATTCAGCGCTGAGGGCCTTCTGGTGGTTCCTTCCCTGCGAGAAGCCAAGTTACAAGGAACCAGGCAGAGGGCCTTCTCGGTGGTGGCGCCCGCCCTGTGGAACGCCCTCCCTCCAGATGTCAAGGAAATAAACAACTACCTGTATATGATATTTAGAAGACATCTGAAGGCAGCCCTGTTTAGGAAAGTTTTTAATGACTGTTGGAAGCTGCCCAGAATGGCTGGGGAAACAGACCAGAGCGGAATACAGTGGGACTATTCCTTCCCTTGATCTAGATGCTATACTCCTCTTGATGCAGCCCAGAATTGCATTGGCTTTTTGAGCTGCTGCATCACACTGTTGACTCATGTCAAGTTTGTGGTCTACCAAGACTCCTAGATCCTTTTCACTTGTACTGCTCTCAAGCCAGGTGTCACCCATCCTGTATTTGTGCCTTTCATTTTTTTTTGCCCAAGTGTAGTACTTGACATTTCTCCCTGTTAAAATTCATCCTGTTTGCCTTGGCCCAGTTCTCCAATCTGTTAAGGTCATTTTGAAGTGTGATCCTGTCCTCTGGGGTATTAGCCACCCCTCCCAATTTGGTGTCATCTGCAAACTTGATCAGGATGCCCTCAAGCCCATCATCCAAGTCATTGATCAAGATGTTGAAGAAGACTGGGCCCAAGACAGAACCCTGTGGCACCCCACTAGCCACTTCTCTCCAGGATGAAGAGGAGCCATTGATGAGCACCCTTTGGGTTCGGCCAGTCAGCCAGTTACAAATCCACTGAATGGTAGCTCTTGGTTGCCACCATTGATCAAGATGTTGAATATGACTGGGCCCAAGACAGAACCCTGTGGCACCCCACTAGCCACTTCTCTCCAGGATGAAGAGGAGCCATTGATGAGCACCCTTTGGGTTCGGCCAGTCAGCCAGTTACAAATCCACTGAATGGTAGCTCTTGGTTGCCACCATTGATCAAGATGTTGAATATGACTGGGCCCAAGACAGAACCCTGTGGCACCCCACTAGTCACTTCTCTCCAGGATGAAGGGGATCCATTAAGGAACACCCTTTGGGTTCGGTCAGTCAGCCAGTTACAAATCCACTGAATGGTAGCTCTTGGTTGCCACCATTGATCAAGATGTTGAATATGACTGGGCCCAAGACAGAACCCTGTGGCACCCCACTAGTCACTTCTCTCCGGGAGACCCGGCAAGATGGGCGGGGTATAAATAAATTATTTATTATTATTATTATTATTATTATTATTATTATTACAATAATTAAAAGCAAGGGCTCTCTTCCAGAAGCAGTGCCCATACACCACATTGCTCAAAGTCAAAGGCTGCTGGCTGGCAAGAGGAAAGCTCTGCATGAAGGAGAACTGGGCCAAGGCAAACAGGATGAATTTGAACAGGGAGAAATGTCAAGTACTACACTTGGGCCAAAAAAAGGAAAGGCACAAATACAGGATGGGTGACACCTGGCTTGAGAGCAGTACAAGTGAAAAGGATCTAGGAGTCTTGGTAGACCACAAACTTGACCTGAGTCAACAGTGTGATGCAGCAGCTCAAAAAGCCCATGCAATTCTGGGCTGCATCAAGAGGAGTATAGCATCTAGATCAAGGGAAGGAATAGTACCACTGTATTCCGCTCTGGTCAGACCCCACCTGGAACACTGTGTCCAGTTTTGGGCACCACAGTTCGAGAAGGAGACGGACAAGCTGGAGCGTGTCCAGAAGAGGGCAACCAGGATGGTCAAAGGCTTGGAAACGATGCCTTATGAGGAACGGCTTAGGGAGCTGGGTATGTTTAGCCTTGAGAAGAGAAGGTTAAGGGGTGATAGGATAGCCATGTTCAAATATATCAAAGGATGTCATATAGAGGAGGGAGAAAGGTTGTTTTCTGCTGCTCCAGAGAAGCGGACACGGAGCAATGGATTCAAACGACAAGAAAGAAGATTCCACCTCAACATTAGGAAGAACTTCCTGACAGTAAGAGCTGTTCGACAGTGGGATTTGCTGCCAAGGAGGGTGGTGGAGTCTCCTTCTCTGGAGGTCTTTAAGCAGAGGCTTGACAGCCACCTGTCAGGAATGCTTTGATGGTGTTTCCTGCTTGGCAGGGGGTTGGACTGGATGGCCCTTGGGGTCTCTTCCAACTCTAGGATTCCCTGATTCTAATAATAATATGAAGAATGATTCCTGCTTGGCAGGGGGTTGGACTGGATGGCCCTTGGGGTCTCTTCCAATTCTAGGATTCTAATAATAATAATAATAATAATAATAATAATAATAATTCCTGCTTGGCAGGGGGTTGGACTGGATGGCCCTTGGGGTCTCTTCCAACTCTAGGATTCTAGGATTTTAATAATAATAATATGAAGAATGATTCCTGCTTGGCAGGGGGTTGGACTGGATGGCCCTTGGGGTCTCTTCCAACTCTAGGATTCTAGGATTCTAATAATAATAATATGAAGAATGATTCCTGCTTGGCAGGGGGTTGGACTGGATGGCCCTTGGGGTCTCTTCCAACTCTAGGATTCTAGGATTCTAATAATAATAATATGAAGAATGATTCCTGCTTGGCCGGGGGTTGGACTGGATGGCCCTTGGGGTCTCTTCCAACTCTAGGATTCTAATAATAATATGAAGAATGATTCCTGCTTGGCAGGGGATGGACTGGATGGCCCTTGGGGTCTCTTCCAACTCTAGGATTCTAGGATTCTAATAATAATAATATTAATAATGATTCCTTCTTGGCAGGGGGTTGGACTGGATGGCCCTTGGGGTCTCTTCCAACTCTAGGATTCTATGGTTCTAATAATAATATGAATAATAATTCCTGCTTGGCAGGGGGTTGGACTGGATGGCCCTTGGGGTCTCTTCCAACTCTAGGATTCTAGGATTCTAATAATAATATGAAGAATGATTCCTGCTTGGCAGGGGGTTGGACTGGATGGCCCTTGGGGTCTCTTCCAACTCTAGGATTCTAGGATTCTATGAAATAAAACAAGAAGCAATAACGGGGCATGTCGACAGCGGCTATGTCAGGAAGTTACATAGGTCTAGGTCAGTGATGGCTAACCTTGACACTTCAGATGTTCTGGGACTACAACTCCCATCATCCCCGACCCCTGGTCCTGTTAGCTAGGGATGATGGGAGTTGTAGTCCCAAACATCTATAACAGTGATGGCTAACCTTGACACTCCAGATGTTCTGGGACTACAATTCCCATCATCCCTGACCACTGGTCCTGTTAGCTAGGGATGATGGGAGTTGTAGTCCCAAACATCTATAACAATGATGGCTAACCTTGACACTCCAGGTGTTCTGGGACTACAATTCCCATCATCCCTGACCACTGGTCCTGTTAGCTAGGGATGATGGGAGTTGTAGTCCCCAAACATCTATAACAGTGATGGCTAACCTTGACACTCCAGATGTTCTGGGACTACAATTCCCATCATCCCTGACCACTGGTCCTGTTAGCTAGGGATGATGGGAGTTGTAGTCCCAAACATCTATAACAATGATGGCTAACCTTGACACTCCAGGTGTTCTGGGACTACAATTCCCATCATCCCTGACCACTGCTCCTGTTAGCTAGGGATGATGGGAGTTGTAGTTCCAAAACATCTGGAGTGTCAAGGTTAGCCATCACTGCAATACAAGGTTTGATGTGGCTGAGTTTTTGCGCTCAGTTTACGCAGAGAGGCTGGGCCACTGTGGAGAGGACAAGGGGATGCTAACTGAAAATTGATATATCGTTTTGAAACATTAGTTCAACTAATATGTATTTTATCTTACAAAGTCTATAACTGAATGTTTAAGTTATAATTTTATTTTAAAGCACCTGAACTTGTTATCCTATATAATAAAGTTGAAGTGTCCCTGCGTCCAACTTTCCGTGTGTCAGTGGAAATTTCCCACTGCGCATGTCCTAGAGGGACGCAGGGATTGGACGAGGCAGAGACTTCGGGCCTCGGATTGGCCGGGAGCGGACGAGGGCGGGGCTGTGCCTTTCCGGGGCGAGGGAGATAGGAAAAGGGAAGAGTGACAACATGCACAGACACTCAGAGGTCAATAGTGATGGGTTCTGGGGAGGGAAAGGGCTATAAGGGAGGGTAGAGGTAGGAAAAGGGTAGAGGGGACAGAGGTAGAAAAGGAGTAGAGGGACCTCAGAGGTAGGAAAGGGGTAGAGGTGCCACAGAGGTAGGAAAGGAGTAGAGGTACCTCAGAGGTAGGAAAGGGGTAAAGGGGGCCACAGAGGTAGGAAAGGGGTACATGGGCCACAGAGGTAGGAAAGGGGTAGAGGTGCCACAGAGGTAGGAAAGGGGTAGAGGTGCCACAAAGGTAGGAAAGGGGTAGAGGGGGCCACAGAGGTAGGAAAGGGGTACATGGGCCACAGAGGTAGGAAAGGAGTAGAGGTGCCACAGAGGTAGGAAAGGGGTACATGGGCCACAGAGGTAGGAAAGGGGTAGAGGTACTTCAGAGGTAGGAAAGGGGTAGAGGGGGCCACAGAGGTAGGAAAGGGGTAGAGGGACCTCAGCCTGCTTTTACAAATGTTTTACCACATATCTTCTAGCGCCCGTTAATTTAACGGGCTGAACGTTCACTAGTGCCTAATAAAGGTTATTGATGATGATGTTACAAGGTTTGATGAGCCTTTCTTCCCAGGTCTCCGTGGAGCCATGGCTTTTGCGCTGGCCATTCGGGACACGGCCACCTATGCGCGGCAGATGATGTTCAGCACAACGCTTCTCATTGTCTTCTTCACCGTCTGGGTGTTTGGAGGCGGCACCACTCCCATGCTGTCGTGCCTTCATATCCGGTGAGTGTCGGGGCCGTCCTGTGTTGTTGCCTTAGCTAAGGCAGCGTTTCCCAACCGGTGTGCCGCGGCACACTGGTGTGCCGCGAGACACCGGCTGATGTGCCGCGGAAAAAGGGACCTGCAGCCCAGGGCTGCACAGGACCGTGGCGGCGGCGCTGCTGGAGCCCAGCGGCGAAGCGGAAGCCAGGGCGGCGCTGCTCCCTTGGCTGCTGCAGCAGCAGCAGCAACAGAAGCCTCGCGGGAGAATCCCGACCTGGTGCCCCAGCTGATGGGCGGGAGAAAGGACGCCGCGCTACAGCTGATCCCAGAGGTAACTCTGGGTCAGGAGACCCAGCGCAGCCGGGTGGGGGAGGAGCGGTGTGCCGCGAGATTTTTTTAATGAAACAAGTGTGCCGTTGCCTAGATTAGGTTGGGAAACACTGAGCTAAGGAATCCCGCTGCGATCTGTGCAATGTACAGTGGGACCTCGACTTGCGACGATAATGCGTTCCGACGCGATTTTCGTAAGTCGGGAAAATCCGTAAGTCGAACCCCCATAGGAATGCATTGAGCGGAAAAAATCCGTAAGTCAAAAATTCGTAAGTCGAAATTCGTAAGTCGAAAAAATCCTATTGAAAGCGGCCGCGACGTCTTTTCGTAAGTCGGAAAAATTCATAAGTCGAATCCCCATAGGAATGCATTGGGGGGGGGGAATCCGTAAGTCGAACAATCCGGGTCGAAAATTCGTAAGTCGAAAAAATCCTATTAAAAGCGGCTGCGACGTCTTTTCGTAAGTCAGAAAAATTCGTAAGTCGAATCCCCATAGGAATGCATTGGGGGGGGGAATCCGAAAGTCGAAAAATCCGGGTCAAAAATTCGTAAGTCGAATCCCCATAGGAATGCATTGAGCGGAAAAAATTCGTAAGTCGAAAATTCGTAAGTCGAAATTCGTAAGTCGAAAAAATCCTATTAAAAGCGGCCGCGACGTCTTTTCGTAAGTCGGAAAAATTCGTAAGTTGAATCCCCATAGGAATGCATTGAGCGGAAAAAATTCGTAAGTCGAATCCCCATAGGAATGCCCTTGGGGTCTCTTCCAACTCTAGGAGTCTATGATTCTAATAATAATATGAAGAATGATTCCTGCTTGGCAGGGGGTTGGACTGGATGGCCCTTGGGGTCTCTTCCAACTCTAGGAGTCTATGATTCTAATAATAATATGAAGAATGATTCCTGCTTGGCCGGGGGTTGGACTGGATGGCCCTTGGGGTCTCTTCCAACTCTAGGATTCTAGGATTCTAATAATAATATGAAGAATGATTCCTGCTTGGCAAGGGGTTGGACTGGATGGCCCTTGGGGTCTCTTCCAACTCTAGGAGTCTATGATTCTAATAATAATATGAAGAATGATTCCTGCTTGGCAGGGGGTTGGACTGGATGGCCCTTGGGGTCTCTTCCAACTCTAGGATTCTAGGATTCTAATAATAATATGAAGAATGATTCCTGCTTGGCAGGGGGTTGGACTGGATGGCCCTTGGGGTCTCTTCCAACTCTAGGATTCTAGGATTCTAATAATAATATGAAGAATGATTCCTGCTTGGCAGGGGGTTGGACTGGATGGCCCTTGGGGTCTCATCCAACTCTACGATTCTAATAATAATATGAATGATTCCTGCTTGGCAGGGGGTTGGACTGGATGGCCCTTGGGGTCTCTTCCAACTCTAGGATTCTATGCTTCTAATAATAATATGAATAATGATTCCTGCTTGGCAGGGGGTTGGACTGGATGGCCCTTGGGGTCTCTTCCAACTCTAGGATTCTAGGATTCTATGGAACTTGAGTAATCGTTTCCTCTTCTCCGCAGGGTTGGCGTGGATGCAGATCAAGAGAACGTGGTAGGTGACTGTGCTCTTTTCCTCTGCCTCTAACACAGGGGTGTCCGTGGTAGATATCCTCACACTGGTTGTGGCGGCATCTTGGTTAATTTCCTCATGTAAACAATTTCTTATTTCTGTACGCGAAACGGTTTCGCGTTCTGTTTCCACCGGACACCGAGGTCCAGCGCCGAGGGCCTTCTGGCGGTTCCCTCGCTGCGAGAAGCGAAGCTACAGGGAACCAGGCAGAGGGCCTTCTCGGTGGTGGCGCCCACCCTGTGGAACTCCCTCCCACCAGATGTCAAGGAAATAAGCAGCTATCCTATTTTTAAAAGACATCTGAAGGCAGCCCTGTTTAGGGAAGTTTTTAAGATTGAATGCTGTATTGTTTTAATATTTGATTGGAAGCCGCCCAGAGCGGCTGGGGAAACTCGGCCAGATGGGCGGGGTGCAAATAATAAATTATTATTATTATTATTATTATTATTATTATTATTATTATTATTCTGTTTGTGGTTCAAGTCACTGAAAAGGCCTTGTTTGGAGTGGGATTCTTGTGAACCAAAATACTGTAATTGTGCCTCATTGATTTGTTTCAGGGAGTGCCGGAAAATGAGAGGAGAAGCACGAAAGCAGAGAGCGCTTGGTTATTCCGGCTGTGGTACAACTTCGACCATAAGTATCCTTAAGAGAAAGAAAAATCCTAGAGTTGGAAGAGACCCCAAGGGCCATCCAGTCCAACCCCCTGCCAAGCAGGAATCATTATTCATATTATTCTTAGAATCCTAGAATCCTAGAGTTGGAAGAGACCCCAAGGGCCATCCAGTCCAACCCCCTGCCAAGCAGGAATTATTATTCATATTATTATTAGAACCATAGAATCCTAGAGTTGGAAGAGACCCCAAGGGCCATCCAGTCCAACCCTCTGCCAAGCAGGAATCATTATTCATATTATTCTTAGAATCATAGAATCCTAGAGTTGGAAGAGACCCCAAGGGCCATCCAGTCCAACCCCCTGCCAAGCAGGAATCATTATTAATATTATTATTATTAGAATCCTAGAATCCTAGAGTTGGAAGAGACCCCAAGGGCCATCCAGTCCAACCCCCTGCCAAGCAGGAATCATTCTTCATATTATTATTAGAATCCTAGAATCCGAGAGTTGGAAGAGACCCCAAGGGCCATCCAGTCCAACCCCCGGCCAAGCAGGAATCATTATTCATATTATTATTAGAATCATAGACTCCTAGAGTTGGAAGAGACCCCAAGGGCCATCCAGTCCAACCCCCTGCCAAGCAGGAATCATTCTTCATATTATTATTAGAATCCTAGAATCCTAGAGTTGGAAGAGACCCCAAGGGCCATCCAGTCCAACCCCCTGCCAAGCAGGAATCATTCTTCATATTATTATTAGAATCCTAGAGTTGGAAGAGACCCCAAGGGCCATCCAGTCCAACCCTCTGCCAAGCAGGAATCATTATTCATATTATTCTTAGAATCATAGAATCCTAGAGTTGGAAGAGACCCCAAGGGCCATCCAGTCCAACCCCCTGCCAAGCAGGAATCATTATTAATATTATTATTATTAGAATCCTAGAATCCTAGAGTTGGAAGAGACCCCAAGTGCCATCCAGTCCAACCCCTTGCCAAGCAGGAATCATTCTTCATATTATTATTAGAATCCTAGAATCCTAGAGTTGGAAGAGACCCCAAGGGCCATCCAGTCCAACCCCCGGCCAAGCAGGAATCATTCTTCATATTATTATTAGAATCATAGACTCCTAGAGTTGGAAGAGACCCCAAGGGCCATCCAGTCCATCCCCTGCCAAGAAGGAATCATTATTAATATTATTATTAGAATCCTAGAATCCTAGAGTTGGAAGAGACCCCAAGGGCCATCCAGTCCAACCCCCGGCCAAGCAGGAATCATTATTCATATTCTTATTAGAATCCTAGAATCCTAGAGTTGGAAGAGACCCCAAGGGCCATCCAGTGCAACCCCCTGCCAAGCAGGAATCATTCTTCATATTATTATTAGAATCCTAGAATCCGAGAGTTGGAAGAGACCCCAAGGGCCATCCAGTCCAACCCCCGGCCAAGCAGGAATCATTATTCATATTATTATTAGAATCATAGACTCCTAGAGTTGGAAGAGACCCCAAGGGCCATCCAGTCCAACCCCCTGCCAAGCAGGAATCATTATTCATATTATTATTAGAATCCTAGAATCCTAGAGTTGGAAGAGACCCCAAGGGCCATCCAGTCCAACCCCCTGCCAAGCAGGAATCATTATTCATATTATTATTAGAATCCTAGAATCCTAGAGTTGGAAGAGACCCCAAGGGCCATCCAGTCCAACCCCCTGCCAAGCAGGAATCATTCTTCATATTATTATTAGAATCCTAGAATCCTAGAGTTGGAAGAGACCCCAAGGGCCATCCAGTCCAACCCTCTGCCAAGCAGGAATCATTATTCATATTATTCTTAGAATCATAGAATCCTAGAGTTGGAAGAGACCCCAAGGGCCATCCAGTCCAACCCCCTGCCAAGCAGGAATCATTATTAATATTATTATTATTAGAATCCTAGAATCCTAGAGTTGGAAGAGACCCCAAGGGCCATCCAGTCCAACCCCCTGCCAAGCAGGAACCATTATTAATATTATTATTAGAATCCTAGAATCCTAGAGTTGGAAGAGACCCCAAGGGCCATCCAGTCCAACCCCCTGCCAAGCAGGAATCATTCTTCATATTATTATTAGAATCCTAGAATCCGAGAGTTGGAAGAGACCCCAAGGGCCATCCAGTCCAACCCCCGGCCAAGCAGGAATCATTATTCATATTATTATTAGAATCATAGACTCCTAGAGTTGGAAGAGACCCCAAGGGCCATCCAGTCCAACCCCCTGCCAAGCAGGAATCATTCTTCATATTATTATTAGAATCCTAGAATCCTAGAGTTGGAAGAGACCCCAAGGGCCATCCAGTCCAACCCCCTGCCAAGCAGGAATCATTCTTCATATTATTATTAGAATCCTAGAGTTGGAAGAGACCCCAAGGGCCATCCAGTCCAACCCCCTGCCAAGCAGGAATCATTATTCATATTATTATTAGAATCCTAGAATCCTAGAGTTGGAAGAGACCCCAAGGGCCATCCAGTCCAACCCCCTGCCAAGCAGGAATCATTATTCATATTATTATTAGAATCCTAGAATCCTAGAGTTGGAAGAGACCCCAAGGGCCATCCAGTCCAACCCCCTGCCAAGCAGGAATCATTCTTCATATTATTATTAGAATCCTAGAGTTGGAAGAGACCCCAAGGGCCATCCAGTCCAACCCCCTGCCAAGCAGGAATCATTCTTCATATTATTATTAGAAGCATAGAATCCTAGAGTTGGAAGAGACCCCAAGGGCCATCCAGTCCAACCCCCTGCCAAGCAGGAAACACCATCCAAGCATTCCTGACAGGTGGCTGTCAAGCCGCTGCTTAAAGACCTCCAAAGAAGGAGACTCCACCACACTCCTTGGCAGCAAATTCCACTGTCGAACAGCTCTTACTGTCAGGAAGTTCTTCCTAATGTTGAGGTGGAATCTTCTTTCTTGTAGTTTGAATCCATTGCTCCGTGTCCACTTCTCTGGAGCAGCAGAAAACAACCTTTCTCCCTCCTCTAGATGACATCCTTTGATATATTTGAACATGGCTATCATATCACCCCTGAACCTTCTCTTCTCCAGGCTAAACATACCCAGCTCCCTAAGCCGTTCCTCATAAGGCATCGTTTACTTCTTGGCCTTTGTACTAGGAGACCAATATCTGCCTCTGTCCATGATGGGGCAAGAGAGCTTCTCCTCTCTGAGAAGTCTCTTCTGTTCAGCTGTGGATCCTCGTCTTTTATAAAGCCAATTGCCTGACAGTCAACAGCCAGAGTGATAAATCTGCCATATTTTCAGTTACCGTATTTTTCGCTCTATAAGGCGCACCTGACCATAGGACGCACCTAGTTTTTAGAGGGGGAAAGCCCCATTTTTTTTGAGGATCAGCTCAAATTTATGTAGCTTCTTTTGCAAAGGAGAAAAGCCCCGTTTTTGGAGGATCAGCTCAAATTTCTGCAGCTTCTTTTGCAAAGGAGAAAAGCCCCGTTTTTGGAGGATCAGCTCAAATTTCTGCAGCTTCTTTTGCAAAGGAGCAAAGCCCCGTTTTTTGAGAATCAGCTCAAATTTCTGTAGCTTCTTTTGCAAAGGAGAAAAGCCCCGTTTTTTGAGGATCAGCTCAAATTTCTGCAGCTTCTTTTGCAAAGGAGAAAAGCCCCATTTTTTGAGGATCAGCTCAAATTTCTGCAGCTTCTTTTGCAAAGGAGAAAAGCCCCGTTTTTTGAGGATCAGCTCAAATTTCTGCAGCTTCTTTTGCAAAGGAGCAAAGCCCCGTTTTTTGAGGATCAGCTCAAATTTCTGCAGCTTCTTTTGCAAAGGAGAAAAGCCCCATTTTTTGAGGACCAGCTCAAATTTCTGTAGCTTCTTTTGCAAAGGAGAAAAGCCCTATTTTTTGAGGATCAGCTCAAATTTCTGCAGCTTCTTTTGCAAAGGAGCAAAGCCCTGTTTTTTGAGGATCAGCTCAAATTTCTGCAGCTTCTTTTGCAAAGGAGAAAAGCCCCATTTTTTGAGGATCAGCTCAAATTTCTGCAGCTTCTTTTGCAAAGGAGCAAAGCCCTGTTTTTTGAGGATCAGCTCAAATTTCTGTAGCTTCTTTTGCAAAGGAGAAAAGCCCCATTTTTGAGGATCAGCTCAAATTTCTGCAGCTTCTTTTGCAAAGGAGAAAAGCCCCATTTGTGGAGGATCAGCTCAAATTTCTGCAGCTTCTTTTGCAAAGGAGCAAAGCCCCATTTTTTGAGGATCAGCTCAAATTTCTGCAGCTTCTTTTGCAAAGGAGAAAAGCCCCATTTTTTGAGGATCAGCTCAAATTTCTGTAGCTTCTTTTGCAAAAGAGAAAAGCCCCATTTTTTGAGGATCAGCTCCAAGTTGTTGAGCTGGGAATATCTTTTCCAATCATGCTCAATAGGAACGCTTCCGGTTTTTTAGGGAAGGTAATTTTTAATATTTTCTTTAACTCCTCATTTATTGCCCCCCAGAATACCTGGATCTTCCCGCATAGACACCACATGCGAAATAGGTCACCCACATTTTCTCCGCACCTCCAACATACATTTGCCAAATTCTTATAAATTTCTGACAATTTTAATGGAGTCAGGTACCACCTACCGTATTTTTTGCTCCATAACGCGCACTTTTTTCCTTCTAAAAAGGAAGGGGAAAAGTCTGTGCGCGTTATGGAGCGAATGCATGGTCCCTGGAGCTGAATTGCCCAGGGACCAAAAGAAGATCGCGCTTTTTCTTTGACAAAGAGAGAAGGGGGTGTTGAAAGGCTGCCGCTTTACAGCTGATCAGCCAGAGATCGGGAAGAGAGAGAAGGTCGCTGGCTCCCTTCCTGCAGAGGAGGCTGTTGGTTTCCCCAGCGACATGGGACTGGCTGATGAGATTATCTGTTTGGAAACTGTAGAAAGGGCTTTGAGCTGATCCTTTTGCAAATGGGGCTTTTCTTTGCAAAAGCAGCAGCACAACTTTGAGCTGCTCCTTTTGCAGATGGGTCTTTTCTCCTTTGCAAAAGCAGCAGCACAACAACTTTGAGCTGCTCCTTTTGCAAATGTGTCTTTTCTCCTTTGCAAAAGCAGCAGCACAACAACAAGTTTGAGCTGCTCCTTTTGCAAATGGGGCTTTTCTTTGCAAAAGCACCAGCACAACTTTGAGCTGATGCTTTTGCAAATGGGTCTTTTCTCCTTTGCAAAAGCAGCAGCACAACAACTTTGAGCTGCTCCTTTTGCAGATGGGCTTTTCTCCTTTGCAAAAGCAGCAGCACAACTTTGAGTTGCTCCTTTTGCAAGTGGGTCTTTTCTCATTTGCAAAAGCAGCAGCACAACAACTTTGAGCTGCTCCTTTTGCAGATGGGTCTTTTCTCCTTTGCAAAAGCAGCAGCAGCACAACTTTGAGCTGCTCCTTTTGCAAATGGGTCTTTTCTCCTTTGCAAAAGCAGCAGCACAACTTTGAGCTGATGCTTTTGCAAATGGGTCTTTTCTCCTTTGCAAAAGCAGCAGCACAACAACTTTGAGCTGCTACTTTTGCAGATGGGTCTTTTCTCCTTTGCAAAAGCAGCAGAACTTTGAGCTGCTCCTTTTGCAAATGGGTCTTTTCTCCTTCGCAAAAGCAGCAGCACAACTTTGAGCTGCTCCTTTTGCAAATGGGGCTTTTCTTCTTCCAAAAGAAGATGCACAACTTTGAGCTGCTCCTTTTGCAGATGGGTCTTTTCTCCTTTGCAAAAGCAGCAGCACAACTTTGAGTTGCTCCTTTTGCAAATGGGTCTTTTCTCCTTTGCAAAAGCAGCAGCAGCACAACTTTGAGCTGCTCCTTTTGCAAATGGGTCTTTTCTCCTTTGCAAAAGCAGCAGCACAACTTTGAGCTGATGCTTTTGCAAATGGGTCTTTTCTCCTTTGCAAAAGCAGCAGCACAACACTTTGAGCTGCTACTTTTGCAGATGGGTCTTTTCTCCTTTGCAAAAGCAGCAGAACTTTGAGCTGCTCCTTTTGCAAATGGGTCTTTTCTCCTTCGCAAAAGCAGCAGCACAACTTTGAGCTGCTCCTTTTGCAAATGGGGCTTTTCTTCTTCCAAAAGAAGATGCACAACTTTGAGCTGCTCCTTTTGCAGATGGGTCTTTTCTCCTTTGCAAAAGCAGCAGCACAACTTTGAGTTGCTCCTTTTGCAGATGGGTCTTTTCTCCTTTGCAAAAGCAGCAGCACAACTTTGAGCTGCTCCTTTTGCAAATGGGGCTTTTCTTTGCAAAAGCACCAGCACAACTTTGAGCTGATGCTTTTGCAAATGGGTCTTTTCTCCTTTGCAAAAGCAGCAGCACAACAACTTTGAGCTGCTCCTTTTGCAAATGGGTCTTTTCTCCTTTGCAAAAGCAGCAGCTCAACAACTTTGAGCTGCTCCTTTTGCAAATGGGTCTTTTCTCCTTTGCAAAAGCAGCAGCAGCACAACTTTGAGCTGCTCCTTTTGCAAATGGGGCTTTTCTCCTTTGCAAAAGCAGCAGCACAACAACTTTGAGCTGCTCCTTTTGCAAATGGGTCTTTTCTCCTTTGCAAAAGCAGCAGCACAACAACTTTGAGCTGCTCCTTTTGCAGATGGGGCTTTTCTTCTTCCAAAAGAAGATGCACAACTTTGAACTGATCCTCAAAAAGGGGGGCTTTCCCCCCTTTCCTCCTCAAAAAACCAGGTGCGCCTTATGGTCAGGTGCGTCTTATGGAGCGGAAAAGACGGGTATGTTGAATCTTATACATGCTCTCCCTGTTGTTATATCGTTGAAGCGTTTTGTGCCTTAATAACGCCCCCCTTCAGTTACCTGAAGCCCCTCCTGACGCACAGTGGTCCTCCTCTAACAACCACGCTCCCAAGCTGCTGTGGCCCCATCGCCAGGTGCCTGACTAGCCCTCAGGCTTACGAGGTATGTGCAGAACATCCCAGAATGAGCATGCAATCCTTTCTGTGCATGTTGCGTTTCCGCGGCTGCGCAAAACAGTCGCTCTGTTCTTGGAGCAGCTTTTCGGTTTCCAAATCAGCCTGGCTCCTGTCTTTTATCTATTTCCGAGTGAATTTCGCCCGTTGATAACGGGCGCTAGATGCGCCGGCGCCGCCCCCCCCGCCCAGCAGAAACCTCAGGCTGCGCGCCTCTTGGCCGCCCGGCGCGCCGGGAACCCACGCGAGGGCTGAGAGGGGGCCCGGCCTCCTCTTGGCAGCCCGCCGCGCCCCCCTCCACCGGCCGCGCCTCCCTCGGTCACCGCCGCCGCCTCCTTCTCCCCCTCAGGGACGCCGCGCCGCCGCCGCCGCCACCTCCTTCCTCCCTCCCTTCACCCGGAGCTGCCCCTTCCCGCGGCCATGAGGGGGCAATGCCAGCAGCAGCAGCAGCGCCGCCTCAGCTCCGCCGCCGGTTCAGGAGGCCCCGCGGCCCCGGGCGGGTAGGCCTCGGGTGAAGCCGGGGGCTCGCGGGATCGGCGCGGCCGGGGGAGAGAAGGAGCGTGGCAGCGGCGGACGGAGGAGGAGGAGTGTCTCTGCGTCGGACACGCCCCCCTCTCCGCCGGCTCCAATCCGTGCGTCCCTGTGGGACATGCGCAGTGGCAAAATGCCACTGACACACGGAACGCACGCAGGGACACAGGGACTTTCTTATATAGGATCATATGCAACTCCAGACAGCATCAGAAAAGTGCAATAAACATATATAGCAACATCCTGTGCCTGTGTCCGTGCGTACGTTCTGTGTGTCAGTGGAGATGCGCTACTGCGCATGTCCCTGTCCCACACGGATGCAGGGATTGGAGGGGGCGGAGAGGGGGCGTGGTCAGTGGTCAGGGATGATGGGAAGTGTAGTCCCAAATTGTAGATGTTGGGGGACTACAACTCCCATGATCCCTAGCTAACTGGACCAGTGGTCAGGGATGATGGGAATTGTAGTCCCAAATTGTAGGTGTTTGGGGACTACAACTCCCATGATCCCTAGCTAACAGGACCAGCAGTCAGGGATGGTGGGAATTGTAGTACCAAATTGTAGATGTTGGGGGACTACAACTCCCATGATCCCTAGCTAACTGGACCAGTGGTCAGGGATGATGGGAATTGTAGTCCCAAATTGTAGATGTTTGGGGACTACAACTCCCATGATCCCTAGCTAACAGGACCAGCAGTCAGGGATGGTGGGAATTGTAGTACCAAATTGTAGATGTTGGGGGACTACAACTCCCATGATCCCTAGCTAACTGGACCAGTGGTCAGGGATGATGGGAATTGTAGTCCCAAATTGTAGGTGTTTGGGGACTACAACTCCCATGATCCCTAGCTAACAGGACCAGTGGTCAGGGATGATGGGAATTGTAGTCCCAAATTGTAGATGTTTGGGGACTACAACTCCCATGATCCCTAGCTAACTGGACCAGTGGTCAGGGATGATGGGAATTGTAGTCCCAAATTGTAGATGTTTGGGGACTACAACTCCCATGATCCCTAGCTAACAGGACCAGCAGTCAGGGATGGTGGGAATTGTAGTACCAAATTGTAGATGTTGGGGGACTACAACTCCCATGATCCCTAGCTAACTGGACCAGTGGTCAGGGATGATGGGAATTGTAGTCCCAAATTGTAGGTGTTTGGGGACTACAACTCCCATCATCCCTAGCTAACAGGACCAGTGGTCAGGGATGATGGGAATTGTAGTCCCAAATTGTAGATGTTTGGGGACTACAACTCCCATCATCCCCAGCTAACAGGGCCAGTGGTCAGGGATGATGGGAATTGTAGTCCCAAACATCTGGAGGGCCGAAGTTTGGGGATGGCTGCTTAAGCTGCGTCCCGACGCGGAGCAGTTAAAATAAGACATCCCCCGAAAATAAGCCATACTGTGTTTTTTTGAGGGGGGGAAATATACAAGACGGTGTCTTATTTTAGGAGAAACACGGTAGATATCAACTCGGCATATTAGCCGCCTGGTAAAATAGTTTTTCCTTTTACTCAGAATCGAGAGGAGCTCAAAGACGACGACTCAGACCTGATTTTGAACGACGGAGACATCAGCTTGACCTACGGGGATTCCAGCGTCAACACCGATTCCTTGACCTCTGGCGCATCTCGGAGGGCAGCGGGAAACGGCTCCGAGGACCCCCTGGACCAGGAGCTGGGGTTTGGGGACCACGAACTTGTCATCCGGGGAACACGCCTCGTTCTCCCCATGGACGATTCTGAGCCCCCCTCAAATGTAGTAGACAATGCCAGACATGGCCCGGCCTGAGATCTGCTGGTAACAAGGTGATCAATTTAAAAAAACCACCCCACATATGAATGTCTAAGCCAGTGTTTCCCAACCAGTGTGCCTCCAGATGTTTGGGGACTACAATTCCCATCATCCCTAGCTAACAGGACCAGTGGTCAGGGATGATGGGAGTTGTAGTCCCAAAACATCTGGAGTGTCAAGGTTAGCCATCACTGTTATAGATGTTTGGGGACTACAACTCCCATCATCCCTAGCTGACAGGACCAGTGGTCAGGGATGATGGGAGTTGTAGTCCCAAAACATCTGGAGTGTCAAGGTTAGCCATCACTGTTATAGATGTTTGGGGACTACAACTCCCATCATCCCTAGCTGACAGGACCAGTGGTCAGGGATGATGGGAGTTGTAGTCCCAAAACATCTGGAGTGTCAAGGTTAGCCATCACTGATCTAGGTGGTGACTTGTACCGCGAGTAAGATCCACACCAGTGATGGCTAACCTTGACACTCCAGATGTTTGGGGACTACAACTCCCATCATCCCTTGCTAACAGGGCCAGTGGTCAGGGATGATGGGAATTGTGGTCCCAAATTGTAGATGTTTGGGGACTGCAACTCCCATCATCCCTAGCTAACAGCACCAGTGGTCAGGGATGATGGGAGTTGTGGTCCCAAATTGTAGATGTTTGGGGACTACAACTCCCATCATCCCTAGCTAACAGGACCAGTGGTCAGGGATGATGGGAGTTGTAGTCCCCAAACATCTGGAGTGTGAAGGTTAGCCACCACTGTATTTAGGTGGTGACTTGTACCGCGAGCAAGATCCACACCAGTGATGGCTAACCTTGACCCTCCAGATGTTTTGGGACTACAACTCCCATCATCCCTAGCTAACAGGACCAGTGTTCAGGGATGATGGGAGTTGTAGTCCCAAAACATCTGGAGTGTCAAGGTTAGCCACCACTGTATTTAGGTGGTGACTTGTACCGCGAGCAAGATCCACACCAGTGATGGCTAACCTTGACACTCCAGATGTTTTGGGACTACAACTCCCATCATCCCTAGCTAACAGGACCAGTGGTCAGGGATGATGGGAGTTGTAGTCCCCAAACATCTGGAGTGTCAAGGTCAGCCATCACCGCTTTAGTGGATGGCAGCTCTGAAGACTTGAGATTTCCTCCCTGGAGCGCTGCTCTAGGATTTGTTCGAACAGACCTTGAACTAATGTTGGCCTGCGTGCGAAACCTGCCACCAGCCGAGAAGAAGCTGTGATTGGATGAAACGGCCAAGTAGCAAATAGTCCAGTGGTGGCTAATAGGGTGATGACTTTTTGACAACCTCATTTTCCGGTATCATCATTTGACGAGCTTTCATTAAAGAAGGCTCCAGGTGATTCATAAAAGCAAATTCTTTAGGATTTGTGCTTGGAATGAAGGTGGGCGTTTCGTTTTCTTTTTGTGTTTAAATGTCTTTCTCGCCTTATTCCACAGGGCCAGGGGCAGGTTCTGAGTTCTGGAGCGGTCCAAGTGGGCCAAGTTTGGTTTTTCACGTAGAGAATTAAGCAGCGTTTCCAGATCTGTGATCGAACGGCTGTCCGAAGCCATTGCTAAGCTTGCAATTCAGCTATGTCCATATTTTCTTCATGCTGCATAGCTGCCAAGAAGACCAGTTGACGTGAAATACCGTATCGCACACCATCTCATGGAGTTCAGCTGTGTGAACAGGACATGCAGAGTTTTGAGGCTCTCAGGTGTGGCTTTTCAAAAGAGTCAGTTCAGGTTATTAGGTAGTCACTCAAATATCCTTTATTAGGCACTAGTGAACGTTCAGCCCGTTAAATTAACGGGCGCTAGAAGATATGTGGTGAAACATTTGTAAAAGCAGGCTGAGGTCCCTCTACCCCTTTCCTACCTCTGTGGCCCATGTACCCCTTTCCTACCTCTGTGGCACCTCTACCCCTTTCCTACCTGAGGTACCTCTACTCCTTTCCTACCTCTGTGGCCCATGTACCCCTTTCCTACCCCTGTGGCACCTCTACTCCTTTCCTACCTCTGTGGCCCATGTACCCCTTTCCTACCTCTGTGGCACCTCTACCCCTTTCCTACCTGAGGTACCTCTACTCCTTTCCTACCTCTGTGGCCCATGTACCCCTTTCCTACCCCTGTGGCACCTCTACTCCTTTCCTACCTCTGTGGCCCATGTACCCCTTTCCTACCTCTGTGGCACCTCTACCCCTTTCCTACCTGAGGTACCTCTACTCCTTTCCTACCTCTGTGGCCCATGTACCCCTTTCCTACCCCTGTGGCACCTCTACTCCTTTCCTACCTCTGTGGCCCATGTACCCCTTTTCTACCTCTGTGGCACCTCTACCCCTTTCCTACCTCTGAGGTCCCTCTACTCCTTTCCTACCTCTGTGGCCCCCTCTACCCCTTTCCTACCTCTGTGGCAACTCTACCCCTTTCCTACCTCTGAGGTACCTCTACGCCTTTCCTACCTCTGTGGCCCATGCACCCCTTTCCTACCTCTGTGGCACCTCTACCCCTTTCCTACCTCTGAGGTCCCTCTACTCCTTTCCTACCTCTGTGGCACCTCTACCCCTTTCCTACCTCTGAGGTTCCTCTACTCCTTTCCTACCTCTGTGGCCCATGTACCCCTTTCCTACCTCTGTGGCACCTCTACCCCTTTCCTACCTCTGAGGTCCCTCTACTCCTTTCCTACCTCTGTGGCCCATGTACCCCTTTCCTACCTCTGTGGCCCCCTCTACCCCTTTCCTACCTCTGAGGTCCCTCTACTCCTTTCCTACCTCTGTCCCCTCTACCCTTTTCCTACCTCTATCCTCCCTTATAGCCCTTTCCCTACCCAGAACCCATCCCTATTGACCTCTGAGTGTTCGCGCATGTTGTCCCTCTTCCCTTTTCCTATCTCCCTCGCCCCGGAAAGGCACAGCCCCGCCCTCGTCCGCTCCCGGCCAATCCGAGGCCCGAAGTCTCTGCGTCGTCCAATCCCTGCGTCCCTATAGGACATGCGCAGTGGGAAATTTCCACTGACACACGGAACGCACGCAGGGACACAGGGACTTTATTATAGAGGATAACAGACCACATGTTCTCAATCAGCCGCTGTATACAAAGCGTGCAAAATACGCGCTCGACAGAACAAGACTTATGCCAATCAAATCCTTAACTTCAGAATTCCCAACTCGTCCATAAAAGTAACTCCGAATTTCTCACAATGACCATTTGTTAAAAAATAAATCCTATATAATAAAGAGCCTGTGTCCCTGCCTTTCCGTGTGTCACGGAAGTGCGTTGTGCGCATGTCACACGGGGACGCAGGGATTGGAGGGGGCGGAGAGGGGGGCGGGACGACGCAGAGACACTTCCGGCCGGGCGAAACTGCGCCGCCGCCATTGCCGCTGCCGCTGCCCGCCCATGGAGGCTCCTGCCGCCGCCTGAAGGAGGCCCCCCGTCCGGCACGCGCCCTTCCCTGCGCGCTGCCCAGCCGGCGGGGGTCCGAGGCGAGGCGGCCTCCGCTGACGGGCCAGCCGGTCGCCCCCGCCGAAGCCTCCCGGTCCCCCGGCTCCTGCTGCTCCGCCTCCGGCTAGCGCCTGTTTTTTGCAACAGGCTTAATATACTAGTCCTATATAATAAAGTCCCTGTGTCCCTGCGTGCGTTCCGTGTGTCAGTGGAAATTTCCCACTGCGCATGTCCTATAGGGACGCAGGGATTGGGCGACGCAGAGACTTCGGGCCTCGGATTGGCCGGGAGCGGACGAGGGCGGGGCTGTGCCTTTCCGGGGCAAGGGAGATAGGAAAAGGGAAGAGGGACAACATGCACGAACACTCAGAGGTCAATAGGGATGGGTTCTGGGTAGGGAAAGGGCTATAAGGGAGGATAGAGGTAGGAAAAGGGTAGAGGGGACAGAGGTAGAAAAGGAGTAGAGGGACCTCAGAGGTAGGAAAGGGGTAGAGGTGCCACAGAGGTAGGAAAGGGGTACATGGGCCACAGAGGTAGGAAAGGAGTAGAGGTACCTCAGAGGTAGGAAAGGGGTAGAGGTGCCACAGAGGTAGGAAAGGGGTACATGGGCCACAGAGGTAGGAAAGGAGTAGAGGTACCTCAGAGGTAGGAAAGGGGTAGAGGTGCCACAGAGGTAGGAAAGGGGTAGAGGGACCTCAGAGGTAGGAAAGGTGTAGAGGGACCTCAGAGGTAGGAAAGGTGTAGAGGGGGCCACAGAGGTAGGAAAGGGGTAGAGGGGGCCACAGAGGTAGGAAAGGGGTAGAGGGACCTCAGAGGTAGGAAAGGGGTAGAGGTGCCACAGAGGTAGGAAAGGGGTACATGGGCCACAGAGGTAGGAAAGGGGTAGAGGGACCTCAGAGGTAGGAAAGGGGTAGAGGTGCCACAGAGGTAGGAAAGGGGTGCATGGGCCACAGAGGTAGGAAAGGAGTAGAGGGACCTCAGAGGTAGGAAAGGGGTAGAGGTGCCACAGAGGTAGGAAAGGGGTACATGGGCCACAGAGGTAGGAAAGGAGTAGAGGTACTTCAGATGTAGGAAAGGGGTAGAGGTGCCACAGAGGTAGGAAAGGAGTAGAGGTACCTCAGAGGTAGGAAAGGGGTAGAGGGGGCCACAGAGGTAGGAAAGGGGTAGAGGGACCTCAGCCTGCTTTTACAAATGTTTCACCACATATCTTCTAGCGCCCGTTAATTTAACGGGCTGAACGTTCACTAGTTTGTGAATAATACAGCAGTACAACACTCCTACTTCCCCATCCAGTTAAAAACCACTAAATCTCTTTGTAATGACCCAGCCTTTCGACATGGACACCACTCAAAAATTCAGCTACTATAAGAGTAATTTGATCATTACTGTCCGAAAGCAGGTTCTGTACCGTTGGAGGCATAGAAATCAGCCCGCCGCGTTGTAAGGCCTCTAATAAATGTCTTCTTGCATAAATGCCAAAATCACAAGAACAGAATATATGCTCCAAAGTATCTGGTTCCTGTTTACTACATTTGCAGAGATGCTCCGATCTGGGGAGAGCTAACTATCTTCCTCTCGCCATCAGAGAGGGGAACATATTAAATCTGGCTAACGTAAACAGCCTGCACAGTTCACGATTCTTCAGATGTGCCATGTATCCCTTGTGAAAATCTCTGCATTTCTTAGGTAGTGCTGAAAGGGAGTTGTCCGTCCATCCTGTGTAGTTCCACTTTTCTTTGGTCACTTCTTCGCATGCTTATTATGTGACTACTAGTGGACGTTCAGCCCGTTAAATTAACGGGCGCTAGGACATATGTGGTCAAACATTTGTAAAAACGTTGTACTTTATTGGACCTCAATAAAAGGAAAGTATCTTCAGCTAAGTCCTCTAGCCTAGTGTATTACTCACGGAGAGGTGCCGTATTTTTCGCTCCATAACGCGCACCGGACCACAATGCGCACCTAGTTTTTTGAGGAGGAAAGGAGGAAAGCCCCCCTTTTTGAGGATCAGTTCAAAGTTGGGCATCTTCTTTGGGAAGAAGAAAAGCCCCGTTTGCAAAAGGATCAGCTCCAAGTTGTGCTGCTGCTTTTGCAAAGGAGAAAAGACCCATTTGCAAAAGGAGCAGCTCAAAGTTGTTGTGCTGCTGCTTTTGCAAAGGAGAAAAGACCCATTTGCAAAAGGATCAGCTCAAAGTTGTGCTGCTGCTTTTGCAAAGGAGAAAAGACCCATTTGCAAAAGGAGCAGCTCAAAGTTGTTGTGCTGCTGCTTTTGCAAAGGAGAAAAGCCCCATTTGCAAAAGGAGCAGCTCAAAGTTGTTGTTGTGCTGCTGCTTTTGCAAAGGAGAAAAGACCCATCTGCAAAAGGAGCAGCTCAAAACCCTTTCTACAGTTTCCAAACAGATAATCTCATCAGCCAGTCACATGTCGCTGGGGAAACCAACAGCCTCCTCTGCAGGAAGGGAGCCAGCGACCGGATCTCTCTCCCCGATCTCTTGCTGATCAGCTGTAAAGCGGCGGCCTTTCAATACCCCCTTCTCTCTTTGTAAAAGAAAAAGCTCGATCTTCTTTTGGTCCCTGGGCAATTCAGCTCCAGGGACCATGCATTCGCTCCATAATGCGCACAGACTTTCCCCCTTCCTTTTTAGAAGGAAAAAAGTGCGCGTTATGGAGCAAAAAATACGGTAATTTATGGGTGAGAGATGATCAGCTGCCAGCGTTGCTTCTGTAACTTAGTTATGAATTAAGGATTTGTAGTCATCCACATCAATTTTGTGGGTTGCTGTCAGGACCGGTGCTAGGGGTTTGGGCACCCTAGGCGAGGGGGCGGGGCACGCGACGTCATTGCGCATGACATACGGTGCCCCGCCCCCTGCCTGCCGGGCGCACCGCACCGCCGCGATTTTCGCCGCTGGTTGGAGCGGCACCGGGTGGCGAGGGGCAGGCTGGCCAGCACCCCCTCCATTCCTGACGGCACTCGCTTGCTCCGCATCCGCCCCTTCTGCGGAGAGCGGCAGGGCGCACGCGGTCTGGGTCAGGCGCGCCCGACCGCCGGCGTGGGGCTGTTTATGCGCCCCCTCCATTTCGGCGCTCCAGGCAGCTGCCTAGTTCGCCTAAATGGACGCACCGGTGTGTTGTTCTCTTCTGTCCACCGCCATTATGGAACCCTTTGCGTCACCCTTGAATCGATGCCAACTGACCAGCTGACGGTCCCCTACGTTTCGGGGAGGCTTCTGGATGAGGAAGCACGTAGGCAGAGGGAGGAGGGAGAAACTGCCCTCAGTTTCCCTTTGCCCAGACCGAGCATCTCTGCTAAATTGAAATTCCATTTTTTAAAAACCATCTCTCTCTTTATGTAGTAGTAAGCTCCCCATCTCTGTTTCGTACATTTAGCTGCTTGGCATGTTTATGTCAACAGTCTGCTGTAAGTTCCAGATTTCTGATGCTTATTAGATGAAGATTCTGTTTTCGTCACGGCGATTGTTTTGGCCCCAGATTTTATGGCATGTGAATCATAAAGAGAACCTTTGAACAGAACTGATTAAAGACATACAGTGGTACCTCGACTAACGACGATAATGTGTTCCGACGCGATTTCCGTTAAGTCGGAAAAATTCGTTCGGCGAATCCCCATAGGAACGCATTGGGGAGAAATCCGTAAGTCGAAAAAATCGGGTCAAAAATCCGTAAGTCGAAAAAATCCTATTCAAAGCGGCCGCGACGTCTTTTCTTAAGTCGGAGAAATTCGGGTGCGGCGGCCATTTTGTTTTGCCGGAAGTCATTCGTTAGGCGAAAAATACGTTAGGCGAGTTATTCGTAAATCGAGGTACCACTGTATATTGAAATTGCCCAAGGTTCACCCATGATTTGCCAGAAATAACTCCTAATATTTGGTACTAGTGGAGGTTCAGCCCGTTAAATTAACGGGCGCTAGAAGATATGTGGTGAAACATTTGTAAAAGCAGGCTGAGGTCCCTCTACCCCTTTCCAACCTCTGTGGCCCATGTACCCCTTTCCTACCTCTGTGGCACCTCTACCCCTTTCCTACCTCTGAGGTCCCTCTACTCCTTTCCTACCTCTGTGGCACCTCTACCCCTTTCCTACCTCTGTGGCCCATGCACCCCTTTCCTACCTCTGTGGCACCTCTACCCCTTTCCTACCTCTGAGGTCCCTCTACTCCTTTTCTACCTCTGTCCCCTCTACCCTTTTCCTACCTCTATCCTCCCTTATAGCCCTTTCCCTACCCAGAACCCATCACGATTGACCTCTGAATGTTCGTGCATGTTGTCCCTCTTCCCTTTTCCTATCTCCCTCTCCCTTGCGACTCCACCCCCTTTCCCACCTCTCTCCCCGCTCCCTCCAATCCCTGCGTCAGTGGAGAGCATGCTCAGTACCGAATTCCACTGACACACGGAAAGCTACGGAGGGACACAGGCACTTTATTATATAGGATTGACTAATTTATTTGATGTTAACGTAGAACATTATTGGTGCGTAATATCTCCAGGGGGTCTTTGCCCCCTTCCCCCACCCTTAATGACCTCAAATACAGCTGTGGGGACTTACTACCTCCCAGGTCCAGGTACGGACCCTGATAGGCAGTGTCTAGTGACACAGGAGCATAATCCGAATCCTCTATAATCATCTCCCTGTGTCCCTGCGTCCGCCGTCCGTGTGTCAGTGGAAATCGCAACTGCGCATGCGCTCCACTGACACACGGATTGGAGCGCAGAGAGGAGGAGGAGCCTGAGGTTGGAGCGCAGCGCGAACCTCCAAACCTCTCCGCTTCAGCCGCAATGGCGGCCGCTCCCCGCGCGCTGCTGCTTCTCCCCCTCCCTTCTTTCTCCCCGCCTCAGCCGCCCGTGGCGGCGGCGGGGAGGGCGGCCGTCGCCGGGGCTGCCGGCGGGGCAGCGGCAACAGGCGGCTCCGCCATGGTGGTGGCTTGGCCGCCTGAGGCGGGGAGAAGGAAGCGACTCGGGTCCCCGCCGCCGCCGCTAGCGCCCATTATTAATGGACACAACCGTGACTGGGCTCATCTCTGATAAGGAGGGTGAAACGAACTACAGAGATGAGGTGGAGCAGCTGACGAGCTAACAATTTGCTCATAAATACAAAGAAAGCGAAGGAGCTTGTGGTGGACTTCAGGAGAAAGAAGAACGATGGCCAGCCACTTTTGATTGATGGAATCTGTGTGGAGAGGGTAACAACGTTCAAATTTCTGGGCATCGAATGACAGGAGGATCTGTCCTGGAGTGCAAACATCAGGGGGCTTGTGAAGAAGGCGCAGCAGAGACTGTACTTCAGTGATGGCTAACCTTGACACCCCAGATGTTTTGGAACTACAACTCCCATCATCCCTAGCTAACAGGACCAGTGGCCAGGGATGATGGGAGTTGTAGTCCCAAAACCTCTGGAGTGTCAAGGTTAGCCATCACTGTGCTAATCTATCCCCTAAAACAGTGATGGCTAACCTTGACACTCCAGATGTTTTGGAACTACAACTCCCATCATCCCTAGCTAACAGGACCAGGGGTCAGGGATGATGAGAGTTGTAGTCCCAAAACCTCTGGAGTGTCAAGGTTAGCCATCACTGTGCTAATCTATCCCCTAAAACAGTGATGGCTAACCTTGACACTCCAGATGTTTTGGAACTACAACTCCCATCATCCCTAGCTAACAGGATCAGGGGTCAGGGATGATGGGAGTTGTAGTCCCAAAACCTCTGGAGTGACAAGGTTAGCCATCACTGTGCTAATCTATCCCCTAAAACAGTGATGGCTAACCTTGACACTCCAGATGTTTTGGAACTACAACTCCCATCATCCCTAGCTAACAGGACCAGTGGCCAGGGATGATGGGAGTTGTAGTCCCAAAACCTCTGGAGTGTCAAGGTTAGCCATCACTGTGCTAATCTATCCCCTAAAACAGTGATGGCTAACCTTGACACTCCAGATGTTTTGGAACTACAACTCCCATCATCCCTAGCTAACAGGACCAGGGGTCAGGGATGATGAGAGTTGTAGTCCCAAAACCTCTGGAGTGTCAAGGTTAGCCATCACTGTGCTAATCTATCCCCTAAAACAGTGATGGCTAACCTTGACACTCCAGATGTTTTGGAACTACAACTCCCATCATCCCTAGCTAACAGGATCAGGGGTCAGGGATGATGGGAGTTGTAGTCCCAAAACCTCTGGAGTGACAAGGTTAGCCATCACTGTGCTAATCTATCCCCTAAAACAGTGATGGCTAACCTTGACACTCCAGATGTTTTGGAACTACAACTCCCATCATCCCTAGCTAACAGGATCAGGGGTCAGGGATGATGGGAGTTGTAGTCCCAAAACCTCTGGAGTGACAAGGTTAGCCATCACTGTGCTAATCTATCCCCTAAAACAGTGATGGCTAACCTTGACACTCCAGATGTTTTGGAACTACAACTCCCATCATCCCTAGCTAACAGGACCAGTGGTCAGGGATGATGGGAGTTGTAGTCCCAAAACCTCTGGAGTGTCAAGGTTAGCCATCACTGTGCTAATCTATCCCCTAAAACAGTGATGGCTAACCTTGACACTCCAGATGTTTTGGAACTACAACTCCCATCATCCCTAGCTAACAGGACCAGGGATCAGGGATGATGAGAGTTGTAGTCCCAAAACCTCTGGAGTGTCAAGGTTAGCCATCACTGTGCTAATCTATCCCCTAAAACAGTGATGGCTAACCTTGACACTCCAGATGTTTTGGAACTACAACTCCCATCATCCCTAGCTAACAGGATCAGGGGTCAGGGATGATGGGAGTTGTAGTCCCAAAACCTCTGGAGTGACAAGGTTAGCCATCACTGTGCTAATCTATCCCCTAAAACAGTGATGGCTAACCTTGACACTCCAGATGTTTTGGAACTACAACTCCCATCATCCCTAGCTAACAGGACCAGTGGCCAGGGATGATGGGAGTTGTAGTCCCAAAACCTCTGGAGTGTCAAGGTTAGCCATCACTGTGCTAATCTATCCCCTAAAACAGTGATGGCTAACCTTGACACTCCAGATGTTTTGGAACTACAACTCCCATCATCCCTAGCTAACAGGACCAGGGGTCAGGGATGATGAGAGTTGTAGTCCCAAAACCTCTGGAGTGTCAAGGTTAGCCATCACTGTGCTAATCTATCCCCTAAAACAGTGATGGCTAACCTTGACACTCCAGATGTTTTGGAACTACAACTCCCATCATCCCTAGCTAACAGGATCAGGGGTCAGGGATGATGGGAGTTGTAGTCCCAAAACCTCTGGAGTGTCAAGGTTAGCCATCACTGTGCTAATCTATCCCCTAAAACAGTGATGGCTAACCTTGACACTCCAGATGTTTTGGAACTACAACTCCCATCATCCCTAGCTAACAGGACCAGGGGTCAGGGATGATGGGAGTTGTAGTCCCAAAACCTCTGGAGTGTCAAGGTTAGCCATCACTGTGCTAATCTATCCCCTAAAACAGTGATGGCTAACCTTGACACTCCAGATGTTTTGGAACTACAACTCCCATCATCCCTAGCTAACAGGATCAGGGGTCAGGGATGATGGGAGTTGTAGTCCCAAAACCTCTGGAGTGACAAGGTTAGCCATCACTGTGCTAATCTATCCCCTAAAACAGTGATGGCTAACCTTGACACTCCAGATGTTTTGGAACTACAACTCCCATCATCCCTAGCTAACAGGATCAGGGGTCAGGGATGATGGGAGTTGTAGTCCCAAAACCTCTGGAGTGACAAGGTTAGCCATCACTGTGCTAATCTATCCCCTAAAACAGTGATGGCTAACCTTGACACTCCAGATGTTTTGGAACTACAACTCCCATCATCCCTAGCTAACAGGACCAGGGGTCAGGGATGATGAGAGTTGTAGTCCCAAAACCTCTGGAGTGTCAAGGTTAGCCATCACTGTGCTAATCTATCCCCTAAAACAGTGATGGCTAACCTTGACACTCCAGATGTTTTGGAACTACAACTCCCATCATCCCTAGCTAACAGGATCAGGGGTCAGGGATGATGGGCGTTGTAGTCCCAAAACATCTGGAGTGTCAAGGTTAGCCATCACTGCTGTACTTCCTGAGGGTTCCTAGGAAAAACCATCTTCCGCAAAAGCTGCTGCTTGCCTTCTATCCCTGTGCCATTGAGAGCATGCTCACTTCTTGCTTATGTGTGTGGTACGGAAGCTGTACTACCCAGGACAGGATGGGGTTGGGCAGAGTTGTGAAGGCAGCAGAGAGCATTGCCCCCTCCAGCTGTTTGGGAACTACAACTCCCATCGTCCCTAGCTAACAGGACCAGCGGTCAGGGACGATGGGAGTTGTAGCCCCCAAACGCCAGTCGTGCGCTGCTTTTACCATGGAGCTCAGCAAAGTGTGCCTGGCTTCCTCCCCAGCCCCATTTATTTCTTTGAACCTCTCTGTGAGGGATTTGAGGAGGGAGGTACCATGACAGGGCCATGACCCATCAATGTGTTGGCTGCTCGCTCTCCACCTTAGAGCAGATTTATGCCATGAGGTGCCACAGAAAGGCACTGGACATAGGGAGAGATCCATCGCATCCTGGTCACCGTCTCTTTGAACGTTTGCCATCGGGACGGAGATACAGGACGATGACAACAAGAACAAGCCGTCTTAGAAACAGCTTCTTTTCCAGAGCGATCGCGGCCAAGAATGGGAAGCCTGGACTTTGAAGTCATCTAATCTTACCTGTGATGTTTTATCATTGTATGGTTTTAATCAGTGTATTTGTAGCTGTTTTGTTTTTGAGTGGAGTGCCCTATCTGGGTGGATGGAGCAGCCAAGTAATTTCGTTGTTCCCGAAGGGGACAATGACAATAAAATATATTCTATATTCTATTCTATTCTACCCTGTTTCTCCTCAAATAAGACGTAGCCATAAAATAAGCCGTAGCAGGATTTCTACACCAGTGTTTTTCAACCTCCTCGGGGCAACGGCACACCTGTCCCGCGAAAAAAATCTCGCGGCACACCACCACCACATGCACCCCGCCCCCCCCGCCCCGGGGGGGCGGGGTGTCCGCGTGCCCTGGTGGGAGGGAGGGGAAGGACCCAGGCGGGCGAAAACGGAGCGGGAGATCGGCGGGCCAGGCGCCCGCCCCCCCCTCCCGAGCCCAGCCCCCCGGCAGCACCTCCACCCAGCCCCGAGCGAGCCTGGTGGCACCGGCACCTCCCGCCCGTCTATGCGCTCCGCTCAGGGGCTCCCATGAGGAGAAGGCGGAGGTGGCGGCGGCGGCAAGGAATCGCGGCCGGTCCGGCGGCCTGAAGGAGGAGGCCACGGCTGCCTGCGCGCTTCAACCCACCTCGCTCGACTCCTGCTGCTGCTGCTGGCGCCGCGCCTGACAAGAGGAGCAGGAACTGCACCTCAGGCGGAGAAGCGGTGACGGCAGCAGCGGCAGAAGCAGGAGCCGAGCGAGGTGGGTTGAAGCGCGCAGGTCGCTCCGTCCCTTTCTCTCCCCCCGCACCCGCTCAGGCTGGGGTTGGCTCAGCAAAGCGCCCGGCAGCCCCGCGAAGGCGGCGGTCAGCGAGCGGGAAGCGGAGCCGAGGCGACGCCAGCCCGGACCGACCCGGAAGCGGAAGCGGCCCAGGGCGGCACAGCAGCCGGTGTCTTCCCGCGGCACAGGAGCCGGTGGCTTGCGGCACACTCCTGTGCCGCGGCACACCGGTTGGGAAACGCTGTTCTACACATTTGAGAAATATAAGCCATACCCTGAAAATAAGACATAGGGATGTGACGCCTCTCCCTTAAGACCAGGCATCCCCAAACGGCGGCCCTCCAGATGTTTGGGGACTACAACTCCCATGATCCCTAGCTAACAGGAACAGTGGTCAGGGATGATGGAAATTGTAGTCCCAAATTGTAGATGTTTGGGGACTACAACTCCCATGATCCCTAGCTAACTGGAACAGTGGTCAGGGATGATGGGAATTGTAGTCCCAAATTGTAGATGTTTGGGGACTACAACTCCCATGATCCCTAGCTAACTGGACCAGTGGTCAGGGATGATGGAAATTGTAGTCCCAAATTGTAGATGTTTGGGGACTACAACTCCCATGATCCCTAGCTAACTGGACCAGTGGTCAGGGATGATGGGAATTGTAGTCCCAAACTGTAGATGTTTGGGGACTACAACTCCCATGATCCCTAGCTAACTGGACCAGTGGTCAGGGATGATGGGAATTGTAGTCCCAAATTGTAGATGTTTGGGGACTACAACTCCCATGATCCCTAGCTAACTGGACCAGTGGTCAGGGATGATGGGAATTGTAGTCCCAAATTGTAGATGTTTGGGGACTACAACTCCCATGAGCCCTAGCTAACAGGACCAGTGGTCAGGGATGATGGGAATTTTAGTCCAAAACATCTGGAGGGCCAAAGTTTGAGGATGCCTGCTTAAGCTGCGTACCGATGCGGAACGGTTAAAATAAGACATCCCCCGAAAATAAGCCATACTGTGGCTTTTTTGGGGGGGGGGAATATAAGACGGTGTCTTATTTTAGGAGAAACACGGTATTCTATTCTATTCTATTCTATTCTATTCTATTCTATTCTATTCTATTCTATTCTATTCTATTCCATTCTAAACCTCTTCCTTTGGAGCTGTCTTTTCTCTGAATCAAATGTAGGTCAAGTTCTGGTTTGCTCTCCTTACTGTTGGAATTGTCTGTTGGAATTTCATGGTACTATTAACTGCTATAGTTGTGGTGTTCTTGTCATTATATTCTGAAGCATAATTGCACCTTTTTGGGTTTACGACGACTAAATCTTTGATTGATCCCCGCACTGTGAAAGGAAAAAAGAATCATGGGCCTATTAAAAAGAAGTTTCGTTTCTTTGGATTTTGCGTCTCTTTGTGTTCCTTGTAACAACTTATAATTCCTCACTTATTTTGAATATTTTGTGATTTTCAATCTTTGCTAGGGTTTTAGCACCAAAGAGCGCTTGTCCCAGAGCTGGATCTTGCTATCTATGGAATTCTTCATTTTATTATACCTAGCATTTTGTCTTTTAACCAAGATACAAACAGCAACAAGAAGTATTCACCCAGACTGATCTAAGCACCTTGTCCACATCCTTGAGCCTTACTAACTGTAACTCACCCAGCATAGCATAGAATCCTAGAATCCTAGAGTTGGAAGAGACCCCAAGGGCCATCCAGTCCAACCCCCTGCCAAGCAGGAAACACCATCAAAGCATTCCTGACAGGTGGCTGTCAAGCCTCTGCTTAAAGACCTCCAAAGAAGGAGACTCCACCACACTCCTTGGCAGCAAATCCCACTGTCAAACAGCTCTTACTGTCAGGAAGTTCTTCCTAATGTTGAGGTGGAATCTTCTTTCTTGTAGTTTGAATCCATTGCTCCGTGTCCGCTTCTCTGGAGCAGCAGAAAACAACCTTTCTCCCTCCTCTATATGACATCCTATATAATAAAGTGGCTGTGTCCCTGCGTCCAACTTTCCATGTGTCACGGAAGTGCGCTACTGCGCATGTCTCACAGGGACGCAGGGATTGGACAGCTCTACTGTCCCCCCCAACAGGGGGCATGTCCGCAAGGCAGCGGCGGCGCATGCGCGGTGTCAGTTGCGCCACCGCCGCCGTCTTGCACGGAGCCTCCTCCACCTCCTCCTCCAGCTGCCGCCGCCACGCTCCTTCTCTTCCCCGGCCGCGCCAATCACGCGAGCCCCCGGCTTCACCTGAGACCTACCCACCCAAAGCCGCCGCTGGGGCCGCGGGGCCTCCTGAACCGGGCAGCCAAGAGGAGTGCAGCCTGCCCGTCCTGAGGTTTCTGCTGGGCGGGGGGCGTCATCGGGGCCGTAGAGCGGGGTGCGGAAGGTGCGCCCGGCGGAAGCTACCATGTCCTCCTTCACCTCCTTGCGACACGGGATGAGGGAGAGAGAGAGGCGGGCGGCGGACTCCAGGGGAAGGAGGCCGGCGGGGTTAAAAACCAAAAGGAGGGTGGCCGCCGCTCCCCCCATATACTTTCTAGCGCCCGTTTTTGTAACGGGCTTAATTTACTAGTCCTTTTATATATTTGAACATGGCTATCATATCACCCCTGAACCTTCTCTTCTCCAGGCTAAACATACCCAGCTCCCTAAGCCGTTCCTCATAAGGCATCGTTTCCAGGCCTTTGACCATTTTGGTTGCCCTCCTCTGGACACGTTCCAGCTTGTCAGTATCCTTCTTGAACTGGGGTGCCCAGAACTGGACACAGTATTCCAGGTGGGGTCTGACCAGAGCGGAATACAGTGGTACTATTCCTTCCCTTGATCTAGATGCTATACTCCTATGGATGCAGCCCAGAATTGCATGGGCTTTTTGAGCTGCTGCATCACACTGTGGACTCAGGTCAAGTTTGTGGTCTACCAAGACTCCTAGATCCTTTTCACATGTACTGCTCTCAAGCCAGGTGTCACCCATCCTGTATTTGTGCCTTTCCTTTTTTTTGCCCAAGTGTAGCACTTTACATTTCTCCCTGTTCAAATTCATCCTGTTTGCCTTGGCCCAGTTCTCTAATCTACTAAGGTCATTTTGAAGTGTGATCCTGTCCTCTGGGGTCTTAGCCACCCCTCCCCATTTGGTGTCATCTGCAAACTTGATCAGGATGCCCTCAAACCCATCATCCAAGTCATTGATCAAGATGTTGAATAAGACTGGGCCCAAGACAGAACCCTGTGGCACCCCACTAGTCACTTCTCTCCAGGATGAAGGGGATCCATTAATGAACACCCTTTGGGTTCGGTAAGTCAGCCAGTTACAAATCCACTGAATGGTAGCTCTTGGTTGCCACCATTGATCAAGATGTTGAAGAAGACTGGGCCCAAGACAGAACCCTGTGGCACCCCACTAGTCACTTCTGTCCAGGATGAAGGGGAGCCATTAATGAACACCCTTTGGGTTCGGTCAGTCAGCCAGTTACAAATCCACTGAATGGTAGCTCTTGGTTGCCACCATTGATCAAGATGTTGAAGAAGACTGGGCCCAAGACAGAACCCTGTGGCACCCCACTAGTCACTTCTCTCCAGGATGAAGGGGATCCATTAATGAACACCCTTTGGGTTCGGTAAGTCAGCCAGTTACAAATCCACTGAATGGTAGCTCTTGGTTGCCACCATTGATCAAGATGTTGAAGAAGACTGGGCCCAAGACAGAACCCTGTGGCACCCCACTAGTCACTTCTGTCCAGGATGAAGGGGAGCCATTAATGAACACCCTTTGGGTTCGGTCAGTCAGCCAGTTACAAATCCACTGAATGGTAGCTCTTGGTTGCCACCATTGATCAAGATGTTGAATATGACTGGGCCCAAGACAGAACCCTGTGGCACCCCACTAGCCACTTCTCTCCAGGATGAAGAGGAGCCATTGATGAGCACCCTTTGGGTTCGGCCAGTCAGCCAGTTACAAATCCACTGAATGGTAGCTCTTGGTTGCCACCATTGATCAAGATGTTGAAGAAGACTGGGCCCAAGACAGAACCCTGTGGCACCCCACTAGTCACTTCTCTCCAGGATGAAGGGGAGCCATTGATGAGGAGGTCCAGGCAGTGTCCCCGCCGCCCTCCGTCCCCAGAGAGCCCCTCCCTCCCTCGCTCTCACGCACCCCGCACCCCAGTCCGTCCATCCGTCCACTCCGAAGAATGAAGAGCAGCCTCCGCGCGAAACTTCCCACGCGCCCGGACTTGCGCGCGCCAAAAGCAAGAAAGAGACTCAACTGGCGCAGGGAGGTGGGGAGGGCGCCCCCCGCCGGAGGCGTAGCAAGCCCAGGTGGTACCCGGGGCGGAATATTTTTGTCACCCCCCCCCACCACCACTTTAATTAAAAAAAAAAAAATTAAAAAGTGTCACCCCCCTCTGATGGTGCCACTTTGCGAGGTGTGGGGGTTGTGTGTGTGTGTGTGTGTGTGTGTGTGTGTGTGTGTGTCTATTATCTCTTTTTTTTCAATAAAGTTAAAATAAAAAATAATAATCATAATTTTAAAAAATTAAAAAAAATTAAAAAGTGTCACCCCCCTCTGATGGTGCCACTTTGTGAGGTGGGGGGGTTGTGTGTGTGTGTGTGTGTGTGTGTGTGTGTGTGTGTGTCTATTATCTCTTTTTTTCCAATAAAGTTAAAAAAAAGATAATAAAAATATTATTATTATTATTATTATTATTAATTTATTTTTTATTTTAACTTTATTGGAAAAAAAGAGATAATAGACACACGCACACAAAACCCCCACACCTTGCAAAGTGGCACCATCAGAGGGGGGTGACACTTTATTTTTATTTTTACATTATTATTATTATTATTATTATTATTTATTATTATTATTTTTAAACTTTATTGGAAAAAAAGAGGTAATAGACACACACACACACAAAACCCCCACACCTCGCAAAGTGGCACCATCAGAGGGGGGTGACACTTTATTTTTATTTTTATTTTTACATTATTATTATTTATTTATTTATTATTTATTTTAACTTTATTGAAAAAAAGAGATAATAGACAAACGCACACAACCCCCCCCCCCACCTCGCAAAGTGGCACCATCAGAGGGGGGTGACACTTTTTAATTTTTTTTTTTAAAAAATTAAAATTAAAGTGGTGGGGGGTGACAAAAAAAATTCCACACCGGGTACCACCTGGGCTTGCTACGCCTCTGGCCTCTGCTCAGCCAAGCCCGGCCTCGCCCTGGCCGACCCCCCCCCCCCTCCCAAGCTCTGGGCCAGTGATGGCTCACCTTGACACTCCAAAGGTATTGGAACTACAACTCCCATCATCCCTAGCTAACAGGGCCAGTGGTCAGGGATGATGGGAGTTGTAGTCCCAAAACATCTGGAGTGTCAAGGTTAGCCACCACTGCTATAAATGTTTGGGGACTACCACTCCCATCATCCCTAGCTAACAGGGCCAGTGGTCAGGGATGATGGGAGTTGTAGTCCCAGAACCTCTGGAGTGTCAAGGTTATCCATCACTGCTCTGGGCGTGGCCTGCTCCCCATCCCTCCCAAGCTCTGGGCGTGGCCTGCTCTCCGTCCCTCCCAAGCTCTGGGCGGGGCCTGCTCCCCGTCCCTCCCCCCTCCCAAGCTCTGGGCGTGGCCTGCTCCCCTTCCCTCCCAAGCTGTGGGCGGGGCCTGCTCCCCTTCCCTCCCAAGCTCTGGGCGGGGCCTGCTCCCTGTCCCTCCCAAGCTGTGGGCGGGGCCTGCTCCCCTTCCCTCCCAAGCTCTGGGCGGGGCCTGCTCCCTGTCCCTCCCAACCTCTGGGCGGGGCCTGCTCCCCTTCCCTCCCAAGCTCTGGGCGGGGCCTGCTCCCTGTCCCTCCCAAGCTGTGGGCGGGGCCTGCTCCCTGTACCTCCCAAGCTCTGGGCGGGGCCTGCTCCCCATCCCTCACAAGCTGTGGGCGGGGCCTGCTCCCCTTCCCTCCCAAGCTCTGGGCGGGGCCTGCTCCCCTTCCCCCCCAAGCTCTGGGCGGGGGCTGCTCCCCATCCCTCCCAAGCTCTGGGCGGGGCCTGCTCCCCTTCCCCCCCAAGTTCTGGGCGGGGCCTGCTCCCCATCCCTCCCAAGCTCTGGGCGGGGCCTGCTCCCCTTCCCTCCCAGCTCTGGGCGGGGCCTGCTCCCCGTCCCCCCTGGCCCCTCCCAAGCTCTGCGCCATTGACGGCTCACCTTGACACTCCAGAGCTTTTGGAACTACAACTCCCATCATCCCTAGCTAGCAGGGCCAGTGTTCAGGGATGATGGGAGTTGTAGTCCCAGAACCTCTGGAGTGTCCAGGGTAGCCATCGCTGGCTTAGGGAGGGGCCTGCTCCCCGTCCCTCCCCCTCCCAAGCTCTGGGGGGGGGCCTGCTCCCCGTCCCCCATGGATCCTCCCAAGCTCTGGGCCAGTGAGTGTCAAGGTTATCCATCACTGCTCTGGGCGGGGCCTGCTCCCCGTCCCTCCCCCCTCCCAAGCTCTGGGCGTGGCCTGCTCTCCGTCCCTCCCACGCTCTGGGCGGGGCCTGCTCCCCGTCCCTCCCCCCTCCCAAGCTCAGGGCGGGGCCTGCTCCCCATCCCTCCCCCCTCCCAAGCTCTGGGCGTGGCCTGCTCTCCGTCCCTCCCAAGCTCTGGGCGGGGCCTGCTCCCCGTCCCTCCCCCCTCCCAAGCTCTGGGCGGGGCCTGCTCCCCGTCCCTCCCCCCTCCCAAGCTCTGGGCGTGGCCTGCTCTCCGTCCCTCCCAAGCTCTGGGCGGGGCCTGCTCCCCGTCCCTCCCCCCTCCCAAGCTCTGGGCGTGGCCTGCTCTCCGTCCCTCCCAAGCTCTGGGCGGGGCCTGCTCCCCGTCCCTCCCCCCTCCCAAGCTCTGGGCGGGGCCTGCTCCCCGTCCCTCCCCCCTCCCAAGCTCTGGGCGGGGCCTGCTCCCCGTCCCTCCCCCCTCCCAAGCTCTGGGCGTGGCCTGCTCTCCGTCCCTCCCAAGCTCTGGGCGGGGCCTGCTCCCCGTCCCTCCCCCCTCCCAAGCTCTGGGCGGGGCCTGCTCCCCGTCCCTCCCCCCTCCCAAGCTCTGGGCGTGGCCTGCTCCCCTTACCTCCCAAGCTCTGGGCGGCGCCTGCTCCCCGTCCCTCTCCCCTCCCAAGCTCTGGGCGTGGCCTGCTCTCCGTCCCTCCCAAGCTCTGGGCGGGGCCTGCTCCCCGTCCCTCCCCCCTCCCAAGCTCTGGGCGGGGCCTGCTCCCCGTCCCTCCCCCCTCCCAAGCTCTGGGCGTGGCCTGCTCTCCGTCCCTCCCAAGCTCTGGGCGTGGCCTGCTCCCCGTCCCCCCTGGCCCCTCCCAAGCTCTGGGCCAGTGACGGCTCACCTTGACACTCCAGAGCTTTTGGAACTACAACTCCCATCATCCCTCGCTAGCAGGGCCAGTGGTGAGGGATGATGGGAGTCGTAGTCCCAGAACCTCTGGCGTGTCCAGGGTAGCCATCGCTGGCTGAGGGCGGGGCCTGCTCCCCCGTCCCCGCCCCCTCCGCTCCCAGCAGCCTTTGCGCCCTCGCTACAATGAAACTGGCAAAGTTTTTTCGGTTTCGGCGCCATTTTCGAGTGGACTCGGAGGTGAGGCGGGAGGGCGGGGGGAGGGAGGGCGCCTGAGGCGGGGGGGCAGGCGGGGGGGCGCCCCAAAAATCCCCAAAAAATCCCTAAAAATCCCCTCAGGGTGGGGGGGGTCGGGGGAGGCGGGAAAGAGGGGGGGCGCTCCGGCCAATGACCCCCCAGCATAATTTCTCCTTCGCCCCCCCTGTGGGATAATTTAAAAAAACAAACAAATGACGTCTCATTAAAATAGCCCCTCCCCCCTTCCCCCCCCCCCCATGTGGGGAAACTTTTAAAATTTGCAATTGGTGAATTTTGAAGGGGGGAGGGGAATTGGTTAATTTATTTTGAAGGGGGGGAGGGGAATTGGTTAATTTATTTTAAGGGGGGAGGGGAATTGGTTAATTTATTTTAAGGGGGGAGGGGAATTGGTTAATTTATTTTAAGGGGGGAGGGGAATTGGTTAATTTATTTTAAGGGGGGAGGGGAATTGGTTAATTTATTTTAAGGGGGGAGGGGAATTGGTTAATTTATTTTTAAGGGGGGAGGGGAATTGGTTAATTAATTTTGAAGGGGGGAGGGGAATTGGTTAATTTATTTTAAGGGGGGAGGGGAATTGGTTAATTTATTTTAAGGGGGGAGGGGAATTGGTTAATTTATTTTAAGGGGGGAGGGGAATTGGTTAATTTATTTTGAAGGGGGGAGGGGAATTGGTTAATTTATTTTGAAGGGGGGAGGGGAATTGGTTAATTTATTTTGAAGGGGGGAGGGGAATTGGTTAATTTATTTTGAAGGGGGGAGGGGAATTGGTTAATTTATTTTGAAGGGGGGAGGGGAATTGGTTAATTTATTTTTAGGGGGGAGGGGAATTGGTTAATTTATTTTTAAGGGGGGAGGGGAATTGGTTAATTTATTTTGAAGGGGGGAGGGGAATTGGTTAATTAATTTTGAAGGGGGGAGGGGAATTGGTTAATTAATTTTAAGGGGGGAGGGGAATTGGTTAATTTATTTTAAGGGGGGAGGGGAATTGGTTAATTTATTTTAAGGGGGGAGGGGAATTGGTTAATTTATTTTGAAGGGGGGAGGGGAATTGGTTAATTTATTTTGAAGGGGGGAGGGGAATTGGTTAATTTATTTTGAAGGGGGGAGGGGAATTGGTTAATTTATTTTGAAGGGGGGAGGGGAATTGGTTAATTTATTTTTAGGGGGGAGGGCAATAGGTTAATTTATTTTTAAGGGGGGAGGGGGAAAGTGGGGGGGGCAAAACAATAAAATAAAAGTGGGATCGTTTTTTTTAAAAAAAACACAAATGATGTAGCATTGAAATAGCACCCTTCCCCCCCCCCAATGTGGGGAAACTTTTAAAATTTGGGACCCCGGGGAGATGGCAATTGGTTCCAAATTTATTTTTAGGGGGGGAAAGGGCAATTGCTTGATTTATTTTTAAGGAGAGGGAGAGGGAAAAGTGGGGAGGGGGCCAAAGAACAGAAAGGGACACTGGGGGGGGGGTTATTCCCCCCCCAGCAGCTGGAGAGAAGAAGTGCACCCCCCTCCCCAATTCCAGCATAGGGGGTATTTGGCTCTGAGGACCAAAATGACGCTCCCCTTTAGAAGCCTGGAGATAATTTGGGTTTAAAAAGTGGAGAAACAGAGATGGGGGCGGCGGGGGGGGCAAATTTTAAAGGAGCTGGCCTGTTTCCCACCCGCTCCTCTTCTCCTCCTTCTTCTCCTTCCTCCTTCTTCTTCTTCCTTCTTCTTCCATCTTCTTCTCCTTCTCCTTCTCCTTCTTCCTTCTTCTTCTTCCTTCTTCTTCCTCCTCCTCCTCCTTCTTCTTCTTCTTCTTCTTCTTCTTCTTCTTCTTCTTCCTTCTTCTTCTCCTTCTTCTCCTTCTCCTTCTCCTCCTCCTCCTCCTTCTTCTTCTCCTTCTTCTCCTTCTCCTTCTCCTTTCTTCTTCTCCTTCTCCTTTCTTCTTCTCCTTCTCCTTCTCCTTCTTCCTTCTTCTTCTTCCTTCTTCTTCCTTCTTCTTCTTCCTTCTTCTTCTTCTTCTTCTTCTTCTTCTTCTTCCTTCTTCTTCTCCTTCTTCTCCTTCTCCTCCTTCTTCTCCTTCTTCTCCTTCTCCTTCTCCTTTCTTCTTCTCCTTCTCCTTTCTTCTTCTCCTTCTCCTTCTCCTTCTCCTTCTTCCTTCTTCTCCTTCTTCTTCCTTCTCCTTCTTCCTCCTCCTCCTCCTGCTACTTTTTAGCTAAAAACGGATACAAGCGAACAAAGCTACAAAAAAATGGCATATTCATTTGTGTGTGTTTTGAGAAGATGGCAAACTGTTTATTTCGTTCCAGGTCTGCAAGTAGCTTCCTCTACATCAGTGATGGCTCACCTTGACACTCCAGGTGTTTTGGGACTACAGCTCCCATCATCCCTGACCACTGGTCCTGTTAGCTAGGGATCATGGGAGTCGTAGTCCCCAAACAGCTATAATTTGGGACTACAACTCCCATCATCCCTGACCACTGGTCCTGTTAGCTATGGATCATGGGAGTTGTAGTCCCCAAACAGCTATAATTTGGGACTACAATTCCCATCATCCCTGACCACTGGTCCTGTTAGCTAGGGATCATGGGAGTTGTAGTCCCCAAACATCTATAATTTGGGACTACAATTCCCATCATCCCTGACCACTGGTCCTGTTAACTAGGGATGACGGGAGTTGTAGTCCCCAAACATCTGGAGTGTCAAGGTTAAACAGTGATGGCTCACCTTGACACTCCAGATGTTTTGGGACTACAACTCCCATCATCCCTGACCACTGGTCCTGTTAGCTAGGGATGATGGGAGTTGTAGTCCCCAAACATCTATAACAGTGATGGCTAACCTTGACACTCCAGATGTTTTGGGACTACAACTCCCATCATCCCTGACCCCTGGTCCTGTTAGCTAGGGATGATGGGAGTTGTAGTTCCAAAACATCTGGAGTGTCAAGGTTAGCCATCACTGAGTCCTAGGTTGATTCTGAGTGAAGCAACTCCCGTTCAGCCGCTCCCTTCATTTCCCCACTTTTCCCCCCAATGCAATTTTGCGCCCCCCTCTCAACACACACTGGGGCTGGGCGGGGGGGTTGGCTCTGAGAGCACAAATGACGCAGTTCTGAAATGACCAGGCGGCCGGCCTGGCTCAGCCCGCCGCGCCCCCCTCCACCGGCCGCGCCTCCCTCGGTCACCGCCGCCGCCTCCTTCTGCCCCTCAGGGACGCCGCCGCCACCTCCTTCCTCCCTCCCTTCACCCGGAGCTGCCCCTTCCCGCGGCCATGAGGCCGCGGCGGCGCTAGCGGGGATTGCCGGCCGCACTCGGCCCTGGAGGAGGCTCTCTGGCCCTGGGGGGAGGCGGCTCGGGGGCTCCCGGGTCAGGCGCGGCGGTGGCGGCGGCGGCAGGGGGGCGCCCGGTCCAGATGAACCTTTACGCCACCTGGGAGGTGGACCGGAGCTTGCCCAGCTGCGTGCCGTGCGAGGCGGCGGCGCTAAGCCAACTGATGACGCGCCTGTGCACGGCCGCCCTCTCCGACACGCCCCCTCTCCGCCCGCTCCAATCCCAGCGTCCCTGTGGGACATGCGCAGTTCGCCTCTCCCTCCCTCCCCTTTCCCCCCACCCATCTCCCCCCCACCTCCCCCCACCTCCACATACAGCTTGCCTCTCTCTCTCTCTCTCTCTCTCTCACACACACACACACACACACACACACACACCCCTCCCCCCACACCCACCTCCCCCCCACTTCCCACACCTCCACAAATAGCTCGCCTCTCTCTCTCCCTCCCACACACACACACCCCTCCTCCCTATCCCCGGCGACCGGGCGGCAGCGCGAGGCGGGCAGGGGGCGGGGCCCCCGCATCCCACCTCCGCCCGAGAGCGCCGCCCGCCGCCGCTACTCCCGCCGCCCCATCCAGACGCGCGGGGAAGCCGCTGGGCGCCCCGGGGCCGCCCCTGCGCCACGATGACCGGGGCCGCCGCCGGCGTCCATCCTCCCCGGCCGGACACAGCTGGGCGCTCGGCCCCCGGAGCACCGGCACTCCGCGAGGCGGGCCCGGGTCCTCCTCGGGCCAGAGGGGCCCGCCCCTCCCCGTCGGAACGACGCCGAAGTCCCGCCCCCTCCCCCGAGGCCCCCCTCCCCACCGGCAGCACCCGGAGGGGAAGGGAAAGGAGTGTCCGCGGCACAGAGGAGCGTGAGGGCCAGAAGGGCGGAGAGGAAGCGCAGCCGCCATGGAGCCGGGCGAGGGCGGGAACACAGACACGCCCCCCTCTCCCGCCGTCCAATCCCTGCGTCCGTCTGGGCCATGCGCAGTGGAAAATTTCCACTGACACACGGACGGACACAGGGATATTATTATATAGGATATGGAAGAAAGCATAAAGTTAACGGGTGACCCTGCAAGGTTTGAGTGGGGGGGGGACAGAAACATTAATTTGGTGCTGTGTTGTTGTTTCTCAACGTATCTTCAATTTATTTCTATTTTTTTTACTAAACATTATTCTCTTTTTGTTGGCCCAATTTGTAATTACCGTATTTTTCGCTCCATAAGACACACTTTTCCCCTCCTAAAAAGTCAGGGGAAATGTCTGTGCGTCTTATGGAGCGAGTGTGTGGTCCCTGGAGCCGAATTGCCTAGCGGCCAAAAGCAGATTTTACAAAGAGAGAAGGGGTTAGCAAGGTTGGGAGAGAGATAAGGCTCCCTTTCTGCCCCGCCCCCTTGCCCAGGCCTCCATTGTTGAATGTTCTGCAGAGGGAGGCTGTTTTTCCCCCCACCCACATGTGACTGACTGGCTGGTTAGATTATCTGTCTGGAAACTGTAGAAATGGCTCCCTTTCCTAAATAAGCTGCAGGACTAGAAGCTGCAGAACTGTGAGTTGAATCCCATAAAAACAGGGCTTTTCCTCTTTGCAAAAGAAGCTGCACCACTTTGAGCTGGTCTTCAAAAAAAACAGGGCTTTTCCCTTTGCAAAAGAAGCTGCACCACTTTGAGCTGATCCTCAAAAAACAGGGCTTTTCCCTTTGCAAAAGAAGCTGCACCACTTTGAGCTGATCCTCAAAAAACCAGGGCTTTTCCCTTTTCAAATGATGCTGCACCACTTTGAGTTGATCCTCAAAAAAACCAGGGCTTTTCCCTTTGCAAAAGAAGCTGCACCACTTTGAGTTGATCCTAAAAAAACAGGACTTTTCCCTTTGCAAAAGAAGCTGCACCACTTTGAGCTGATCCTCAAAAAAACAGGGCTTTTCCCTTTGCAAAAGAAGCTGCACCACTTTGAGCTGATCCTCAAAAAAACAGGGCTTTTCCCTTTGCAAATGATGCTGCACCACTTTGAGTTGATCCTCAAAAAAACAGGGCTTTTCCCTTTGCAAAAGAAGCTGCACCACTTTGAGCTGATCCTCAAAAAACAGGGCTTTTCCCTTTGCAAAAGAAGCTGCACCACTTTGAGCTGATCCTCAAAAAACCAGGGCTTTTCCCTTTTCAAATGATGCTGCACCACTTTGAGTTGATCCTCAAAAAAACCAGGGCTTTTCCCTTTGCAAAAGAAGCTGCACCACTTTGAGTTGATCCTAAAAAAACAGGACTTTTCCCTTTGCAAAAGAAGCTGCACCACTTTGAGCTGATCCTCAAAAAAACAGGGCTTTTCCCTTTGCAAAAGAAGCTGCACCACTTTGAGCTGATCCTCAAAAAAACAGGGCTTTTCCCTTTGCAAATGATGCTGCACCACTTTGAGTTGATCCTCAAAAAAACAGGGCTTTTCCCTTTGCAAAAGAAGCTGCACCACTTTGAGCTGATCCTCAAAAAAACAGGGCTTTTCCCTTTGCAAAAGAAGCTGCACCACTTTGAGCTGATCCTCAAAAAAACAGGGCTTTTCCCTTTGCAAAAGAAGCTGCACCACTTTGAGCTGATCCTCAAAAAAACAGGGCTTTTCCCTTTGCAAAAGAAGCTGCACCAGTTTGAGCTGATCCTCAAAAAAACAGGGCTTTTCCCTTTGCAAAAGAAGCTGCACCACTTTGAGCTGATCCTAAAAAAACAGGGCTTTTCCCTTTGCAAAAGAAGCTGCCCCACTTTGAGCTGATCCTCAAAAACCCAGGGCTTTTCCCTTTTCAAATGATGCTGCACCACTTTGAGTTGATCCTCAAAAAAACAGGGCTTTTCCCTTTGCAAAAGAAGCTGCACCACTTTGAGCTGATCCTCAAAAAAACAGGGCTTTTCCCTTTGCAAAAGAAGCTGCACCACTTTGAGCTGATCCTAAAAAAACAGGGCTTTTCCCTTTGCAAAAGAAGCTGCACCACTTTGAGCTGATCCTCAAAAAACCAGGGCTTTTCCCTTTTCAAATGATGCTGCACCACTTTGAGTTGATCCTCAAAAAAACAGGGCTTTTCCCTTTGCAAAAGAAGCTGCACCACTTTGAGCTGATCCTCAAAAAACAGGGCTTTTCCCTTTGCAAAAGAAGCTGCACCACTTTGAGCTGATCCTCAAAAAACAGGGCTTTCCCTCTTTCCTCCTCTAAAAACTAGGTGCGTCTTATGTTCATGTGCGTCTTATGGAGCGAAAAATACGGCAATATAATTATCATCCTTTAAACACAAAAAGACACTTTGGAATTGAAACCTAAAATCTTGGTGTTTTTAAAATTACAAGTCTGAACATAAAAACTAACTACACAAGCAAAAAAACAAAACAAAAAACACTTTACGAACATTCTTACAATTTTCCACCCAAACTTCAAATATTCACCTTTTGAGAAATACTTTATCTTAAAATATATATATTAAAATTGTGTATGTGTTTTAATATATATTAATTCTACAGGTGTTGTGAAAATAAGTTCTTAAATTATATTTTGAATATAAGAATACACTATTCTGCTTTGGAGAGTCAACACTTAATATGTTTAGAAAATTTAATTATAATTACTAAAACTACTACCGTGTTTCTCCTAAAATAAGACACCATCTTATATTCCCCCCCCTCAAAAAAACACAGTATGGCTTATTTTCGGGGGGTGTCTTATTTTAACCGCTCCGCGTCAGGACGCAGCTTAAGCAGGCATCCCCAAACTTCGGCCCTCCAGATGTTTTGGACTACAATTCCCATCATCCCTGACCACTGGTCCTGTTAGCTAGGGATCATGGGAGTTGTAGTCCCCAAACATCTACAATTTGGGACTACAATTCCCATCATCCCTGACCACTGGTCCCGTTAGCTAGGGGCGATGGGAGTTGTAGTCCCCAAACATCTACAATTTGGGACTACAATTCGCATCATCCCTGACCACTGGTCCTGTTAGCTAGGGATCATGGGAGTTGTAGTCCCAAAACATCTACAGTTTGGGACTACAATTCCCATCATCCCTGACCACTGGTCCAGTTAGCTAGGGATGATGGGAGTTGTAGTCCCCAAACATCTACAATTTGGGACTACAATTCCCATCATCCCTGACCACTGGTCCTGTTAGCTAGGGATCATGGGAGTTGTAGTTCCCAAACATCTACAGTTTGGGACTACAATTCCCATCATCCCTGACCACTGGTCCAGTTAGCTAGGGATGATGGGAGTTGTAGTCCCAAAACATCTACAATTTGGTACTACAATTCCCATCATCCCTGACCACTGGTCCTGTTAGCTAGGGATGATGGGAGTTGTAGTCCCCAAACATCTACAATTTGCGACTACAATTCCCATCATCCCTGACCACTGGTCCCGTTAGCTAGGGGCGATGGGAGTTGTAGTCCCCAAACATCTACAATTTGGGACTACAATTCGCATCATCCCTGACCACTGGTCCTGTTAGCTAGGGATCATGGGAGTTGTAGTCCCAAAACATCTACAGTTTGGGACTACAATTCCCATCATCCCTGACCACTGGTCCAGTTAGCTAGGGATGATGGGAGTTGTAGTCCCCAAACATCTACAATTTGGGACTACAATTCCCATCATCCCTGACCACTGGTCCTGTTAGCTAGGGATCATGGGAGTTGTAGTTCCCAAACATCTACAGTTTGGGACTACAATTCCCATCATCCCTGACCACTGGTCCAGTTAGCTAGGGATGATGGGAGTTGTAGTCCCAAAACATCTACAATTTGGTACTACAATTCCCATCATCCCTGACCACTGGTCCTGTTAGCTAGGGATGATGGGAGTTGTAGTCCCCAAACATCTACAATTTGCGACTACAATTCCCATCATCCCTGACCACTGGTCCTGTTAGCTAGGGATCATGGGAGTTGTAGTCCCCAAACATCTACAATTTGGGACTACAATTCCCATCATCCCTGACCACTGGTCCAGTTAGCTAGGGATCATGGGAGTTGTAGTCCCAAAACATCTACAATTTGGGACTACAATTCCCATCATCCCTGACCACTGGTCCTGTTAGCTAGGGATGATGGGAGTTGTAGTCCCCAAACATCTACAATTTGCGACTACAATTCCCATCACCCCTGAACACTGGTCCTGTTAGCTAGGGATCATGGGAGTTGTAGTCCCCAAACATCTACAATTTGGGACTACAATTCCCATCACCCCTGACCACTGGTCCTGTTAGCTAGGGATCATGGGAGTTGTAGTCCCCAAACATCTACAATTTGGGACTACAACTCCCATCATCCCTGACCACTGGTCCTGTTAGCTAGGGATGATGGGAGTTGTAGTTCCCAAACATCTGGGGTGTCAAGGTTAGCCATCACTGCCCTAGTAAGATACTGTTCATCGTCCGCAGTTTTGAGAGCAAACGTTTACTAGCATTCTAACTTCTTATTTTCTCTGCCTTAATTATTTTTTCTTTGAAAAAAGCTTCTTAACGTGGAATAATGTAGCATAAGACTTTTTTCCCTCTTCTTTAAGCAATGTATATGTAGCAGGACCATACATTAACGTCTAAGTGCAAACTTAATTATATGCAAATGTTAATCTAGTATTGACTTTTAGATAACTTTTTCTGCAATTATTTTTGTGTGTGTATGCTTTTGAGTTGAGTGGATGAGAAAAAACGGACAAACATGTCAGTTGTCTATCAAATTGGGAGTGCTGTTGCTAATAAATTGACAATTTTAATTATGACAATTTGGTGTTTGGGTTCTGTTGTTTAAGCTGATATGGGGACAGTGGAAACCATTTTTTACTGCCATTTATTTCGATTTATTTTTGAAAATGTCTATCCTGCTTTCCCCTAAATTGAAACAATAAAAGTATAGAGGTTGCTTAAAGTTGCATTTTGAGGGGTTCGGGGTGTACCGGAATCAGGCATGGCACATCTAGATCAGGGTGGATAAAAATCAATGATTTAAAAAAAAAAAATAAATAAATCACATTTTTTTATTTAAATCGGATTTTGAAAATAAAATGCTTTTGGAGGAAAAATCTTTCTAAATATAGTCTTCTATTGAAGTTACATTGTAGCCCAAAGGCTATTCATCAGGAAAGAAGGATTTGTTTTCAGTTGATCAAGTGTGCTAAAACTCAGTCTAAGTTTTTAAAAAAATGTTTAACCACATCAGTTACAAACATGGATACATATGCTATCATGTGATTGTTTTAGTTAAATTGTTTAAATGGTTATTAAGGAAATGATCATTTTTCTCCTTCCAATAAAGTACAGCAGAAAAGTTGTCCCAATATAAACAGTTAACTTATTAAACCTCACCCTAATTTCATAATTACCTGTCTATGTATTTCTATTTAAAATGATTTTTATTAATTTTATAATTTTATAAGCATACAATAATACATTTCGGTCAGGATTCATCCCTCCCCATCTCTCACCTTGGGAGATATATAATCTTACCCTCCCTCTCACGGAGGTAAACCCAGTCATTATTTCCCCTGACCTCAAACAAATCATTATCTAGCTTCGGCCTACCCTTTTCCCGGGTAGGCCCTTCTTAAAAACAAATCATAATCATAGTGACTTCCTCCGCACCTCCTAGTGGCTGCATCAAACAATATATTACTTCCATTCAGGTACATAAACACCTTAAACCTAACTTAAGCTTAGTTTCAAAATATAGTTCTAACTCATACAAAACAACATATCTTGTTTCACAACTTTATTTAGTTCTAGCCTCTGCGTCTTCCTCCCACATCATCTAAAAGTTTCCTTCTGACTCCCCTTAATCTTCAGCCCCTAACTTCAAGAGGTACTATCATAATCCAAACTCCAAGCCATGTCCGACATAAAAAGGTCAAAATCCAAATGTTTAATCAATCCCCAATAACCATCTGCACCATTCACCCCTGCCCTCGCCTTTCCTCAGTCCAAGTCCAAGTGCTCACTTGCACTTGGGCTTCATCTTCTCTTTGACTTCTCCGCTGTTCTGTTTCCACTGTCTTTGTACAGGGTAATCCTTTATGAATGTCAATCTTTTATCCTCTTCTTCAATCCAGATATCTTACGGCGGAAAAGTTTCTTCCTATGTTTCTTCCTGTGGCGAGGCTTTCTCATGGCCTTGGGGGGAGTTTCACCCCTTCCTCTCTTTGTGCAGCTGGCATGACATCAACGTTGTTTACAGCGCCTCTCATTCTTGCAGTCTCTGCCTGGAACTCCATTCTCAGTTCCCAGATTTTATCAAGGACTCTCTTCAGCCTCCACATTCCAAATCGTCCTCCATTTTCAAAGACATGGCTTTACAATATTCCAGACCGAACCAAAGCCAAGTTCTAACACCAAATTTCCACAGTCAATTCCAACAGGTCCGATTCAGATCCTAGCTGTCAAAAATGTTAGTTAGTAGCCCCCCCGATCAGGGGTGTCAAAAGGTCGCATCTCTGTTGCAATGTCAAAATTCCGTTACTTTGCAGCCGCATCGGCAATTAAGTTCCTGATTTTGTGCCACAGTAGCAAGGGACGGACCTCCGTAAATTTCATCCCTTTACTTTACCAAATTAGTCCTAATTCTTTCGGTACACTCTTTGTACTCACGGTTAAATCGTCCAATCAAGTCATTTTCGGAGGAATCAGCGCGCTCAGCTGGGAAGGACTCGCAGCTTCAACCCGGCGGGCAATGGCGGTCCGAGGGGCTCCGCTACCCCGCGTCTCGCACGGCAGCCTCTACTGTGGCCGCCGCGGGAGTTGGGGCGGCGTTGAGAGCCGCTGCCGGACCTAAGGTCCCGGGATCAAAACTCCCGGGAGTTTCGGGGGCTGCGTCGCTGTCGCAGGCACCCCTTTAAGCCGGTCGGGTCGGGGAATGTCAGGAGCGACATGTCCCCCGACCTTCCCCTCCGGCGCGCCGACTGGAAGCCCTATGTATTTCTAGTAGTATAACCAAATCAGTAATTTTGGATATAACTGTAAAAACTACTCTGAAAATGTATTATTCCAAAAATGAAACCTTCATATGGTTGTAAATATTAAGATTATACCAGCAAGAAGGAGTCTTTCTGTAAAGAAAATATTTAAATCAAGTCTTACAGACTAGTGATTTAAATCGAGCCTTACTGACTAGTGATTTAAATCATGATTTAAATCGTGATTTAAATCAATTTGATTTAAATCAAATCCACCCTGATCTAGATTGTATATTTTCCAGCTGCAAGCGGAAGGAGGAAAGTTATTTCAAAAGGTTGTGGGTTTTTTTTAAAGGATAATGTTTTTGGTATTTCTCCCCACCCCACCCAAAATATGATTGTGTCTGGCTGCAGTGCATTATTGAGGTAGTACTAAAGTGTACATTCGATGTACACACATAAATGGGAAATACTAAATGTAGCTGCAATGTTTGGATATAGGACACCTTTGTGGCGGCTAACCGATTGAGGTTGAATCCTGACGAGACAGAAGTACTGTTTTTGGGGGACAGGAGGCGGGCAGGTGTGGGGGACTCCCTGGTCCTGAATGGGGTAACTGTGCCCCTGAAGGACCAGGTGCGCAGCCTGGGAGTCATTTTGGACCCAAGGAGGCGCAGGTTAATTCTGTATCCAGGGCAGCTCCATCTGGGACGCTGGATGAGACCCTACCTGCCCGCGGACTGTCTCGCCAGAGCGGTGCATGCTCTGGTTATATCCCGCTTGGACTACTGCAATGCGCTCTACGTGGGGCTACCTTTGAAGGTGACCCGGAAACTGCAATTAATCCAGAATGCGGCAGCTAGACTGGTGACTGGGAGTGGCCGCCGGGACCACATAACACCGGTCCTGAGAGAACTACATTGGCTCCCAGTACGTTTCCGAGCACAATTCAAAGTGTTGGTGCTGACCTTTAAAGCCCCAAATGGCCTCGGTCCTGTATACCTGAAGGAGCATCTCCACCCCCACCGTTCAGCCCGGACACTGAGATCCAGCGCCGAGGGCCTTCTGGCGGTTCCCTCGCTGCGAGAAGCAAAGCTACAGGGAACCAGGCAGAGGGCCTTCTCGGTGGTGGCTCCCTCCCTTCAGATGTCAAAGAGAACAACAATTACCAGGCCTTTAGAAGACATCTGAAGGCAGCCCTGTTTCGGGAGGCTTTTAATGTTTGATAGATTATTGTATTTTAATGCTCTGTTGGAAGCCGCCCAGAGTGGCTGGGGAAACCCAGCCAGATGGGCGGGGTATAAATAATAAATTATTATTATTATTATTATTATTTGCTCAGCCTGGTGTCTGCCAGACAATTTGGTCTACAGTACCTGTCATCTCCAGTCAGCATGGCCAGGAATGGAGAATGATTAAAGTTGTTGTCCAAAACCTCTATAGGGCTCCAGGCTGGGGATAGGCAAGTCGATTGAAAGTTCTCCTGCACAATCTCCATTTAGGGGAGAACCTTACTCTGCTCTTGTGCAATGCCCACAGGAGACTTTCCTGGTGGATTGTGCCCGGTTGATAGTCTAGCTAGGGTGTGTCTTGTATCTCTGTAGATTGTGGTTTCTGTATTATGCAATTATTTAAGTTCCCTACCGCTTAGTACAGGGGTAGGCAACCTAAGGCCCGTGGGCCGGATGCGGCCCAATCGCCTTATCAATCCTGCCCACGAATCAGTGTGTTTTTACATGAGTAGAATGTGTCCTTTTATTTAAAACTAGTGAATTTAGCCCGTTAATAACGGGCGCTAGAGGAGGCAGGAGGAGGCAGAGCCCCAGGAGGAGGAGGCAAGAAGGCCCGGGTTGAGATCCCACCAGAGGGGCTCCCTCCCCCTTCTTCTTTTTCCCCGGGGGCGGCTGCAGCGGCGGCGGTAGCGGCGGCGAGGATGGGTCGGCCCTCCTTGGCTTCCGGAGCACCGGCGCTCCGTTGGATGGGCCGTCCGAGGCCACCAGGCCTCGGAGCCGCGGGGATTGGGCTCTGCGTCCGTGCAAGGCAGCGGCGCTGGCGCAACTGACAACGCGCATGCGCCACCGCTGCCTCTCGGACACGCCCCCCTCTCCGCCCCCTCCAATCCCTGCGTCTGTATGGGACAGGGACATGCGCAGTAGCGCATTTCCACTGACACACAGAACGTACGCACGGACACAGGCACTTTATTATATAGGACTAGTAAATTAAGCCCGTAAAGATTACGGGCTAGATCAAGCCCCCCTCCCCTCCGCCGCTTCACCCCCGGGCGCCTGAAAGCCCCTGCGTAAGGGCGCGCGGGCCTCGCTTGCTGTCCCTTCCCCCTCCCTCGACCTGGCTCCGCCTGCCGCTGGCCTCTCCCACTCCCCGCTTCCTACAGCCTCTCCCCGCCGCCGGCTCCAGCCTCGGCCGCTACCCCAGAGGAGGAGAAAAGCGGAGGCGAGGGAGGAGGAAGCAGGGGAGGGTGTTTTGGAGGCGTCCTCGGAGGCCGGTTCTTTATTCATGCGGCGGCGGCGGCGGAGCCGCCACCACCGCCGCTCCACAGCCAGCAGCAGCAGGAGGAGCAGAAGCCGCCTCAGTGAGCCGCCGCCTGCCTCAGCTCTCGCGCCCCTCCTCAGCCGGGCTGCCCTCCTCCTCCGGCGAACGGCGGGCGGGGCCGGACCATGCGGTGGGCGCGGAGCCCTCGGAGGCCCTGGGCTCCGCCCCTCTCCTTACTCCCCGGGGGCGGCTGCAGCGGCGGCGGCGGGTGTGCGGCGACCCTCTTCGGCCTCCGGAGCACCGGCGCTCCGCGAGGCGGGTCGATTCAGGCCGCTGGGGGGTGGAGAGGGGCTCCCTCCCCCTTCTTCTTTTTCCGGGGGTGGGGGGGAGCGGCGGCCAAGGCGGCGGAGCTTCGCGCCCCTGCCCCCGCGCTTGGCCTTGTAAGCAGTAATGGTGGCAGGCAGCGTTGGAAAGCAGTTGGAGCTGCGAGGGTGGGGAGGTAGAGGCGTGGTCTCTACGCTCCAATCCCAGCGTCTGTCTGGGACATGCGCAGTGGAAAGTTTCCACTGACACACACCCCGGACGTGGGGACATTAGGGAATTATTATATAGGATAGGGTTGTACTGCTGGACATGTGTAGATGGCTTCATACAACTCTTTTTACCTTCCACTAATGAAGGTACCTTCCACAGCCATTTTTTGTGCTGGAGATCCAGGCTAGTGGATGATGGATGATGATGGCTAGTGGAAGCTCGAATTATGTGGTTTTGGTGCATGACGTTACCAGAGTTGTAGCGGGTCTGGGTTGTCCTGCAGCCTCACCAGTTGAACCATTCACAGGACCAAGCTTCTCAACACGAGTTAGGAGAGCGCTGTGGAACGCCCTACCGAGAAAGCCCTCTGCCTGGTTCCCTGTAGCTTTGTTTCTCGCAGCGAGGGAACCGCCAGAAGGCCCTCGGCGCTGGATCTCCGTGTCCGGGCTGAACGATGGGGGTGGAGACGCTCCTTCAGGTATACAGGACCAAAGCCATTTAGGGCTTTCAAGGTCAGCACCAACACTTTGAATTGTGCTCGGAAACGTACTGGGAGCCAGTGTAGGTCTTTCAAGACCGGTGTTATGTGGTCCCGGCGGCCGCTCCCAGTCACCAGTCTAGCTGCCGCATTCTGGATTAATTGCAGTTTCCGGGTCACCTTCAAAGGTAGCCCCACGTAGAGCGCATTGCAGTAGTCCAAGCGGGAGATAACTAGAGCATGCACCACTCTGGCGAGACAGTCCGCGGGCAGGGAGGGTCTCATCCAGCGTCCCAGATGGAGCTGCCCTGGACACAGAACGGACCTGCGCTTCCTTGGGTCCAAAATGACTCCCAGGCTGCGCACCTGGTCCTTCAGGGGCACAGTTACCCCATTCAGGACCAGGGAGTCCCCCACACCTGCCCGCCCCCTGTCCCCCAAAACAGCACTTCTGTCTTGTCAGGATTCAACCTCAATCTGTTAGCCGCCATCCATCCTCCAACCGGCACTCACACAGGACCTTCACCGCCTTCCCTGGTTCTGATTTGAAAGAGAGGTAGAGCTGGGTATCATCCGCATACTGCCCTTTTATTAGGCAAAGACCAAAAGATAACTCGGATGGTAGCTAGATTCTGCACGCAGATCTGCAGGAACAGTCTACCCTCCCAGAACAAACCAGTCAGCGGAGTATCGAAGCTGGTGTTGGGCTGTGGGTAGCAGCTCTTCTGTTCGGTAATGGAATGAAGACCTCGAGCAGAAGCTGGGAAAAGGCAAGCTGGATCCCTCCTCCTGGATAGTTTGAGCCCCTTTCAATTTGTAGTCTTCTATATTCATTCTGAGTTTTAATTTCTTGTAGCTCCGTAAAGCACTTTTCAGATTTTAAATGCTGGTCTATGATCGTAATAAGATTTGATTTGATTTGACCAGTACCCTGTTTCTCCTCAAATAAGCCGTAGCCATAAAATAAGCCGTAGCAGGATTTCTACACATTGGAGAAATAGAAGCCATCCCCTGAAAATAAGACATAGGGATGTGGCGCCTCTCCCTTAAGACCAGGCATCCCCAAACGGCGGCCCTCCAGATGTTTTGGCCTACAACTCCCATGATCCCTGGCTAACCGGACCAGTGGTCAGGGATGATGGGAGTTGTAGTCCCAAATTGTAGATGTTTGGGGACTACAACTCCTATGATCCCTAGCTAACAGGACCAGTGGTCAGGGATGATGGGAATTGTAGTCCCAAATTGTAGATGTTTGGGGACTACAACTCCCATGATCCCTAGCTAACAGGACCAGTGGTCAGGGATGATGGGAATTGTAGTCCCAAATTGTAGATGTGTGTGGGCTACAACTCCCATCATCCCTAGCTAACCGGACCAGTGGTCAGGGATGATGGGAATTGTAGTCCCAAATTGTAGATGTTTGGGGGCTACAACTCCCATGATCCCTAGCTAACAGGACCAGTGGTCAGGGATGATGGGAATTGTAGTCCCAAATTGTAGATGTGTGGGGGCTACAACTCCCATCATCCCTAGCTAACAGGACCAGTGGTCAGGGATGATGGGAATTGTAGTCCCAAATTGTAGATGTTTGGGGACTACAACTCCCATCATCCCTAGCTAACAGGGCCAGTGGTCAGGGATGATGGGAATTGTAGTCCCAAATTGTAGATGTTTGGGGGCTACAACTCCCATGATCCCTAGCTAACAGGACCAGTGGTCAGGGATGATGGGAATTGTAGTCCCAAATTGTAGATGTTTGGGGGCTACAACTCCCATGATCCCTAGCTAACCGGACCAGTGGTCAGGGATGATGGGAATTGTAGTCCCAAATTGTAGATGTTTGGGGGCTACAACTCCCATGATCCCTAGCTAACAGGACCAGTGGTCAGGGATGATGGGAATTGTAGTCCCACATTGTAGATGTTTGGGGGCTACAACTCCCATCATCCCTAGCTAACAGGACCAGTGGTCAGGGATGATGGGAATTGTAGTCCCAAATTGTAGATGTGTGGGGGCTACAACTCCCATCATCCCTAGCTAACAGGACCAGTGGTCAGGGATGATGGGAATTGTAGTCCCAAATTGTAGATGTTTGGGGACTACAACTCCTATGATCCCTAGCTAACAGGACCAGTGGTCAGGGACGATGGGAATTGTAGTCCCAAACATCTGGAGGGCCGAAGTTTGCGGATGCCTGCTTAAGCTGCGTCCCGACGCGGAGCGGTTAAAATAAGACATCCCCCGAAAAGAAGCCATACTGTGTTTTTTTGAGGGGGGAAAAATATAAGACGGTGTCTTATTTTAGGAGAAACACGGTAACTTGTGTAACCCTGTTCCATAGCTTGACTTTGCAGCCAGGGTCTCCTCCTGGGAGAGTCGCCCAAATAGTTCTCCTTGAGGAGGTGTAGCAGCACGACATGGTTTGTAGGTACAAGGAGATACAGACCGTTCTGAGCTGCCGCATGACCTCAAGGGTTAAGACAAGAAAACTGGCCACCCATATATCAGCACGGCTGAAGCCAAGACGCTCCCAGTCTAACTGAACTCGTAGATTGCACAGCCAGGTATGTTTAGAAACATTGAACTTGTTTTTTAAGTTGCATGTTTCCCCCACCAATAATGATTTTGACTAAAAGCATATAAAAATCCTGGAGAGAAATGACTAGTGGGGTGCCACAGGGTTCTGTCTTGGGCCCAGTCTTCTTCAACATCTTGATCAATGGTGGCAACCAAGAGCTACCATTCAGTGGATTTGTAACTGGCTGACGGACCGAACCCAAAGGGTGATCATCAATGGCTCCCCTTCATCCTGGAGAGAAGTGACTAGTGGGGTGCCACAGGGTTCTGTCTTGGGCCCAGTCTTATTCAACATCTTGATCAGTGGTGGCAACCAAGAGCTACCATTCAGTGGATTTGTAACTGGCTGACTGACCGAACCCAAAGGGTGATCATCAATGGATCCCCTTCATCCTGGAGAGAAGTGACTAGTGGGGTGCCACAGGGTTCTGTCTTGGGCCCAGTCTTATTCAACATCTTGATCAATGGTGGCAACCAAGAGCTACCATTCAGTGGATTTGTAACTGGCTGACTGACCGAACCCAAAGGGTGTTCTTTAATGGATCCCCTTCATCCTGGAGAGAAGTGACTAGTGGGGTGCCACAGGGTTCTGTCTTGGGCCCAGTCTTATTCAACATCTTTATCAGTGGTGGCAACCAAGAGCTACCATTCAGTGGATTTGTAACTGGCTGACTGACCGAACCCAAAGGGTGATCATCAATGGATCCCCTTCATCCTGGAGAGAAGTGACTAGTGGGGTGCCACAGGGTTCTGTCTTGGGCCCAGTCTTCTTCAACATCTTGATCAATGGGGGCAACCAAGAGCTACCATTCAGTGGATTTGTAACTGGCTGACTGACCGAACCCAAAGGGTGATCATCAATGGATCCCCTTCATCCTGGAGAGAAGTGACTAGTGGGGTGCCACAGGGTTCTGTCTTGGGCCCAGTCTTATTCAACATCTCTATCAATGACTTGGATGATGGGCTTGAAGGCACCTGATCAAGTTTGCAGATGACACCAAATTGGGAGGGGTGGCTAAGACCCCAGAGGACAGGATCACACTTCAAAATAACCTTAACAGATTAGAGAATTGGGCCAAAGCAAACAAGATGAATTTTAACAGAGAGAAATGTAAAGTACTACACTTGGGCAAAAAAAATGCAAGGCACAAATACAGGATGGGCGACACCTGGCTTGAGAGCAGTACAAGTGAAAAGGATCTAGGAGTCTTGGTAGACCACAAACTTGACATGAGTCAACAGTGTGATGCAGCAGCTAAAAAAGCCCATGCAATTCTGGGCTGCATCAAGAGGAGTATAGCATCTAGATCAAGGGAAGGAATAGTCCCACTGTATTCCGCTCTGGTCAGACCTCACCTGGAATACTGTGTCCAGTTCTGGGCACCACAGTTCAAGAAGGATACTGACAAGCTGGAATGTGTCCAGAGGAGGGCAACCAAAATGGTCAAAGGCCTGGAAACGATGCCTTATAAGGAACGGCTTAGGGAGCTGGGTCTGTTTAGCCTGGAGAAGAGAAGGTTCAGGGGTGATATGATAGCCATGTTCAAATATATCAAAGGATGTCATATAGAGGAGGGAGAAAGGTTGTTTTCTGCTGCTCCAGAGAAGCGGACACGGAGCATTGGATTCAAACTACAAGAAAGAAGATTCCACCTAAACATTAGGAAGAACTTCCTGACAGTAAGAGCTGTTCGACAGTGGGATTTGCTGCCAAGGAGTGTGGTGGAATCTCCTTTGGAGGTCTTTAAGCAGAGGCTTGACAGCCACCTGTCAGGAATGCTTTGATGGTGTTTCCTGCTTGGCAGGGGGTTGGACTGGATGGCCCTTGGGGTCTCTTCCAACTCTAGGATTCTAATAATAATATGAAGAATGATTCCTGCTTGGCCGGGGGTTGATCTGGATGGCCCTTGGGGTCTCTTCCAACTCTAGGATTCTAGGATTCTAAGAATAATATGAAGAATGATTCCTGCTTGGCAGGGGGTTGGACTGGATGGCCCTTGGGGTCTCTTCCAACTCTAGGATTCTAGGATTCTAATAATAGTATTAATAATGATTCCTGCTTGGCAGGGGGTTGGACTGGATGGCCCTTGGGGTCTCTTCCAACTCTAGGATTGTAGGATTCTAATAATAATATGAATCATGATTCCTGCTTGGCAGGGGGTTGGACTGGATGGCCTTTGGGGTCTCTTCCAACTCTGTGATTCGAGGATTCTAATAATAATATGAAGAATGATTCCTGCTTGGCCGGGGGTTGGACTGGACGGCCCTTGGGGTATCTTCCAACTCTAGGATTCTATGTTAGGTTTTATTTTTGTCTCAAAGTGTTCTAGCATTCACAAAGGTTGACGAAATCTTGGGGACATGGTTGCACGTTCTTCCCTAATCCTCTAGAGGGGGCTCACGTAGACCCAGAACCAGCCTTCTTTCTCAAAGTTTAGAATGTTGGTTGGGGGGGGGGCAGGAAATGGGAGGAGCCTTTGCAGATCAAAAGGGGCGTTTTGAATTGGCGAAAGCCATTTCAAAATCTGCTTTCGTTGTCCCATGGAATTCGGTCCGAAGACTGCACACAGCTGGCGCACAGCTCAAGGCAATAAGTGTGGGATGTATAACACTGGTGCAGTCAATCACAACATTCCTAGAGTGTACACAAAGGGGTCTTGGTCCTCCAGGTAGAGTTTCCTGTGCCAAGACTGAAATCATTTCCTTTGTGTGACCAGAAGTGGGAGTGGCCTTACCTGTAGCTATTCAAAGATACAGGTGAGCTGCTACTGTCCCTCTCTTCCCATCAGGACTCTGAGGATGCAACATCTCAAGAGAAGATGCACTCTTGGCTTCCAGCCAAGAGGGCCCAGGTGGACCCTTCTCCCTTAAGGAGAGTGTCCACATGTACATACATTTAATCTAAGCTAGCCTGCCTTCTGAGACTTGTAAAAGCCTGGAAAGTCTGTGAGTAAAATCTTTATACTTTTATAAGCTTACTAGTGGACGTTCAGCCCGTTAAATTAACGGGCGCTAGAAGATATGTGGAACCTCTACTCCTTTTCTACCTCTGTCCCCTCTACCCTTTTCCTACCTCTATCCTCCCTTATAGCCATTTCCCTACCCAGAACCCATCACTATTTACCTCTGAGTATTCGTGCATGTTGTCACTCTTCCCTTTTCCTATCTCCCTCTCCCTTGCGACTCCACCCCCTTTCCCACCTCTCTCCCCGCTCCCTCCAATCCCTGCGTCAGTGGAGAGCATGCTCAGTAGCGAATTTCAGTGACACACGGAAAGCTACGGAGGGACACAGGCACTTTATTATATAGGATGTGTCGTGTATTTTCTTTTAAGAGGGAACCAGGGGAAATATGTACCAGGATCTGCCTTGTTGTAGAAGTTCATAGGAACTTAAATGCCACGTTTTGCTGCACTTTATTGGGGATGAGAAACTCTGCTAGCTTGGAGCTTGTTAGCACAAGCTGGGATAGGAAATATTAATCAATATTCCCTCATCCACATTCCTACTCATCTCCCACAATAAGACGCCACCTGGAACATGTCTTTTGCGCACCTACCTGCTCAGACAGAGAAGGGAGCATCATGCCATCCTTTAATACAATGTATCTGGAGAGACAACTTCCCGAGCCCCTGGGCAAAAATAATACATTTGAAACTTGTCTCCCTCGGCCTTTCCCCTTTGGAATTATTGAATTTGGATTTAGTTTCCGCCAAGAGAATGATAACCCTCAAATGAGAAGAGATAGATCTACAATATAATATTGCAACAGGGGGTGGCTCCTGCTCCCCAGTAAACCTTGGCTTAATACCGCAAACGAAATTTCCATCTTATTTAACTTCTCTATCGGTGGTGTCACACAGGTATGCTTTTATAAAGGCTAGATTCAATGCTTTCCCATCAAATGTTATGGGCAATAGACTCTCAAATGGTCAGATCTCTGTGACTGCAATAATGGATCTACAGAATCGTTATATCACATAATCCTCAGTTGCCCGTTGCACTCGGCTGGACGGGCCAAATTTCTAACCCCCTACCTTGTGAATATTACTGAGGAAATCCCGGAAGCAAAAGTAATATTCCTTCTGAACGATGAAGATGCTAGTAGATCCCTTGCAGTTGCTAGATTTCTGATTAATGTACTATCTCAAAAGAGAAATGGATCACTGCAAGATCTCTGTTAGCTTATATAAGCCCAAAATTTTAAAAATCAGCGCAGCTAATCCTTGTTGTTGTTGCTCAGTCGTTCAGTCGTGTCCGACTCTTCGTGACCCCATGGACCAGAGCACGCCAGGCACTCCTGTCTTCCACTGCCTATCTATCTATCTATCTATCTAATATCTATCTATCTATCTATCTGTTGTTGTTGTTGTTCAGCCGTGTCCGACTCTTCGTGACCCCCTGGACCAGAGCACGCCAGGCACTCCTGTCTTCCACTGCCTATCTATCTATCTATCTATCTATCTAATATCTATCTATCTATCTATCTATCTATCTATCTGTTGTTGTTGTTGTTCAGTCGTGTCCGACTCTTCGTGACCCCATGGACCAGAGCACGCCAGGCACTCCTGTCTTCCACTGCCTATCTATCTATCTATCTATCTACCTATCTATCTAATCTCTATCTATCTATCTATCTGTTGTTGTTGTTGTTCAGTCGTGTCCGACTCTTCGTGACCCCATGGACCAGAGCAGGCCAGGCACTCCTGTCTTCCACTGCCTATCTATCTATGTATCTATCTATCTATCTATCTATCCATCTATCTATCTGTTGTTGTTGTTCAGTCGTGTCCGACTCTTCGTGACCCCATGGACCAGAGCACACCAGGCACTCCTGTCTTCCACTGCCTATTTATCTATCTACTCTCTATCTATCTAATCTCTATCTATCTATCTATCTATCTATCTATCTATCTATCTACCTGCCCCATGGACCAGAGCACGCCAGGCACTCCTGTCTTCCACTGCCTATCTTTCTATCTATCTATCTAATATCTATCTATCTATCTATCTATCTGTTGTTGTCGTCGTTCAGTCGTGTCCGACTCTTCGTGACCCCATGGACCAGAGCACGCCAGGCACGCCTATCCTTCACTGCCTCTCGCAGTTTGGCCAAACTCATGTTAGTAGCTTCGAGAACACTGTCCAACCATCTCATCCTCTGCCGTCCCCTTCTCCTTGTGCCCTCCATCTTTCCCAACATCAGGGTCTTTTCTAGGGAGTCTTCTCTTCTCATGAGGTGGCCAAAGTACTGGAGCCTCAACTTCAGGATCTGTCCTTCTAGTGAGCACTCAGGGCTGATTTCTTTAAGAATGGAGAGGTTGGATCTTCTTGCAGTCCATGGGACTCTCAAGAGTCTCCTCCAGCACCAGAATTCAAAAGCATCAATTCTTCGGCGATCAGCCTTCTTTATGGTCCAGCTCTCACTTCCGTACATTACTACTGGGAAAACCATAGCTTTAACTATACGGACCTTTGTTGGCAAGGTGATGTCTTTGCTTTTGAAGATGCTGTCTAGGTTTGTCCTTGCTTTTCTCCCAAGAAGCAGGCGTCTTATAATTTCGTGACTGCTGTTTCAACTGTCTCCGCTGGACCTCAATTTTGATTTTGGTTTTATACGAATGGATTTTACTGTTTTACTGTGTACATAAGTTTTATATAGTTTTTCTTTAAATATTTAAATTTTATTTCTATTGTATAAATGTTTGGTTTGCTTGTTTTACTTAGAACGTTTTATTTGCATTGTCTCGTTTCTCCGGATGTAATACAATGTAGATCTATGGGCCAATGGCCGTAATAAACATTACTTTACTATCATGCCATCCTTGAGCCTCACAGAGATGACTGCAGAAGGAGAAGATCTGTCTGTTGTGCTCTAGCAGCACGTAAATACTGGAGTACAGTATCGGATCGGCTCCAGTATTGCTTTGCTGCTTCAGCGCAGCTGGATACTGGCGCCAGCTCCACAGAGAGCACCTCTCAAAGCGAAGAAAAAGAAGATATTTTGGGTTGTTTCTTTGTTGCGCCAATACCGTGTTTCTCCTAAAATAAGACACCGTCTTATATATTTTTTCCCCCTGAAAAAAAACACAGTATGGCTTATTTTCGGGGGATGTCTTATTTTAACGGCTCCGCGTTGGGACGCAGCTCAAGCAGGCACCCGCAAACTTCGGCCCTCCAGATGTTTGGGACTACAATTCCCATCATCCCTGACCACTGGTCCTGTTAGCTAGGGATCATGGGAGTTGTAGCCCCCAAACATCTACAATTTGGGACTACAATTCCCATCATCCCTGACCACTGGTCCGGTTAGCTAGGGATCATGGGAGTTGTAGTCCCCAAACATCTACAATTTGGGACTACAATTCCCATCATCCCTGACCACTGGTCCTGGTAGCTAGGGATCATGGGAGTTGTAGTCCCCACACATCTACAATTTGGGACTACAATTCCCATCATCCCTGACCACTGGTCCTGGCCCCAACCTGGTGGAACACTCTGTCTCAAGAGACTAGGGCCCTGCGGGATATGATAGCCTCCCGCAGGGCCTGCAAAACGGAGCTGTTCCGCCTAGCTTTTTGTTAGTTCGACCCAACCTGACCCTCGTGCTATAATACAATACTGTAAATAAGACTCTCTCCTATTCTTTCATATTCATGGGCTGCTGCGTTAAGACGGTTTTTAATTTTTAATCTTTTAATCTGTACAGTTAATTAATGGTTTTTCTTCTATGCCTGATGTTTTTATTGCGATTTTAGTGATGTGAGCCGCCCTGAGCCCGGCGTTGCCGGGGAGGGCGGGATATAAATAAAAAAATATTATTATTATTATTATATTATTTTATTACTAGTGGTTTTTAGCCCGCAAAAAATGGGCTCTATAACACGCGGTCAACCCCCCCCCTTACCAGACCTCCACAAACAGCTCAAAGCCCCGTGCGCGGAGCTCCGATGCCTCGATCCCGCGTGCCTTTACTTGCGAGTAAGCGCCTAGGCCCCGCAGGAGCAGCAGGAGCCGGGGGACCGGGAGGCTTCGGCGGGGGCGACTGGCTGGCCCACCTCGGACCCCCGCCGGCTGGGCAGCACGCAGGGAAGTGCGCGTGCCAGACGGGGGGGGCCTCCTTCAGGTGGTGGCGGGCAGCGGGAGCGGCGCTTTGCGCCGCTTCCCCCCGGCAATGGCGGCGGCGCAGTTTCGCCCGGCCGGAAGTGTCTCTGCGTCGTCCCGTCCCCCTCTCCGCCCCCTCCAATCCCTGCGTCCGTCTGTGCCATGCACAGAATTTACTTCCGTGACACACAGAAAATTGCAGGTGGACGCAGGGACACTTGAAGATTATAATATAGGATTATTATTATTATTATTATTATGTGTGAATACCAGAAAACATGTTGCAAGTGTCCCACCCGCGACAATGGAATGGCCCAGGTGGAAGAGGCCGGCGCAGCGGTCAAGGTGCCACCTTTGGAGAAACGGCCTTTATTTCAAAGTATGTTGGTTGTGCATACAAGTCAACATTACAATCATTTTTCATTGAGGTGAAATACAGGAAGGTAGCTCTGAAAGGCAGTTTTGCTCAACCGACGGAGAAGGGAAAGGAAAATGAAGACGGGATCCACCTGGAGCTTGAAAAGGGGCCAATCCTGGGGTGAATCCATTCCCATTTTCTTCCCCCCTTGGGCTTGTGTAAGAGAAGTTCCAGGTGGGCTATACAATTATTTTTATACGAGGTGGAAAGCCTGGGAGCCGCTTCCACATTCTATATGTCACTTGCTCTCTTTCCAGGCCGAAATGGCATTATTTAGCAGTTTAGCATAACATTATCCATACCCCTTTCAAGAGCATCATGCCTCTGTCGTAGGGTGGTGGCACGCCCTGGATATCCAATAGGGTGATGACTTTCTCCATTTTTCCCCTCCAAAATGATTTCCTGTAGCACAAAGGGATGGACTTTTGCCTATTAAGGACTAAAACGAGGTATATCCCATTGAAAGATTAAAAACGGCCACGCACAAACCGTTTTTGAATTTTTAGTATGCCGTTTTACCATCTCATAAAATTGTATGAACAATTCTGTATATATGAAAATGTTCAAGCTGGATGTTTGTTGGCTCCGTAAACCAATGCTTGAAAACCAACTGGGAAACCAATAAATCTCCCATCGACATTGCCCGAAGCAACCAGTGCTGTGAGCGTGCGATCCAAGTCGTGCGAGACTTGCACGGCTCCTGCCGCAACAAGGACAACCTCCCACTGGGATCCATCCTGTCCAATGACATTCTCGTGAATAATTGACTTCCTCGTGTGTTTGATGGCCCTATATAATGTTGTAGAGATGCGACTCTAAAGCTTGGGTTCAATTTTATCTTCCTTGTGTGTTTGATGGCCCTATATAATGTTGTAGATATGCGACTCTAAAACTGGGGTTCAATTTGATATCTGCTTACAGCGACTTCAAAAAATGGATAAATAAATTTTTTTAAAAATCATCTTGTGCGTGGTTTTTTTAATCAAATCTCTTTGAAAGTAAGATGTTATCTAATCTTGAATGAAAGCTCAAATTAAGATACAGGGAAATGAGCTGGTAAGAAAGTCATCACCCTAATATCCAAGAATCACCTTCATTTCTGATTTCATTGCCATATAAAACTTAAATTACTTGTTTTTTTCTTTAAAAAAATATTACTAATATAATTTCCCGTCTTAAAATTCCTTCTACATTTACAGTACTTAAAACTAGTTGAGTTCTGGAGTTTAAAAGGGGGGGAAGATGTTTGGGGGTCAACCACACACTCGGAAAGGAGCTAGAAATCAGGAGGTTCATAGTGCAATTTTCTGAGAAAGAGAGAACACACGGCGGCGCCCTCTTCTCGTTTCTCAAGTGTCAATGGGCAAGACGAGGTTGTTATACTGTACATGCAATAAGTTACAGCGAGAAAATGACAACCAAGTTGGAGAAGTCTACAATTCGAAGCCAAAGGCAGAGGGAAAGGGACGCTGTGGATGCACGTTCCAAAGTCCCGTAGCTGTGGTGCTGGAGCCGCCGCCGCCGTCATGCCTTGTACTTCTGTTTGCCAGTCTCACTTATGACGCAAATGTGCTGAAAGAGAAAGGGTTAAAGCACTGTGTGGGTTAGGAGTTTAACAGCTAGGAGGTGAGCAAACACTCTGCAGAGGCTGATACCACGGAGCATGACCAAGAAATCCCCTGTTCCCCCTATTTGAAGATGTAGTCATAAAATAAGCCATAGCAGGATTTGTTCGCATTTGCGAAATATAAGCCGTACCCCGGCTGGACTGGATGAAGCCCAAACCGGAATTAAGATTGCCGGAAGAAATATCCACAACCTCAGATATGCTGATGATACAACCTTGATGGCAGAAAGTGAGGAGGAATTAAAGAACCTTTTAATGAGGGTGAAAGAGGAGAGCGCAAAATATGGTATCCAAAAAACGGAGATCATGGCCACTGGTCCCATCACCTCCTGGCAAATAGAAGGGGAAGAAATGGAGGCAGGGAGAGATTTCACTTTCTTGGGTTCCATGATCACTGCAGATGGTGACAGCAGTCACGAAATTAGAAGACGCCTGCTTCCTGGGAGAAAAGCAATGACAAACCTAGACAGCATCTTAAAAAGCAAAGACATCACCTTGCCAACAAAGGTCTGTATAGTTAAAGCTATGGTTTTCCCAGTAGTAATGTACGGAAGTGAGAGCTGGACCATAAAGAAGGCTGATCGCCGAAAAATGGATGCTTTTGAATTCTGGTGCTGGAGGAGACTCTTGAGAGTCCCATGGACTGCAAGAAGATCAAACCTCTCCATTCTTAAAGAAATCAGCCCTGAGTGCTCACTGGAAGGACAGATCCTGAAGTTGAGGCTCCAGTACTTTGGCTACCTCATGAGAAGAGAAGACTCCCTAGAAAAGACCCTGATGTTGGGAAAGATGGAGGGCACAAGGAGAAGGGGACGACAGAAGATGAGATGGTTGGACAGTGTTCTCGAAGCTACTAACATGAGTTTGGCCAAACTGCGAGAGGCAGTGAAGGATAGGCATGCCTGGTGTGCTCTGGTCCAGGGGGTCACGAAGAGTCGGACACGACTGAACAACTGAACAACAACAACAGATGATAGATAGATAGATAGATAGATAGAGATTAGATAGATAGATAGATAGGCAGTGGAAGACAGGAGTGCCTGGCGTGCTCTGGTCCAGGGGGTCACGAAGAGTCGGACACGACTGAACGACTGAACAACAACAACAATAGCCGTACCCCGAAAATAAGCCATAGTGATAGGCGCAGTTCCGGAGGGCGCCAAGGAAAAGGCGGGGCTGGGCTTACATAATAAAAAGAAGACATCCCCTCAAAATAAGCCATAGTGCGTTTTCTTGAGGGGAAAAAAAGATAAGACGGTGTCTTAAAATAGGGGGAACATGGTAGGGACCCAGGGGACATCTCGGCTCCCACTAGGGCAGCGATGGGCAACCTTTTGAGCTCGGTGTGTCAAAATTTGCCCAAAAACTGAGCATAACTTGGGTGGTGTGTCGCCATAATTTTGTGATATTTATAGTTTTAATAATAATAATAATAATCCTATATAATAAAGTTGAAGTGTCTCTGCGTCCAACTTTCCGTGTGTCAGTGGAAATTTCCCACTGCGCATGTCCTATAGGGACGCAGGGATTGGGCGACGCAGAGACTTCGGGCCTCGGATTGGCCGGGAGCGGACGAGGGTGGGGCTGTGCCTTTCCGGGGCGAGGGAGATAGGAAAAGGGAAGAGGGACAACATGCACGAACACTCAGAGGTCAATCGTGATGGGTTCTGGGTAGGGAAAGGGCTATAAGGGAGGATAGAGGTAGGAAAAGGGTAGAGGGGACAGAGGTAGAAAAGGAGTAGAGGGACCTCAGAGGTAGGAAAGGGGTAGAGGTGCCACAGAGGTAGGAAAGCGGTACATGGGCCACAGAGGTAGGAAAGGAGTAGAGTAACCTCAGAGGTAGGAAAGGGGTAGAGGTGCCACAGAGGTAGGAAAGGGGTACATGGGCCACAGAGGTAGGAAAGGGGTAGAGGTGCCACAGAGGTAGGAAAGGGGTACATGGGCCACAGAGGTAGGAAAGGGGTAGAGGTGCCACAGAGGTAGGAAAGGGGTACATGGGCCACAGAGGTAGGAAAGGAGTAGAGGTGCCACAGAGGTAGGAAAGGGGTACATGGGCCACAGAGGTAGGAAAGGGGTAGAGGGACCTCAGCCTGCTTTTACAAATGTTTCACCACATATCTTCTAGCGCCCGTTAATTTAACGGGCTGAACGTTCACTAGTCCTATATAATAAAGTGCCTGTGTCCGTCCGTACTTTCCGTGTGTCAGAGGAATTCGCAACTGGGCATGCCCCACACGGACGCAGGGATTGGACGACGCAGAGACTCTATGCAGATGAGACGGTCGGAGGCCGCCAATCGGAAGTGCGGGAGGGGAGGGGCTGCCTCGCCCTGCACTCAAAGAAAGTTGCTGGCGGCCATTTTGTGTGTGTGAGTGACGGCCTCCCTCCCTCAGGGGCTCAAAGCAGCCCCCGTCCCGTCCTCGCCATGTCCCTGTTCGTGAAGGGGCTGGGAGCCAAAAGGGCAAAGAGAGGCGGGGGCTGCCATGGCCGTTTCCTCACGGAGTTTGCTTATGGAGGGAAACCGGACCCCCCCTCCCCAGTACGTGGGATTTGAGCCCATTCCCCCTCCTCCACCGCACGCTTTAGGGACTTTTATGTAACGGGAGGGCCAGTTTCCCTCACAGCTTCTCTCGGACGCGCCGCAGGATGAGGCCCGGCTGCCTTACCTGAAGGCTGCTGTCCTCATCCCACTTGCCTGAGGGAAATAAGTCCTGTTTTTAAAAATGTTTCACCACATATGTTCTAGCGCCCGTTAGTTTAACGGGCTGAACGTCCACTAGTAATAATAATAATAATTTATTATTTCTACCCCGCCCATCTGGCCGGGTCTCCCCAGCCACTCTGGGCAGCTTCCAGTAAACATTAAAATACATCAACACATCACAGATTAAAAGCTTCCCTAAAACTAAAGGAGAGAAAGGAGGAAGTCAATGGACAATGTGAGAGAAATATGATTAGTAAATTAGGTAGATATTGTGTTTTTTGTATATGTGGGGGGGATGGGATATGTTGTATGTTTGAGTTTTATGTTTTGTTTTTACTTTTTGTTGTGTTGGAAAAACCTAATAAAAATAATTTAAAAATAAATAAATAAATAAATAAATAAATAATAATAATAATAATAATAATAATAATAATAAAAGCTTCCCTAAAGAAGGCTGCCTTCAGGTATTTTCTAAAGGTCATATAGTTGCTGATCCCTTTGACCTCTGATGGGAGGGCGTTCCACAGGGCGGGCGCCACCACCGAGAAGGCCCTCTGCTTGGTTCCCTGTAACTTGGCTTCTCGCAGGGAGTGAACCGCCAGAAGGCCCTCGGCGCTGGATCTCAGTGTCCGGGCTGAACGGTGGGGGTGGAGACGCTCCTTCAGGTATACTGGGCTGAGGCCGTTTAGGGCTTTCAAGGTCAGCACCAACACTTTGAATTGTGCTCGGAAACGTACTGGCAGCCAATGTAGATCTCTCAGGACCGGTGTTATGTGGTCCCAGCGGCCACTCCCAATCACCAGTCTAGCTGCCGCATTCTGGATTAATTGCAGTTTCCGGGTCACCTTCAAAGGTAGCCCCACGTACTCAGAAGGCCCCAGGCTCAATTCCCAGTATCCCCAGTTATGAATGGAAGAGACCTTCTGCCTTGAACTCTGGAAAGTTCTGTCAGTCAGCACTAAAAATACTGGACCAGCGGTTTGACTCTGTATAAGCCAGTTTCCTATGTTCCTACTTGACAGTCAAGATCAGGCAGAGCGGGAGCAGGAAAAAAATATTACTGTCAGGGACTGCTCCACCCCCAAGGCAGAGTCGGAAGACACAGGCAGCTGGAGGCAAAAGAAGTTTAGATCAGATAGCGACTGAGAGTCAGGAAGAAGGCAGCAGGGAGGAGGGGCTCTGGGATGAGGCTAGAGCCCCGTGTACACCGGAAGAGGTATTAAGGCTCTGGGATGAGGCTAGAGCCTTGAGTTCGCAAGGAGGAGGGGAGGGGCTCTGGGATGAGGCTAGAGCCCCGTGTACACCGGAAGAGGTGCCAAACCTCCGGAGCAGCCGGAAGGTGGAACACAGGAAATGGAGGTAGACAGAGAGGAACAGGAGGCTGTGGGATGTTGCAAGAGCCCCAGAGCTGCCCAGCGGTCAGGACGGGAATAAGGGGGAAGATACCAGCGCCACTCTGCTCAGGTCCAGAGGGCGGAAACGGAAGGAAGGTAGGCGGCGCTTTGGTTTCCCAAAGCTTTTATGTTGGGGGCGGAGCCGTCAGCCCCTACTCCGGGTATCTGACTCGGACGAGGCGGATGATGAAGTTTGAACGCTTTGATATTTGATGCTGTAAATAAAGCTATTAGTTTAGCAAGAAATGTGCGTGGATGCTTGCTCTTGAGGAGACATCACACACCTCTCACAATTACTCTTCCTCCATTTCGACAGAAGGCAATCTTTGTTCATTACTTACATTTAGATCTCTGAAGTATTCGTTGTAATCTAGAGCGTATCCCACTACAAACTTGTCTGGTACTTCAAAACCAACAACTGAAAAAGAGCCAGAATTCATCAGTATGTTAAATTTGGGCAATGTTTAGACAATCATATTACATTATTTGGACTCTTCCTAACCAGTTTGCTATTTGATAATGCTACCCTATTGGCATTGTTTAAAAAACGTTAAGGAGCTTTCGTTACAACACGATAAAACGGGGAGACATAAAACTGACGGTACATTTTGATACGGGGAAAAGCTACAGTAGGGCACTGATGGCTAACCTTGACACTCCAGATGTTTTGGAACTACAACTCCCATCATCCCTAGCTAACAGGATCAGTAGTCAGGGATGATGGGAGTTGTAGTCCCAGAACATCTGGAGTGACAAGGTTAGCCATCCCTGTGCTAATCTATCCCCTAAAACAGTGATGGCTAACCTTGACACTCCAGATGTTTTGGAACTACAACTCCCATCATCCCTAGCTAACAGGATCAGTAGTCAGGGATGATGGGAGTTGTAGTCCCAGAACATCTGGAGTGTCAAGGTTAGCCATCCCTGTGCTAATCTATCCCCTAAAACAGTGATGGCTAACCTTGACACTCCAGATGTTTTGGAACTACAACTCCCATCAGCCCTAGCTAACAGGATCAGTGGTCAGGGATGATGGGAGCTGTAGTCCCAAAACATCTGGAGTGTCAAGGTTAGCCACCACTGTATCTAGGTCAGTGATGGCTAACCTTGACACTCCAGATGTTTTGGGACTACAACTCCCATCAGCCCTAGCTAACAGGATCAGTGGTCAGGGATGATGGGAGCTGTAGTCCCAAAACATCTGGAGTGTCAAGGTTAGCCATCCCTGTGCTAATCTATCCCCTAAAACAGTGATGGCTAACCTTGACACTCCAGATGTTTTGGAACTACAACTCCCATCAGCCCTAGCTAACAGGATCAGTGGTCAGGGATGATGGGAGTTGTAGTCCCAAAACATCTGGAGTGTCAAGGTTAGCCATCCCTGTGCTAATCTATCCCCTAAAACAGTGATGGCTAACCTTGACACTCCAGATGTTTTGGGACTACAGCTCCCATCATCCCTGACCACTGATCCTGTTAGCTAGGGCTGATGGGAGTTGTAGTCCCAAAACATCTGGAGTGTCAAGGTTAGCCATCCCTGTGCTAATCTATCCCCTAAAACTGTGATGGCTAACCTTGACACTCCAGATGTTTTGGGACTACAACTCCCATCATCCCTAGCTAACAGGATCAGTGGTCAGGGATGATGGGAGTTGTAGTCCCAAAACATCTGGAGTGTCAAGGTTAGCCACCACTGTATCTAGGTCAGTGATGGCTAACCTTGACACTCCAGATGTTTTGGAACTACAACTCCTATCATCCCTAGCTAACAGGATCAGTGGTCAGGGATGATGGGAGCTGTAGTCCCAAAACATCTGGAGTGTCAAGGTTAGCCATCCCTGCCGTAGGGACTGGGTGACAAGGCCCCAAATGAGTGGAAAAACACATACCACTGAAAGGAGTTAAATTATTGCAAAAAGCTGCAATTTAAGCAGCAACCCTAAACACATTTACCGTATTTTTCGCTCCATAATGCGCCCCGGACCATAATGCGCACCTCGTTTTTAGAGGAGGAAATCCAGGAAAAAAAATATTTTTTCTGGTTTTCCTCCTCTAAAAGGCTGGGAGGGAAGAGAGCGAGAGAAGGAAGGAAAGGAAGGAAAGAAGGAAGGAAAGAAAGAAAGAAAGAAAAAAGAAAGAAAGAAGGGGTGAGAGAGAGGGAAGGAAGGACGGAAGGAAGGGGTGAGGGAAAGAGAAAGAGGGAGAGAGGGGAGAGAGAGAAGGAAGGAAGGAAGGGGTGAGAGAGAGGGGGAAAGAAGGAGGGAGGGAGGAAGAGAGAGAGAGAAGGAAGGAAGGAAAGAAGGGGTGAGTGAAAGAAAGAGGGAGAAGGAAGGAAGGGGTAAGAGAGAGAAAGAAAGAGACAAGGAAGGAAGGGAGGAAAGAGAGAGGGGGAAAGGAGGAGGGAGGGAGGGAAGAGAGAGAGAAGGAAGGAAAGGAAGGAAAGAAGGAAGGAAGGGGCAGGAGAAATAGAGGGATGGATGGATGGATGGAAGGGGTGAGAGGGAAAGAGAAAGGAAGGGAGGGAGGGGAGAGAGAGAGAAGGAAGGAATAGGTGGGTGAGAGAGAAAGAAGGGAGAGAGAGAAAGAAAGAAAGAAAGAGAGAGAGGGGGAAGGAAGCCTGCTCTTGCGAGAAGCGGCGGCGGGATGAGCGCCCCAAAAGGAGCGCTTTCGGGGCACTGATCCCGTCGCCACCTCTTGCAGGGGCAACCACGTCTCCCTTCTCCCCGGCTCGCTGGGGGGGGGAGGAGGGCGGAGGGAAAGCGGCCCAGACGGAGCTCTCCCTCGCCACTCGCCCCAAAGCAGCAGGGCTAGGCAGGAGCTAAGCGTCTCCTGCGCAGCCCCGCTGCTCTGCAGCTGGCGGAGGGGGGATGAGGAGGGGGAAACAGCCCGATTTCGGCTGGGGAGCGTCGGAGGCGGGCAGCAGCAGCAGTGGCGCCCAGCGCCTTCGCTCCGTAACGCGCCCAGACTTTCCCCCTTCCTTTTTTTGGAGGAAAAAAGTGCGCATTATGGAGCAAAAACACCGCAGTTGTTCTTTGGGCCAGTGACTCCCCGCAGTCAAATTTCATCTACAGTGGGACCTCGACTTACGACAATAATGCGTTCCGACGCGATTTTCGTAAGTCGAAAAAATTCGTAAGTCGAATCCCCATAGGAATGCATTGGGGGGGGGGGGAAATTCGCAAGTCGAAAAATCCGGGTCAAAAATTCGCAAGTCGAAAAAATCCTATTAAAAGCGGCCGCGACGACGTCTTTTCGTAAGTCGAAAAAATTCGGAGGCGGCGCCCATTTTGTTTTACCAGAAGTCACTCGTAACTCGAAAAAAACGTAAGTCGAGTTACTCGTAAGTCGAGGTACCACTGTACTTTCAATCTGAATATAGAGATTTTTACATTGCTTTAAACATATATATATATATTTTAAGATGCACTCAACACTTCACTTACAGTCAGGGCGGTATCCTACACTTCGAGGTGTTCTTTTGACCAACAAGCTGTTAAAAAGACCCCAAAGCAAAAAAAGTGAATTGTGGGTAGAAATTAACCCATGAAACAAACTCCATGCTCCCTGCATGCCAAGCCACTAAGTTCTGTCTTCCCCCACTGCTATATCATAGAATCATAGTTGGAAGAGACCCCAAGGGCCATCCAGTCCAACCCCCTGCCAAGCAGGAATCATTATTCATATTATTATTAGAAGCATAGAATCCTAGAATTGGAAGAGACCCCAAGGGCCATCCAGTCCAACCCCCTGCCAAGCAGGAATCATTCTTCATATTATTATTAGAATCCTAGAATCCTAGAGTTGGAAGAGACCCCAAGGGCCATCCAGTCCAACCCCCTGCCAAGCAGGAATCATTCTTCATATTATTATTAGAATCCTAGAATCCGAGAGTTGGAAGAGACCCCAAGGGCCATCCAGTCCAACCCCCTGCCAAGCAGGAATCATTCTTCATATTATTATTAGAATCCTAGAATCCTAGAGTTGGAAGAGACCCCAAGGGCCATCCAGTCCAACCCCCTGCCAAGCAGGAATCATTCTTCATATTATTATTAGAATCCTAGAATCCTAGAGTTGGAAGAGACCCCAAGGGCCATCCAGTCCAACCCCCTGCCAAGCAGGAATCATTCTTCATATTATTCTTAGAATCCTAGAATCCGAGAGTTGGAAGAGACCCCAAGGGCCATCCAGTCCAACCCCCTGCCAAGCAGGAATCATTCTTCATATTATTCTTAGAATCCTAGAATCCGAGAGTTGGAAGAGACCCCAAGGGCCATCCAGTCCAACCCCCTGCCAAGCAGGAATCATTCTTCATATTATTATTAGAATCCTAGAATCCTAGAGTTGGAAGAGACCCCAAGGGCCATCCAGTCCAACCCCCTGCCAAGCAGGAATCATTCTTCATATTATTATTAGAATCCTAGAATCCGAGAGTTGGAAGAGACCCCAAGGGCCATCCAGTCCAACCCCCTGCCAAGCAGGAATCATTCTTCATATTATTCTTAGAATCCTAGAATCCGAGAGTTGGAAGAGACCCCAAGGGCCATCCAGTCCAACCCCCTGCCAAGCAGGAATCATTCTTCATATTATTCTTAGAATCCTAGAATCCTAGAGTTGGAAGAGACCCCAAGGGCCATCCAGTCCAACCCCCGGCCAAGCAGGAATCATTCTTCATATTCTTATTAGAATCCTAGAATGATCAATATCCAGCACAGGCAATGGAGAAAACACCCCCAACCTTGCACTTATTCCTGGTAACTCCTAAATGTAACTGACCTCAAAGGGATACAAAAAGATATGTAACAGTACCACCTTGTTTCATCATTCTGCAAAAGTTCCCGAGAAAGCAAATTGTAGCGCATGCAGGAATTAAAACATACCTGGCTACCTTTACCATCTTTGGGTTGTACTGTTTAAGCAGAGACAGAAGAGTCTTCATTGTCTTACCAGTGTCAATTATATCCTGACATTTAAAACAAAAAACAGCCTTGTGAAGTGAAGCTGAAGCCAAGTACCGTCTTTTTTGCTCCATAACGCGCACTTTTTTCCTTCTAAAAAGGAAGGGGGAAAGTCTGTGCGCATTATGGAGCGAATGCATGGTCCCTGGAGCTGAATTGCCCAGGGACCAAAAGAAGATCGCGCTTTTTCTTTGACAAAGAGAGAAGGGGGTGTTGAAAGGCTGCCGCTTGACAGCTGATCAGCAAGAGATCGGGAAGAGAGATAAGGTTGCTGGCTCCCTTCCTGCAGAGGAGGCTGTTGGTTTCCCCAGCGACATGGGACTGGCTGATGAGATTATCTGTTTGGAAACTGTAGAAAGGGCTTTGAGCTGATCCTTTTGCAACTGGGGCTTTTCTTTGCAAAAGCAGCAGCACAACTTTGAGCTGCTCCTTTTGCAAATGTGTCTTTTCTCCTTTGCAAAAGCAGCAGCACAACAACTTTGAGCTGCTCCTTTTGCAAATGGGTCTTTTCTCCTTTGCAAAAGCAGCAGCACAACAACTTTGAGCTGCTCCTTTTGCAGATGGGTCTTTTCTCCTTTGCAAAAGCAGCAGCACAACAACTTTGAGCTGCTCCTTTTGCAGATGGGTCTTTTCTCCTTTGCAAAAGCAGCAGCACAACAACTTTGAGCTGCTCCTTTTGCAGATGGGTCTTTTCTCCTTTGCAAAAGCAGCAGCACAACAACTTTGAGCTGCTCCTTTTGCAGATGGGTCTTTTCTCCTTTGCAAAAGCAGCAGCACAACAACTTTGAGCTGCTCCTTTTGCAAATGGGTCTTTTCTCCTTTGCAAAAGCAGCAGCAGCACAACTTTGAGCTGATCCTTTAGCAAATGGGGCTTTTCTTCTTCCAAAAGAAGATGCACAACTCTGAACTGATCCTTAAAAAGGGGGCTTTCCCCCTTTCCTCCTCAAAAAACTAGGTGCGTGTTATGGTCCGGTGCGCGTTATGGAGCGAAAAATACAGTAAATCATACATACAAGGAGGAATAAAATTCAGGGTCACTTGGTGCTCATTTGTGTCTGTCAGTAATTATAAGGGGGGGGGGGAACCAAAGGGAACATATCTGCAAATGGGTATGTTCCCGGGATTTGAAAGGCACACCAATACCGTGTTTCCCCTTTTTTAAGACGCCGTCTTATAACTTTTTTCTCTCCAAAAAACACAGGGTGGCTTCTTTTAAGGGGGGTGTCTTGTTTTTATTGCGTCATTATGGTACAGCAAATTAAAATAAAAGTCGTCTCCCCCCCCCCACCCTCACCCCTTGCTCTCTGGCACGTCAGCAGCAGGCGGGGCAGGGAGAGGGGTTTCCCCCCCCAACCTGCGCGCTGAGCAGCCAGTGCAGAGGTCAGCGTTCCCCCCCCCCCGCCTCTCACTGGCACGTCTGGCAGCAAAAACTGTTTGTGGAGGTCTGGTAAGGGGGGGGGGTTGACCGCCTGTTCTAGAGCCCGTTTTTTAACGGGCTAAAAACCACTAGTTTTTCAATAAATTTCAATAAATTGTACAGTAATTGTACATTTGAATATCTACTTGCCATTATTCTATGTTTCTGCTTTCAGAGCTAGTTATTACTTACATTCTTACAAAAAACAGTAAGAATTGAATGCAGTGACAATAATGTATGATAATAAAGAGCGGACACATAGTCCTGCAGATACAACTGGCCCTTTGAGGGTGGCCAAACTGCTGATGCGGCCCCCGATGAATTGGAGTTTGACACCCCTGCCGGACACGATGAGTTCTTGGCAGCCAAGAGGCGCGCGGCCGCCCTGTTGCTGGCAGTCAACAAGGTCATGGCAAGGAGCGGCGGGAACCTGACGCGGCGGCGGCGAAAGGGCGAAAAGCAGCGGCCGCCTCGAGGAGAAGGGGGAAGTCCAGGGGTGGGCAGGGGGGAGAGAAGGGAAGCAGGCAAGACCAAGGTGGAAGAGCGGCAGCAGACGCCGGAGGAAAGGAGCGGCAGCGGCTGCGCCTGGCAGGGTCCTCTCCAGGGTGGATTTGATTTAAATCAAATTGATTTAAATCACGATTTAAATCACGATTTAAATCACTAGTCAGTAAGGCTCGATTTAAATCACTAGTCAGTAAGGCTCGATTTAAATCGCTAGTCAGTAAGGCTCGATTTAAATCACTAGTCAGTAAGGCTCGATTTAAATCGCTAGTCAGTAAGGCTCGATTTAAATCGCTAGTCAGTAAGGCTCGATTTAAATCGCTAGTCAGTAAGGCTTGATTTAAATCGCTAGTCAGTAAGGCTTGATTTAAATCATGAGTCAGTAAGGCTCGATTTAAATCACTAGTCAGTAAGGCTCGATTTAAATCGCTAGTCAGTAAGGCTTGATTTAAATCGCTAGTCAGTAAGGCTCGATTTAAATCACTAGTCAGTAAGGCTTGATTTAAATCGCTAGTCAGTAAGGCTCGATTTAAATCACTAGTCAGTAAGGCTCGATTTAAATCGCTAGTCAGTAAGGCTTGATTTAAATCACTAGTCAGTAAGGCTCGATTTAAATCGCTAGTCAGTAAGGCTTGATTTAAATCGCTAGTCAGTAAGGCTCGATTTAAATCATGAGTCAGTAAGGCTTGATTTAAATCGCTAGTCAGTAAGGCTCGATTTAAATCACTAGTCAGTAAGGCTCGATTTAAATCGCTAGTCAGTAAGGCTCGATTTAAATCGCTAGTCAGTAAGGCTCGATTTAAATCGCTAGTCAGTAAGGCTCGATTTAAATCACTAGTCAGTAAGGCTCGATTTAAATCGCTAGTCAGTAAGGCTCGATTTAAATCACTAGTCAGTAAGGCTCGATTTAAATCGCTAGTCAGTAAGGCTCGATTTAAATCGCTAGTCAGTAAGGCTCGATTTAAATCGCTAGTCAGTAAGGCTCGATTTAAATCGCTAGTCAGTAAGGCTTGATTTAAATCACTAGTCAGTAAGGCTTGATTTAAATCGCTAGTCAGTAAGGCTTGATTTAAATCGCTAGTCAGTAAGGCTTGATTTAAATCACTAGTCAGTAAGGCTTGATTTAAATCGCTAGTCAGTAAGGCTTGATTTAAATCGCTAGTCAGTAAGGCTTGATTTAAATCACTAGTCAGTAAGGCTTGATTTAAATCACTAGTCAGTAAGGCTTGATTTCAATTTTTTTTTACATAAAGACTCCTTCTTGCTGGTATAATCTTAATATTTTCAACCATATGAAGGTTTCCTTTTTGGAATAATAAATTTTCAGAGTAGTTTTGACAGTTATATCAAAAATTACTGATTTGGTTATACTACTAGAAATACATAGATAATTATGAAATTGTGGTGAGGTTTAATAAGTTAACTGTTTATATTTGGACAACTTTTCTGCTGTACTTTATTGGAAGGAGAAAAATGATCATTTCCTTAATAACCATTTAAACAATTTATTGAACTAAAACAATCACATGATAGCATATGTATCCATGTTTGTTAACTGATGTGGTTAAACATTTAAAAACAACAATTTAGACCAGTGATGGCTAACCTTGACACTCCAGATGTTTTGGGACTACAACTCCCATCATCCCTAGCTAACAGGATCAGTGGTCAGGGATGATGGGAGTTGTAGTCCCAAAACATCTATAACAGTGATGGCTAACCTTGACACTCCAGATGTTTTGGGACTACAACTCCCATCATCCCTGACCACTGGTCCTGTTAGCTACTGATGATGGGAGTTGTGGTCCCCAAACATCTACAATTTGGGACTACAACTCCCATCATCCCTAGCTAACAGAATCAGTGGTCAGGGATGATGGTTATTGTAGTCCCAAATTGTAGATGTTTGGGGACTACAACTCCCATCATCAGTAGCTAACAGGATCAGTGGTCAGGGATGATGGGAGTGGTAGTCCCAAAACATCTGGAGTGTCAAGGTTAGCCATCACTGACTTAGACTGAGTTTTAACACACTTGATAAACTTAAAACAAATCCTTATTTCCTGATGAATAGCCTTTGGACTACAATGTAACTGAAATAGAAGACTATATTTAGAAAGATTTTTCCTCCAAAAGCATTTGATTTTAAAAATCCAATTTAAATCAAAGAAATCCGATTTAAATAAAAAAAATCCGATTTTTTTTTTTTTTTTTTAAATCATTGATTTTTATCCACCCTGTTCCTCTCGCTGGCTTGCTGGCCCCCAGCGCGTCAGTAAGGAGAGGCGGGAAGAGGCTTCCCCCACCCCACCCCCAACCTGCGCGCTGAGCAGGCAGGCGGTGGAGAGCTCAGCGAGAGACGCGTTTCCCCCCCCGCCTCTCGCTGGCTCCCAGCGCGTCAGTAAGGAGAGCTCAGCGAGAGACGCGTTTCCCCCCCCCGCCTCTCGCTGGCTCCCAGCGCGTCAGTAAGGAGAGCTCAGCGAGAGACGCGTTTCCCCCCCCGCCTCTCGCTGGCTCCCAGCGCGTCAGTAAGGAGAGCTCAGCGAGAGACGCGTTTCCCCCCCCCCGCCTCTCGCTGGCTCCCAGCGCGTCAGTAAGGAGAGCTCAGCGAGAGGCGCGTTTCCCCCCCCCCCGCCTCTCGCTGGCTCCCAGCGCGTCAGTAAGGAGAGCTCAGCGAGAGGCGCGTTTCCCCCCCCCCGCCTCTCGCTGGCTCCCAGCGCGTCAGTAAGGAGAGCTCAGCGAGAGACGCGTTTCCCCCCCCGCCTCTCGCTGGCTCCCAGCGCGTCAGTAAGGAGAGCTCAGCGAGAGACGCGTTTCCCCCCCCCGCCTCTCGCTGGCTCCCAGCGCGTCAGTAAGGAGAGCTCAGCGAGAGGCGCGTTTCCCCCCCCCCGCCTCTCGCTGGCTCCCAGCGCGTCAGTAAGGAGAGCTCAGCGAGAGACGCGTTTCCCCCCCCGCCTCTCGCTGGCTCCCAGCGCGTCAGTAAGGAGAGCTCAGCGAGAGACGCGTTTCCCCCCCCCGCCTCTCGCTGGCTCCCAGCGCGTCAGTAAGGAGAGCTCAGCGAGAGGCGCGTTTCCCCCCCCCCCGCCTCTCGCTGGCTCCCAGCGCGTCAGTAAGGAGAGCTCAGCGAGAGGCGCGTTTCCCCCCCCCCGCCTCTCGCTGGCTCCCAGCGCGTCAGTAAGGAGAGCTCAGCGAGAGGCGCGTTTCCCCCCCCCCGCCTCTCGCTGGCTCCCAGCGCGTCAGTAAGGAGAGCTCAGCGAGAGACGCGTTTCCCCCCCCGCCTCTCGCTGGCTCCCAGCGCGTCAGTAAGGAGAGCTCAGCGAGAGGCGCGTTTCCCCCCCCGCCTCTCGCTGGCTCCCAGCGCGTCAGTAAGGAGAGCTCAGCGAGAGACGCGTTTCCCCCCCCCGCCTCTCGCTGGCTCCCAGCGCGTCAGTAAGGAGAGCTCAGCGAGAGACGCGTTTCCCCCCCCGCCTCTCGCTGGCTCCCAGCGCGTCAGTAAGGAGAGCTCAGCGAGAGACGCGTTTCCCCCCCCGCCTCTCGCTGGCTCCCAGCGCGTCAGTAAGGAGAGCTCAGCGAGAGACGCGTTTCCCCCCCCCCGCCTCTCGCTGGCTCCCAGCGCGTCAGTAAGGAGAGCTCAGCGAGAGGCGCGTTTCCCCCCCCCCGCCTCTCGCTGGCTCCCAGCGCGTCAGTAAGGAGAGCTCAGCGAGAGGCGCGTTTCCCCCCCCCCCCGCCTCTCGCTGGCTCCCAGCGCGTCAGTAAGGAGAGCTCAGCGAGAGGCGCGTTTCCCCCCCCCCGCCTCTCGCTGGCTCCCAGCGCGTCAGTAAGGAGAGCTCAGCGAGAGACGCGTTTCCCCCCCCCGCCTCTCGCTGGCTCCCAGCGCGTCAGTAAGGAGAGCTCAGCGAGAGGCGCGTTTCCCCCCCCGCCTCTCGCTGGCTCCCAGCGCGTCAGTAAGGAGAGCTCAGCGAGAGACGCGTTTCCCCCCCCGCCTCTCGCTGGCTCCCAGCGCGTCAGTAAGGAGAGCTCAGCGAGAGACGCGTTTCCCCCCCCCCCGCCTCTCGCTGGCTCCCAGCGCGTCAGTAAGGAGAGCTCAGCGAGAGGCGCGTTTCCCCCCCCCCCGCCTCTCGCTGGCTCCCAGCGCGTCAGTAAGGAGAGCTCAGCGAGAGGCGCGTTTCCCCCCCCCCGCCTCTCGCTGGCTCCCAGCGCGTCAGTAAGGAGAGGCAGGAAGAGGCTTCCCCCACCCCAACCCCAACCCGCGCGCTGAGCAGGCAGGCGGTGCAGAGCTCAGCGAGAGGCGCATTTCCCCCCCCCCGCCTCTCGCTAGTTCACTGGCTCCCTGCACACGCAGGAGGGGCTGAGGAGGCGACGGGAACAATGGCGGCACCATTGGCGGCTGAGGCGACGACGGGAACAATGGCGGCTTACTTTCGGGGTACGTCTTACTTTTCCTACTTATGGAAAAACCCTGCCATGGCTTCCTTTATGGCTACGTATTAAAAAAGGGGAAACACGGTACTTGATCAGCCCTTCACATGGTCTCCAGAAGAACAAGAGCATTTTTTTGTGTAAAATATTCACAAGCTCCAGCTGAATTAAGTCACAATACAATGGAGCAGAATCAGTTCAACAATGCATTTTCGGCTACCCATCTTAGTAGTAAAAAAATCAGTATGCGAATTAAGTGTCCCCCTGATGGCTTTAATCCACACTTTAGCTTAGGGACAGTTGTTCTGGAGTAAAATGGTGCTACGTTGCAACGAAGCAGTAGCAGTCATTCTTTGTTCTGGTTTCACAGCATTGCCCCCAAATCATACCTATCAAAAAAGGAAAACGTAAACTGTGGTACTTACTTCTACAATCAAGACATTCTAGGAGAAAGAGAAAAATAAAAACTCATGAGTAATTTTAAGTCATAGAATCCTAGAATCCTAGAGTTGGAAGAGACCCCAAGGGCCATCCAGTCCAACCCCCTGCCAAGAAGGAATCATTATTAATATTATTATTAGAATCCTAGAATCCTAGAGTTGGAAGAGACCCCAAGGGCCATCCAGTCCAACCCCCTGCCAAGCAGGAATCATTATTCATATTATTATTAGAAGCATAGACTCCTAGAGTTGGAAGAGACCCCAAGGGCCATCCAGTCCATCCCCTGCCAAGAAGGAATCATTATTAATATTATTATTAGAATCCTAGAATCCTAGAGTTGGAAGAGACCCCAAGGGCCATCCAGTCCAACCCCCTGCCAAGCAGGAATCATTATTCATATTATTATTAGAAGCATAGACTCCTAGAGTTGGAAGAGACCCCAAGGGCCATCCAGTCCATCCCCTGCCAAGAAGGAATCATTATTAATATTATTATTAGAATCCTAGAATCCTAGAGTTGGGAGAGACCCCAAGGGCCATCCAGTCCATCCCCTGCCAAGAAGGAATCATTATTCATATTATTATTAGAATCATAGACTCCTAGAGTTGGAAGAGACCCCAAGGGCCATCCAGTCCATCCCCTGCCAAGCAGGAATCATTCTTCATATTATTATTAGAATCCTAGAATCCTCATAGAGGATTCTAGGATTCTAATAATATGCCTCTATGAGGAGGAGCGAGGCGAGTTTATCCACACGGTGCCGACTGAGCTCCCTGGACGTTCGGACAATTTCTATATGGAGTGGCTCCTTTCAGATATTAACGATCATGTAACAGCAAAGGGAGCCAGGTTTTGTGCTAGAGCGATAAAAATTCGGTCCGCTCTAGCTAACAGCATCCACACAACTTCAGGACAGAACGAAAGACGGACCAGTGTTATAAATGACCGCAGCCCTGTTTTTAAAGTAGAGATATCGTCTTTTATTTAATTTTTTTTTTAAAGTTTCTATTTATAGTTTACTAGTGAATAACGGGCGCTAGAGGAGGAGGAGGCAGGAGGAGGCCGAGCCCCAGGAGGAGGAGGCGAGGAGGCCCGGGTTGAAATCCCGCCAGAGGGGCTCCCTCCCCCTTCTTACTTTTCCCCGGGGGCGGCGGCAGCGGCGGCGAGGATGGGTCGGCCCTCCTTGGCTTCCGGAGCACCGGCGCTCCGTTGGATGGGCCGTCCGAGGCCGCTAGGCCTGGGAGCCGCGGGGATTGGGCTCTGCGTCCGTGCGAGGCAGCGGCGCTGGCGCAACTGACAACGCGCGTGCGCCGCCTCTCGGACATGCCCCCCTCTCCGCCCCCTCCAATCCCTGCGTCTGTATGGGACAGGGACATGCGCAGTAGCGCATTTCCACTGACACACAGAACGTACGCACGGACACAGGCACTTTATTATATAGGACTAGTGGAATTCAGCCCGTTGATAACGGGCTCTAGCGGGGGCGAGCGGGACCCGAGGCGCGGAGGCGGCCGGGGCGAGGAGGTTGCGGGGCGGCGTCCTCGTCCTCCTCGCCGCCGCTGCCTCCGGGCCGGGCCGTCCGTCCTCCTCCTCCTCCTGGCTCCTCCGTGGAGGTGCCAGCGGCGGCCCACCGCCGCTGCTGCTGCTGCCGCCGCCTCCGCTGCTCTCTCGAGGCACTCCTGGCTCTGCTGGCCACCGCAGGTAAAGCAAAGCTGCCGCTCCCCACAGCGTCGCCTTCGCCAGCCCCGCTGCATCAGGCGCCGGGCCCCGCGGCTTCTCCTTTCGTAGGCCTCGGGTGAAGCCGGGGGCTCGCATGATCAGCGCGGCCGGGGGAGAGGAGGAGCGTGACAGTGACGGCCGGAGGAGGAGGACACGGCAATGGCGGCGGCGCAGTTTCGGCCGGCCGGAAGTGTCTCTGCGTCCTCCCGCCCTCCTCTCCGCCCCCTCCAATCCCTGCGTCCCCGTGTGACATGCGCAGAACGCACTTCCGTGACACACGGAAAAGCAGGGACATAGCAAGATTATTATATAGGATAGTTTATATTTTTTACATAATGAAGTTCTACTTCGCTATAACAGCTCATAGGAGTTGATGTGTTTTTTCTCTATGGTTTTGGTTTTAAAGCCCCTAAGGAAGAGGTGACAAGAACATACACAGCAAATGTGCTGTTGCAAAATACAGCCCGACACCCTGGCAAAGCCAGCGAGAGAAGAGGTCCTTTCAACCTGGTGCAACCTGTCCACTCTCACCTTTATTTGCACCTCACAGAATTCAATTGTGCTCTGTTTTTAAGTGTACCGTGTTTCTCATAAAATAAGACATACCTAAAAAAATAAGCCATAGCAGGGTTTTCTAGCGGTCACAAAATAGAAGCCATACCCCGAAAATAAGACGTGGTGATACCTGGTAAGGTGGGCGCATTTCCGGAGGGCACAAAGGAATTGGGACCCAGCAGCAGCCGCAGCGCGCGCCGCTTGAAGCCCCGATCCGGCGGGAGCCAGCAGCAGCCGCAGTGCGCGGCGCTTGAAACCCCGTTCCGGACTCAGCAGAAGCCGTGGCGCGTGAAGCCCCAATCCATCGGGAGCCAGCCGCAGCGTGCGGCGCTTGAAGCCCCGTTCCAGACCCAGCAGCAGCCGCAGCACATGGCGCTTGAACCCCCGATCCGGCGGGAGCCAGCAGCAGCCGCAGCACGCGGCGCTTGAAGCCCCATTCCAGACCCAGTAGCAGCCGCAGCGTGCGGCGCATGAAGCCCCGTTCCGGACCCAGTAGCAGCCGCAGCGTGCGGCGCTTGAAGCCCCATTCCAGACCCAGTAGCAGCCGCAGCGCGCGGCGCATAAAGCCCCATTCCGGACCCAGTATTAGCCGCAGCGCGCGGCGCTTGAAGCCCCGTTCCGGACCCAGTAGCAGCTGCAGCGCGCGGCGCTTGAAGCCCCGTTCCGGACCCAGTAGCAGCTGCAGCGCGCGGCGCTTGAAGCCCCGTTCCGGACACAGTAGCAGCCGCAGCGTGCGGCGCTTGAAGCCCCATTCCAGACCCAGTAGCAGCCGCAGCGCGCGGCGCATGAAGCCCCATTCCGGACCCAGTATTAGCCGCAGCGCGCGGCGCTTGAAGCCCCGTTCCGGACCCAGTAGCAGCTGCAGCGCGCGGCGCTTGAAGCCCCGTTCCGGACACAGTAGCAGCCGCAGCGTGCGGCGCTTGAAGCCCCATTCCAGACCCAGTAGCAGCCGCAGCGCGCGGCGCATGAAGCCCCATTCCGGACCCAGTATTAGCCGCAGCGCGCGGCGCTTGAAGCCCCGTTCCGGACCCAGTAGCAGCTGCAGCGCGCGGCGCTTGAAGCCCCGTTCCGGACCCAGTAGCAGCTGCAGCGCGCGGCGCTTGAAGCCCCGTTCCGGACACAGTAGCAGCCGCAGCGTGCGGCGCATGAAGCCCCGTTCCGGACCCAGTAGCAGCTGCAGCGCGCGGCACTTGAAGCCCCGTTCCGGACCCAGTAGCAGCTGCAGCGCGCGGCGCTTGAAGCCTCGTTCCGGACCCAGTAGCAGCTGCAGCGCGCGGCGCATGAAGCCCCATTCCAGACCCAGTAGCAGCTGCAGCGCGCGGCGCATGAAGTCACGATCCATCGGGAGCCAGCCGGAGCATGCGTCACTTGAACCCCTGATCCATCAGGAGCCAGCAGCAGCCGCAGCGCGCGGCGCTTGAACCCCCGATCCGGCGGGAGCCAGCAGCAGCCGCAGCGCGTGGCGCTTGAAGCCCCGATCCGGCGGCAGCCAGCAGTAGCCGCAGCGCGCGGGGCTTAAAAATAAGACATCCCCTGAAAATAAGCCATGCTGTGTTTTTTGGGAGGGAAAAAGTATATAAGACGGTGTCTTATTTTAGGAGAAACACGGTAACTCACTGTTGATGGGAAATTAGTAGCAGACAAAAGTGCTTCAAAGAAATTTCCGTATCCTATATAATAATCTCCCTGTGTCCCTGCGTCCGCCGTCCGTGTGTCAGTGGAAATTTCCACTGCGCATGTCCCAGACGGACGCAGGGATTGGACAACGGGAGAGGGGGGCGTGTCTGTGGTCCCGCCCTCGCCCGCCCGCCGAGGACCCACTCACTCACACACACACACCCGCCAGCCCCAGAGAGACAGAGAGCGGCGGAGGAGGAGGCCGTGCGCGCTTGAGGGAGGAGTCGGAGCGAGGCAGTTGGCGCTTCTAGCAGAGGCCTTTCCCGCCGCCACGGGCCCGCCCAGGATCCTCCGCCGCCTCCAACTCCTCCTCGCGCGCCGCCGCGCCCGGACGATCCCCCGAGCGGCCTTCCCTCCCCCAGGAGGCCGTGGCCGAGAAGCCGGGAGAGAAGGAGGCCCCCCGTCCGGCCCGCGCCCTTCCCTGCGCGCTGCCCAGCCGGCGGGGGTCCGAGGTGAGCCCGTTTTTTAAACAGGCTTAATATACTAGTCTATATATATATATACCGTATATATATCGCCACTTATTACGTACCTTGTCAGTCAAGGTTGAGAGGTCGTCTCCACCAATTACTTTTATATCTCCAGTGGACTGGTCATTCTGATTTTGGAGAGAAAAGAAAAAGAAAGTGTTTGGAGGAGGAGGAGAATAAAGTGAATCTTCGCAAAACACAAAAAACAAACCAACCAAAAGTCCCACTCAAAAAATGAAGCTTTTAAAAAGTTTGCAAATTCTGGCTGGCAACATTCACCATTAGGGTGATGACTTTTTCCATTGTTTTCTCAAAAATTATTTCCTGTAGCACAGATGGATGAACTTTTGCCTATTAATGACTAAAACGAGGTCTATTCCATTGAAAGATTAAAAAAAGGTCACGCACAAACCGTTTTTAAATTTTTAGTATGCCGTTTTACCATTTCATAAAATTTTATGAACAATTCTATATATATTAAAATGTTCAAGCTGGGTGTTTGTTGCTCCGTAACCAATGCTTGAAAACCAACTGCAAAACAAATAAATCTCCCATCAACATTGCCCGAAGCAACCAGTGCTGTGAGCGTGCGATCCAAGTCGTGCGAGACTTGCACGGCTCCTGGTGCAACAAGGACAACCTCCCACTGGGATCCATCCTGTCCAATGACATTATCGTGAATAATTGACTTCCTTGTGTGTTTGATGGCCCTATATAATGTTGTAGAGATGCGACTCTACAGCTGGGGTTCAATTTGATATCTGCTTACAGTGACTTCAAAAAAGGTTCCAAAAACGGATCGATAAAATTTTTAAAATCATTTTGTGCGTGAGGTTTTTTTTTAATCAAATCTCTTTGAAAGTCAGATTTTATCTAATCTTTAATGAAAGCTCGTCAAATGATGATACAGGGAAATGAGGTTGTAAGAAAGTCATCACCCTATTCACCATACTACAGGGAAAGAGGAATATTTTCCTAATCCTGCACAAATTAAGGCTCCCTCTTTCTTCTTCTTCTTCTTCTTCTTCTTCTTCTTCTTCTTCTTCTTCTTCTTCTTCCCACCAGGTTTTTTTCAGAAATGTGAAATCAAAGCGACTTAGAAACGCAGGAGTGCTTCTCCCCCACCTTGACCGAGCCTCTTAAAAATGAACATAAAACATCGCTCCCACCCACAGTCTGGAAGAGACGGTCTAGGACACGGGTGTCAAACTCCGGCCCTCCAGATGTTTTGGAACTACAATTCCCATCATCCCTAGCTAGCAGGACCAGTGGTCAGGGATGATGGGAATTGTAGTCCCAAATTGTAGATGGTTGGGGACTGCAACGCCCATCATCCCTAGCTAGCAGGACCAGTGGTCAGGGATGATGGGAATTGTAGTCCCAAATTGTAGATGGTTGGGGACTGCAACTCCCATCATCCCTAGCTAGCAGGACCAGTGGTCAGGGATGATGGGAATTGTAGTCCCAAATTGTAGATGTTTGGGGACTACAACTCCCATTATCCCTAGCTAACAGGACCAGTGGTCAGGGATGATGGGAATTGTAGTCCCAAATTGTAGATGTTTGGGGACTACAACTCCCATTATCCCTAGCTAACAGGACCAGTGGTCAGGGATGATGGGAATTGTAGTCCCAAATTGTAGATGGTTGGGGACTGCAACGCCCATCATCCCTAGCTAGCAGGACCAGTGGTCAGGGATGATGGGAATTGTAGTCCCAAATTGTAGAAGGTTGGGGACTGCAACTCCCATCATCCCTAGCTAGCAGGACCAGTGGTCAGGGATGATGGGAATTGTAGTCCCAAATTGTAGATGTTTGGGGACTACAACTCCCATTATCCCTAGCTAACAGGACCAGTGGTCAGGGATGATGGGAATTGTAGTCCCAAATTGTAGATGGTTGGGGACTGCAACGCCCATCATCCCTAGCTAGCAGGACCAGTGGTCAGGGATGATGGGAATTGTAGTCCCAAATTGTAGATGGTTGGGGACTGCAACGCCCATCATCCCTAGCTAGCAGGACCAGTGGTCAGGGATGATGGGAATTGTAGTCCCAAATTGTAGATGGTTGGGGACTGCAACTCCCATCATCCCTAGCTAGCAGGACCAGTGGTCAGGGATGATGGGAATTGTAGTCCCAAATTGTAGATGTTTGGGGACTACAACTCCCATTATCCCTAGCTAACAGGACCAGTGGTCAGGGATGATGGGAATTGTAGTCCCAAATTGTAGATGTTTGGGGACTACAACTCCCATTATCCCTAGCTAACAGGACCAGTGGTCAGGGATGATGGGAATTGTAGTCCCAAATTGTAGATGGTTGGGGACTGCAACGCCCATCATCCCTAGCTAGCAGGACCAGTGGTCAGGGATGATGGGAATTGTAGTCCCAAATTGTAGAAGGTTGGGGACTGCAACTCCCATCATCCCTAGCTAGCAGGACCAGTGGTCAGGGATGATGGGAATTGTAGTCCCAAATTGTAGATGTTTGGGGACTACAACTCCCATTATCCCTAGCTAACAGGACCAGTGGTCAGGGATGATGGGAATTGTAGTCCCAAATTGTAGATGGTTGGGGACTGCAACGCCCATCATCCCTAGCTAGCAGGACCAGTGGTCAGGGATGATGGGAATTGTAGTCCCAAATTGTAGATGGTTGGGGACTGCAACGCCCATCATCCCTAGCTAGCAGGACCAGTGGTCAGGGATGATGGGAATTGTAGTCCCAAATTGTAGATGGTTGGGGACTGCAACGCCCATCATCCCTAGCTAGCAGGACCAGTGGTCAGGGATGATGGGAATTGTAGTCCCAAATTGTAGATGTTTGGGGACTACAACTCCCATTATCCCTAGCTAACAGGACCAGTGGTCAGGGATGATGGGAATTGTAGTCCCAAATTGTAGATGGTTGGGGACTGCAACGCCCATCATCCCTAGCTAGCAGGACCAGTGGTCAGGGATGATGGGAATTGTAGTCCCAAATTGTAGATGGTTGGGGACTGCAACGCCCATCATCCCTAGCTAACAGGACCAGTGGTCAGGGATGATGGGAATTGTAGTCCCAAATTGTAGATGGTTGGGGACTGCAACGCCCATCATCCCTAGCTAGCAGGACCAGTGGTCAGGGATGATGGGAATTGTAGTCCCAAATTGTAGATGGTTGGGGACTGCAACGCCCATCATCCCTAGCTAACAGGACCAGTGGTCAGGGATGATGGGAATTGTAGTCCCAAATTGTAGATGGTTGGGGACTGCAACTCCCATCATCCCTAGCTAGCAGGACCAGTGGTCAGGGATGATGGGAATTGTAGTCCCAAATTGTAGATGTTTGGGGACTACAACTCCCATTATCCCTAGCTAACAGGACCAGTGGTCAGGGATGATGGGAATTGTAGTCCCAAATTGTAGATGGTTGGGGACTGCAACGCCCATCATCCCTAGCTAGCAGGACCAGTGGTCAGGGATGATGGGAATTGTAGTCCCAAATTGTAGATGGTTGGGGACTGCAACGCCCATCATCCCTAGCTAACAGGACCAGTGGTCAGGGATGATGGGAATTGTAGTCCCAAATTGTAGATGGTTGGGGACTGCAACGCCCATCATCCCTAGCTAGCAGGACCAGTGGTCAGGGATGATGGGAATTGTAGTCCCAAACTGTAGATGGTTGGGGACTGCAACGCCCATCATCCCTAGCTAACAGGACCAGTGGTCAGGGATGATGGGAATTGTAGTCCCAAATTGTAGATGGTTGGGGACTGCAACGCCCATCAGCCCTAGCTAGCAGGACCAGTGGTCAGGGATGATGGGAATTGTAGTCCCAAATTGTAGGTGTTTGGGGACTGCAACGCCCATCATCCCTAGCTAACAGGACCAGTGGTCAGGGATGATGGGAATTGTAGTCTCAAAACATCTGGAGGGCCGGAGTTTGACACCCCTGGTCTAGGATGTACCAGGGACTAAAAAAGGCAATTGACAGAATGAATAGCTGAAAGTACATCGTCATTATTTTTAAATATGAGGACATACCAAAGTGGAAAGGGACAAAACATCTAGGCAAGAAGGCACTCAATGCTTCCATTTGTAGTTTTAAGAAGCGGAAAGCGGTCATAATTTGTATCTTTGCTTTTGCCAACAAACAAGAATTGCCTTTAAAAATTGATGTCTGTATGTTAGGGTGTAGATATGTGACTCTAAAGCTTGGGTTTAGAGTCTAACCTTGATGGCAGAAAGTGAGGAGGAATTAAAGAACCTTTGAATGAGGGTGAAAGAGGAGAGCGCAAAATATGGTATCCAAAAAACGAAGATCATGGCCACTGGTCCCATCACTTCCTGGCAAATAGAAGGGGAAGAAATGGAGGCAGGGAGAGATTTCACTTTCTTGGGTTCCATGATCACTGCAGATGGTGACAGCACTCACGAAATTAGAAGACGCCTGCTTCTGGGGAGAAAAGCAATGACAAACCTAGACAGCATCTTAAAAAGCAAAGACATCACCTTGCCGACAAAGGTCCGTATAGTTAAAGCTCTGGTTTTCCCAGTAGTGATGTATGGAAGAGAGCTGGACCATAAAGAAGGCTGATCGCCGAAGAATGGATGCTTTTGAATTCTGGTGCTGGAGGAGACTCTTGAGAGTTCCATGGACTGCAAGAATTATTCACGATCATATCATTGGACAGGATGAATCTCAGTGGGAGGTTGTCCTTGTTGCGGCAGGAGTCGTGCAAGTCTCGCACAACTTAGATCGCACGCTCACAGCACTGGTTGCTTCGAGCATTGGACACAGTATTCCAGGTGAGGTCTGACCAGAGTGGAATACAGTGGTACCAGTGCTTCCCTTGATCTAGATGCTATACTCCTATTGATGCAGCCCAGAATTGCATTGGCTTTTTGAGCTGCTGCATCACACTGTTGACTCATGTCAAGTTTGTGGTCTACCAAGACTCCTAGATCCTTTTCACATGTACTGCTCTCAAGCCAGGTGTCACCCATCCTGTATTTGTGCCTTTCCTTTTTTTTGCCCAAGTGTAGTACTTTACATTTCTCCCTGTTCAAATTCATCCTGTTTGCCTTGGCCCAGTTCTCCAATCTGTCAAGGTCACCTTGAAGTGTGATCCTGTCCTCTGGGGTATTAGCCACCCCTCCCCATTTGGTGTCATCTGCAAACTTGATCAGGATGCCTTCAAGCCCATCATCCAAGTCATTGATCAAGATGTTGAAGAAGACTGGGCCCAAGACAGGACCCTGTGGCACCCCACTAGTCACTTCTCTCCAGGATGAAGGGGAGCCATTGATGAGCACCCTTTGGGTTCGGTCAGTCAGCCAGTTACAAATCCACTGAATGGTAGCTCTTGGTTGCCACCATTGATCAAGATGTTGAATAAGACTGGGCCCAAGACAGAACCCTGTGGCACCCCACTAGTCACTTCTCTCCAGGATGAAGGGGATCCATTAATGAACACCCTTTGGGTTCGGTCAGTCAGCCAGTTACAAATCCACTGAATGGTAGCTCTTGGTTGCCACCATTGATCAAGATGTTGAATAAGACTGGGCCCAAGACAGAACCCTGTGGCACCCCACTAGTCACTTCTCTTCAGGATGAAGGGGATCCATTGATGAACACCCTTTGGGTTCGGTCAGTCAGCCAGTTACAAATCCACTGAATGGTAGCTCTTGGTTGCCACCATTGATCAAGATGTTGAAGAAGACTGGGCCCAAGACAGAACCCTGTGGTACCCCACTAGTCACTTCTCTCCAGGATGAAGGGGAGCCATTAATGAGCACCCTTTGGGTTCGTTCAGCCAGCCAGTTACAAATCCACTGAATGGGAGCATTGTCTAGCCCGCATTTTACCAGCTTCATTTTGAAGTGTGATCCTGTCCTCTGGGGTATTAGCCACCACTCCCAATTTGGTGTCATCTGCACACTTATAATAATAATAATAATATAATAATGGTTCCCTGAGTTATAATAATGGTTCCCTGAGCTTCCCTGAGTAATTCAAGCCCCTTCGCCACGACAAGGCAGTGATCCATGAAGGGGAATATAATAATAATAAACTTTTATTTATATCCCGCCCTTCCCCGCCAAAACCGGGCTCAGGGCGGCTAACAATCAAATACAGATATGAAAACACAGATTAAAATACAGATATAAAATACACTTTAAAACTGTAAAATTTTGAATTTTAAAAGTTACACTCAAATTACCCCAAAAGCCACACGGAACAGCTCCGTTTTACAAGCCCTGCGGAAGGGTGCCAACTCTTGCAGGGCCCTCGTTTCTTGTGGCAGATCATTCCACCATATCGGGGCCAGAGCCGAAAAAGCCCTGGCCCTGGTGGCTGCCAACCTGGCCTCCTTATGACCTGGGATCTCCAGAAAGTTATTATTTGATGACCTCAGGGTCCTACCCGGGGCATACCAGGAGAGGCGGTCCCGTAGGTACGAGGGTCCTAGGCCGCGTAGGGCTTTAAAGGTTAAGACCAGCACCTTAAACCTGATCCTGTACTCCACCGGGAGCCAGTGAAGCTGGTAAAGCACTGGATGAATGTGGTCCCGCGGCAAGGACCCCGTAAGGAGCCTCGCCGCGGCATTCTGCACCCGCTGGAGTTTCTGGATCAGCCTCAAGGGCAGCCCCGCATAGAGCGAGTTACAATAATCAAGCCTGGAGGTGACCGTCGCATGGATCACTGTGGCCAGATCCGGGCGAGAAAGGTAAGGGACCAACTGCTTGATACGTCAAAGATGGAAAAATGCCGCCTTTACTGTGGCTGCAACCTGCGCCTCCATGGAGAGGGAGGCGTCAAAGGTTACCCCCAGACTCTTGACAGAAGGCGCTGGCACTAATTGGGCCCCCGCAAGAGATGGGAGTTGGCCCCCCAACCCCATGTCGTCCCGACCCAGCCAGAGGACCTCTGTCTTCGAAGGATTTAACTCACGGGTGTCAAACTCCGGCCCTCCAGATGTTTTGGAACTACAATTCCCATCAGCCCTAGCTAACAGGACCAGTGGTCAGGGATGATGGGAATTGTAGTCTCAAAACCGGCTCGCACGCATCTATCCAGCCACAGCTTCCAAACACCTAGCCAGTGTGTCTGGGACTAAGTCGGGATGCCATTGAACATTGATCAGGATGCCACAAGAACACTGTGACAGTAAGAGCCGTTCAACAGGCAGCCTTGGAAGGTGGCAAACTCTCCTTCGTTGGTGCTTTGAAACAGTATCTGCAGACGCAACACACTTACGCAATAGCTCTTCAGCCGGATGAAGTCGACAGTCATAGGGATAGATTTGTCACTGTTTCGATTCAGGGCCTTGATATAATCCAGCAAGTCAGCAAAGAACTTGTAGCCCCCTTTAAGTACACAGAGAGCCACGATGTGATGCCCCCCCATACTCTGCATGATTTCTCGTGCCAGTCTCTCCGTTCTGTGGAAAGAGAAACAAACTAATTTGCCACGCCGAGTCCAGTGCCAGGTCACTCACTGTGTGTCACACACACACACACACACACACACACACACACACACACACACACAGTCGAAGGAGATTCCAGGGCATATACAAATCTGTATCATCCTATATAATAAAGTCCCTGTGTCCCTGGCGTGTGTTCCGTGTGTCAGTGGCATTTTGCCACTGCGCATGTCCCACAGGGATTGGAGCGGGCGGAGAGGGGGGCGTGTCCGACGCAGAGACACTCCTCCTCCGGCCGCTGCCACGCTCCTTCTCTCCCCCGGATTTTTTTGATTTAAATCGGATTTTTAAAATAAAATACTTTTGGAGGAAAAATCTTTCTAAATATAGTCTTCTATTTCAGTTACATTGTAGTCCAAAGGATATTCATCAGGAAATAAGGAATTGTTTTAAGTTTATCAAGTGTGCTAAAACTCAGTCTAAGTTTTTTTAAAAAATGTTTAACCACATCAGTTAACAAACATGGATACATATGCTATCATGTTATTGTTTTAGTTCAATAAATTGTTTAAATGGTTATTAAGGAAATGATTATTTTTCTCCTTCCAATAAAGTACAGCAGAAAAGTTGTCCCAATATAAACAGTTAACTTATTAAACCTCACCATAATTTCATAATTATCTGTCTATGTATTTCTAGTAGTATAACCAAATCAGTAATTTTTGATATAACTGTAAAAACTAATCTGAAAATTAATTATTCCAAAAATGAAACCTTCATATGGTTGTCAATATTAAGATTATACCAGCAAGGAGTCTTTCTGTAAAAAAAAAAAATTAAATCAAGTCTTACTGACTAGTGATTTAAATCAAGCCTTACTGACTAGTGATTTAAATCAAGCCTTACTGACTAGTGATTTAAATCAAGCCTTACTGACTAGTGATTTAAATCAAGCCTTACTGACTAGTGATTTAAATTGTGATTTAAATTGTGATTTAAATCGTGATTTAAATCAATTTGATTTAAATCAAATCCACCCTGCCTCCTTGCGAGACGGGATGAGGGAGAGAGGCGGCCGGCGGGATCGAAGGGAAGGAGGGCGGCGGGGTTAAAAAGGAAAAGGAGGGTGGCCGCCGCTCCCCCCGGCTCTCCAGCCTGTCCGCTGCAGTCAGCCGCCAGCCTCTGCCGCCTCCTGCCGCCTCCTCCTCCTCCTCTAGCGCCCATTAATGTAACGGGCTGCCTTCCACTAGTCCTATATTATAATCTTCAAGTGTCCCTGCGTCCACCTGCAATTTTCTGTGTGTCACGGAAGTAAATTCTGCGCATGGCACAGATGGACGCAGGGATTGGAGGGGGTGGAGAGGGGGGCGGGACGACGCAGAGACACTTCCGGCCGGGCGAAACTGCGCCGCCGCCATTGCCGGGGGGAAGCGGCGCAAAGCCGCCGCCCGCCGCCGCCTGAAGGAGGCCCCCCGTCCGGCACGCGCCCTTCCCTGCGCGCTGCCCAGCCGGCGGGGGTCCGAGGCGAGGCGGCCTCCGCTGACGGGCCAGCCAGTCGCCCCTGCCGAAGCCTCCCGGTCCCCCGGCTCCTGCGGGGCCTAGGCGCGTACTCGCAAGTAAAGGCGGGCGGGATCGGGGCCTCGGAGCTCCGCGCGCGGGGCTTTGAACCGCGTGTTCTAGAGCCCGTTTTTGAACGGCCTAAAAACCACTAGTGCAAATATAAAGCCAACAGAGCATCTCTCCCTGATAATTATCTCCCATCTGAGAAAATAGGGCTATTTGCTGGTCAGTGACATTTCTGCTTTTTCTCACTTGTCAAGGTTAATCTAATAGCAGTACTGCCAAACTCCCCTGATTTTACCGGGCGGCGTTGTGCCAAAGTAAATCTCAGTCTCTGCCTAGTTACTGGACAACTTTCCAAAGATATGAAGCGCACAGGTCTTCGGAAGGGGAATGTAATTCACTTTTGAAAGCATATTGCAGCTTGGATTAGTAAGGCACCAACAAAAACACTCCGGAAATTCAGAAACAAGGAAACTGTTCCAATTTTAAAAGCTCTGTGCTTTCAGGTTTTATACACCGGCGTGTCAGCGAAGAAACCTGTTACCTGATACCCTGTTTCTCCGCAAATAAGATGTAGTCATAAAATAAGCCGTAGCAGGATTTCTACACAGCCATCCCCTGAAAATAAGACATAGGGATGTGGCGCCTCTCCCTTAAGACCAGGCATCCCCAAACGGCGGCCCTCCAGATGTTTGGGGACTACAACTCCCATGATCCCTAGCTAACAGGACCAGTGGTCAGGGATGATGGGAATTGTAGTCCCAAATTGTAGATGTTTGGGGACTACAACTCCCATGATCCCTAGCTAACAGGACCAGTGGTCAGGGATGATGGGAGTTGTAGTCCCAAAACATCTGGAGTGTCAAGGTTAGCCGTCACTGAAATAAGCCGTAGCAGGATTTCTACACATTGGAGAAATAGAAGCCATCCCCTGAAAATAAGACATAGGGATGTGGCGCCTCTCCCTTAAGACCAGGCATCCCCAAACTGACGCCCTCCAGATGTTTGGGGACTACAACTCCCATGATCCCTAGCTAACAGGACCAGTGGTCAGGGATGATGGGAATTGTAGTCCCAAATTGTAGATGTTCCAGAGCAACTGCCTCTACTGTCTACAGAGGAAATTTATCTACACTCCAGTACACCCAGTGATGGCTAACCTTGACCCTCCAGATGTTTTGGAACTACAACTCCCATCATCCCTGACCACTGGTCCTGTTAGCTAGGGATGATGGGAGTTGTAGTCCCCAAACATCTATAACAGTGATGGCTAACCTTGACAAATAATCATCCTCTATAATAAAGTGCCTGTGTCCGTGCGTACTTTCCGTGTGTCAGTGGAATTCGCAACTGCGCATGCGCCCCACTGACACAGGGATTGGACGGCGGGAGAGGGGGGCGTGTCCGAGAGGCGGCGGCGGCGCATGCGCGTCGTCAGTTCAGTCACTGCCGCCGCCTCGCACGGAGCTGCCCTGCCAAGACTCCCGCTCGGCCCTGACGCTGGGCACGTCGGCGGAGGCAGCGCCGGCGGCGGAGGTCGCTGCTGCTGCCGCTGCTCCCGTTCGCCTCCATTTTGTCTCTGCCCGCCCCCCCCCAAGCCTCTGCGCTTCCCGAAGCGGCTCCCGACGTCCTGCGAGGAAAGCGGGCTGAGGTGGGGGGCAGCAGGAGGGGAAAGCGCAGCAGCCGGGAGGTGTTTGGCCCGTGGAACGCCGGCCGCCGCCACCGCTAGCGCCCGTTTTTAACGGGCTAAATTCACTAGTTTCTGAATATTGCTGAGAGCAAAACAAACCTGTCCATAATAAGCCCATGAGGAATATATACTTTTTCCAAATCTTCCGCATAATGTTTTGGTATGCAAAACAAGTCTAGGTCATATCCCTGTTCGTCGTCTCCAATCTAAAAGGAAAACAGAAAAGGTGAGGTCAGGTACAATGCATTACATATCCTCCCAGAGAATAAAAACATATTAAAAAGCCTCATCATCTGGGATTGCTCAAAACTTCAAAGATATAATCCATTGGCAGAGTGTATGTTTTGCCTGTGTGAGGCTCCAGGGGACTACAATTCCCATCATCCCTGACCACTGGTCCTGTTAGCTAGGGATCATGGGAGTTGTAGTCCCCAAACATCTGCAATTTGGGACTACAATTCCCATCATCCCTGACCACTGGTCCTGTTAGCTAGGGATCATGGGAGTTGTAGTCCCCAAACACCTACAATTTGGGACTACAATTCCCATCATCCCTGACCACTGGTCCTGTTAGCTAGGGATCATGGGAGTTGTAGTCCCCAAACACCTACAATTTGGGACTACAATTCCCATCATCCCTGATGTGGACAGGCTGCTTGGACGAGTGAAACCAACCACCTGTCTCCTTGATCCTTGTCCATCCTGGCTTATAAAAGCTAGCCGGGAAGGGCTGGGCGATGGGCTTTGCGGGGTGGTGAATGCTTCTCTTTGTGAGGGAGCCTTCCCAGACCCGCTAAAAGAGGCGGTTATTAAACCGCTTCTTAAAAAACCATCTTTGGATGCGGCCAATATGGCCAACTATCGCCCAGTCTCAAATCTTCCATTCTTGGGCAAGGTGATTGAGCGGGTGGTTGCTGAACAACTCCAGGCACGCCTGGAGGATGCGGACCATTTGGATCCCTTCCAATCGGGATTCAGGCCTCATCATGGGACTGAAACTGCCTTGGTCGCGCTGGTCGATGATCTCCGGCGGGCTAGGGACAAAGGTGAGAGCTGTTTCCTAGTTCTGCTGGATCTCTCAGCGGCTTTTGACACCATCGACCATAACATCCTTCTGGACCGTCTAGAGGGGTTGGGAGCTGGGGGCACTGTTATACAGTGGTTCCGCTCCTTCCTCCTGGGCCATGTCCAGAAAGTGGTGGTGGGGGATGAGCGTTCAGACCCCTGGGCTCTCACTTGTGGGGTACCTCAGGGCTCTGTCCTCTCCCCCATGCTTTTTAACATCTATATGCAGCCGCTGGGAGAGATCATCAGGGGGTTTGGACTGGGTGTTCATCAGTATGCGGATGATACCCAGCTCTACCTCTCTTTCAAATCAGAACCAGTGAAGGCGGTGAAGGTCCTGTGTGAGTGTCTGGAGGCGGTTGGAGGATGGATGGCGGCTAACAGATTGAGGTTGAATCCTGACAAGACAGAAGTGCTGTTTTTGGGGGACAGGAGGCGGGCAGGTGTGGAGGACTCCCTGGTCCTGAATGGGGTAACTGTGCCCCTGAAGGACCAGGTGCGCAGTCTGGGAGTCATTTTGGACTCACAGCTGTCCATGGAGGCGCAGGTTAATTCTGTATCCAGGGCAGCTGTCTACCAGCTCCATCTGGTACGCAGGCTGAGACCCTACCTGCCCGCGGACTGTCTTGCCAGAGTGGTGCATGCTCTAGTTATCTCCCGCTTGGACTACTGCAATGCGCTCTACGTGGGGCTACCTTTGAAGGTGACCCGGAAACTACAACTAATCCAGAATGCGGCAGCTAGACTGGTGACTGGGAGCGGCCGCCGAGACCACATAACACCGGTCTTGAAAGACCTACACTGGCTCCCAGTACGTTTCCGAGCACAATTCAAAGTGTTGGTGCTGACCTTTAAAGCCCTAAATGGCTTCGGTCCAGTATACCTGAAGGAGCGTCTCCACCCCCATCGGTCAGCCCGGACACTGAGGTCCAGTGCCGAGGGCCTTCTGGCGGTTCCCTCGCTGCGTGAAGCCAAGTTACAGGGAACCAGGCAGAGGGCCTTCTCGGTAGTGGCACCCGCCCTGTGGAACGCCCTCCCTTCAGATGTCAAAGAGAACAACAATTACCAGACCTTTAAAAGACATCTGAAGGCAGCCCTGTTTAGGGAGGCTTTTAATGTTTTGTAGATTATTGTATTTTAATGCTTTGTTGAAAGCCGCCCAGAGTGGCTGGGGAAACCCAGCCAGATGGGCGGGGTATAAATAATAAATTATTATTATTATTATTATTATATGACCACTGGTCCTGGTAGCTAGGGATGATGGGAGTTGTAGTCCCCCAACATCTACAATTGGGGACTACAATTCCCATCATCCCTGACCACTGGTCCTGTTAGCTAGGGATCATGGGAGTTGTAGTCCCCAAACACCTACAATTTGGGACTACAATTCCCATCATCCCTGACCACTGGTCCTGTTAGCTAGGGATCATGGGAGTTGTAGTCCCCAAACGCCTACAATTTGGGACTACAATTCCCATCATCCCTGACCACTGGTCCTGTAGTCCCAAAACATCTGGAGTGTCAAGGTGAGCCATCACTGTTATAGATGTTTGGGGACTACAACTCCCATCATCCCTAGCTAACAGGGCCAGTGGTCAGGGATGATGGGAGTTGTAGTCCCAAAACATCTGGCGTGTCAAGGTTAGCCACCACTGTTATAGATGTTTGGGGACTACAACTCCCATGATCCCTAGCTAACAGGACCAGTGGTCAGGGATGATGGGAGTTGTAGTCCCAAAACATCTGGAGGGTCAAGGTGAGCCACCACTGTTATAGATGTTTGGGGACTACAACTCCCATCATCCCTAGCTAACAGGGCCAGTGGTCAGGGATGATGGGAGTTGTAGTCCCAAAACATCTGGAGTGTCAAGGTTAGCCACCACTGTTATAGATGTTTGGGGACTACAACTCCCATCATCCCTAGCTAACAGGGCCAGTGGTCAGGGATGATGGGAGTTGTAGTCCCAAAACATCTGGCGTGTCAAGGTTAGCCATCTCTGCCCTAAACAAAACCTGGAATTACATAGCCAGATTCTCAAAAATGCCGGTTTTGTGCCTCCTTATCTGTCTGAGTGTTTTAAACTTCTTGCACATTATAATGCATTGCAATCATCCCCTTCCCTCGATTTTTACAGTTTTATCGTATTTTGTAAACCGATCGGAGGCTTTTAAAGGTGTTTTAAAAGGCACCCCCACCTGTCTAGGCAAGTTTTTAACTTGTGATTTGGATGCAGGGTGGATTTGATTTAAATCAAATTGATTTATATCATGATTTAAATCACGATTTAAATCACTAGTCAGTAAGACTTGATTTAAATATTTTCTTTACAGAAAGACTCCTTCTTGCTGGTATAATCTTAATATTAACAACCATATGAAGGTTGCATTTTTGGAATAATAAATTTTCAGAGTAGTTTTTACAGTTATATCAAAAATGACTGATTTGGTTCTACTACTAGAAATACATAGACAGATAATTATGAAATTAGGGTGAGGTTTAATAAGTTAACTGTTTATATTTGGACAACTTTTCTGCTGTACTATATTGGAAGGAGAAAAATAATCATTTCCTTAATAACCATTTAAACAATTTATTGAACTCAAACAATCACATGATAGCATATGTATCCATGTTTGTAACTGATGTGGTTAAACATTTTTTTTAAAAAACTTAGACTGAGTTTTAGCACACTTGATCAACTTAAAACAAATCCTTATTTCCTGATGAATAGCCTTTGGACTACAATGTAACTTCAATAGAAGACTATATTTAGAAAGATTTTCCCTCCAAAAGCATTTTATTTTAAAAATCCAATTTAAATCAAAAAAATCCAATTTAAATCAAAAAAATCCGATTTAAATCAAAAAAATCCGATTTAAATCAAAAAAATCCGATTTTTTTGATTTTTTTAAAAAAAATCATTGATTTTTATCCACCCTGTTTGGATGTATTTTAATATTTGTTGGAAGCCGCCCAGAGTGGCTGGGGAGACCCGGCCAGATGGGCGGGGTACAAATAAAATTATTATTATTATTATTATTATTATTATTATTATTATTATTATTCTCTTTTGGGGGGCCATCAATCGGTGTGTGAATTTTATGAAATAATATATGCAGACCATCACAAACATTTTGGGGGGGGTGGCGTGTGTGTGGAGGGGATAAATGCGGGGGGGGGGAGCTGGAGGTCCACAAGTGCCTCTCCCCCCAACCTTCCCCCCTTTAAGCGGACCCCACATCTCCAGACACCCTCAGGGCCCCCCCCTTGGCCTTCCAGCCCCTTCCCACATTATGGGACCCCCACCCACCCCAGCTCCCCCCCGCTGCCCCCTCCCTCCCACGTCTTGCAGGCCGGGGGTTTGAGGGTCGCCCCATGACCGCGGCCCCCCACTCAAGTGCCTCTCCCCCCAACCCCCCATCTCCAGCCCCCCTTGCCCTTGGCCTTCCAGCCCCTTCCCACATTATGGGACCCCCACCCACCCCAGCTCCCCCCCCGCTGCCCCCTCCCTCCCACGTCTTGCAGGCCGGGGGGGGGGCGTTTGAGGGTCGCAGCCCCCACCCCCCTCCCTTCCCGGCCCCCCCCCACTCCCCACGATGCAGGCGGCCGAGGGGGGGCTGCTTTCTCTCTCCTTGGCGGGGGGGGGGGAGAAGAGAGAGAGAAAGCCCCGCTGCCCCCCTCCCTCCCTCCCGCGTCTTGCACGCCCCCCCCCGCCTCCTGTGGGGCGATGTCCGCAGCCCCCCACTCAAGTGCCTCTCCCCCCAACCCCCCATCTCCAGCCCCCCCCTGCCCTTGGCCTTCCAGCCCCTTCCCACATTATGGGACCCCCCCCCACCCACCACAGCTTCCCCCCCTCCCACGTCTTGCATGCCCCCCCCTCGCCTCCTGTGGGGCGATGTCCGCAGCGCCCCCCCCCCACTCACCACGATGCAGGCGGCGCTGGGGGGCCCGCTGTGCCCGGCCATGGCGGCGGTTGGCCGGCCGGCCGGCGAGGCTCTCGGTCGCGGGAGGGAGGGAGGGGGGGAGGGGGAAGAGGCCGGCAGCAACCGCCTCAGCCCGGCCCAGCCACGCCCGACACGCCCGCCGCCGCGAGAAACATGGCCGCCGCCGCCGCCGCCACCACCGAGGGAGGGAGGGAGGGGCGGGGGGGGCAGCCGCCTCGAGGCCTCACGAGCCCCGTATATATATATATGTCTCCACAGAAAAGCTGAGGGGAAACGACACACAAATAGATATGGTAATAATAATAATAATACTGTAATAATAATAATGATGATAAGAAGAAGATAAAAAATAAAAGAAATTAAAAAGTGTCGCCCGCCTCGAGGCCTCACGAGGAACGAGCCCCGTATATATATATATGTCTCCACATAAAAGGTGAGGGGAAACGACACACAAATAGATATGATAATAATAATAATAATACTGTAATAATAACAATAAGAAGAAGAAGATGATGATAAAAAATAAAAGAAATAACAAAAAATAAATAAAATTAAAAAGTGCCACCCGCCTCGAGGCCTCACGAGAAACGAGCCCCATAGGTCTCCACAGAAGGTGAGGGGAAACGACACATAAATAGATATGATAATAATAATAATAATAATACTGTAATAATAATAATGATGATAAGAAGAAGATAAAAAATAAAAGAAATTAAAAAGTGTCGCCCGCCTCGAGGCCTCACGAGGAACGAGCCCCGTATATATATATATGTCTCCACATAAAAGGTGAGGGGAAACGACACACAAATAGATATGGTAATAATAATAATAATACTGTAATAATAATAATAATGATGATAAGAAGAAGATAAAAAATAAAAGAAATTAAAAAGTGTCGCCCGCCTCGAGGCCTCACGAGGAACGAGCCCCGTATATATATATATGTCTCCACATAAAAGCTGAGGGGAAACGACACACAAATAGATATGGTATAATAATAATACTGTAATAATAATAATGATGATAAGAAGAAGATAAAAAATAAATAAAAATAAAAAGTGGCACCCCCCTCTGATGGTGCCACTTTGTGAGGTGTGGGTTTTTGTGTGTGTCTATTATCTCTTTTTCCCCCAATAAAGTTAAAATAAAAAATAATTTAAAAAAAATGATAAAAATTTAAAAAAATTAAAAATTAAAAAGTGCCACCCGCCTCGAGGCCTCACGAGAAATGAGCCCCATAGGTCTCCACAGAAGGTGAGGGGAAACGACACATAAATAGATATGATAATAATAATGATGATGGTAATAATAATAATATAAAAAATAAAAGAAATAACAAAAAATAAATAAAATTAAAAAGTGTCGCCCACCTCGAGGCCTCACGAGAAATGAGCCCCACAGGTCTCCACAGAAGGTGAGGGGAAACGACACATAAATAGATATGATAATAATAATAATAATACTGTAATAATAATAATGATGATAATAAGAAGATAAAAAATAAAAGAAATAACAAAAAATAAATAAAATTAAAAAGTGTCGCCCGCCTCGAGGCCTCACGAGGAACGAGCCCCATAGGTCTCCACAGAAGGTGAGGGGAAACGACACATAAATAGATATGATAATAATAATGATGATGGTAATAATAATAATATAAAAAATAAAAGAAATAACAAAAAATAAATAAAATTAAAAAGTGTCGCCCACCTCGAGGCCTCACGAGAAACAAGCACCACAGGTCTCCACATAAAAGGTGAGGGGAAACGACACAGAAATAGATATAAGAAGAAGAAGAAGAAGAAGAAGAAGAAGAAGAAGAAGATAAAAAATAAAAGAAATAACAAAAAATAAATAAAATTAAAAAGTGCCACCCGCCTCGAGGCCTCACGAGAAATGAGCCCCACAGGTCTCCACAGAAGGTGAGGGGAAACGACACATAAATAGATATGATAATAATAATAATAATACTGTAATAATAAGAAGATAAAAAATAAAAGAAATAACAAAAAATAAATAAAATTAAAAAGTGTCGCCGCCTCGAGGCCTCACGAGAAACAAGCCCCGTATATATATATGTCTCCACATAAAAGCTGAGGGGAAACAACACATAAATAGATATGATGATGATGATGATGATGATGATGATAATAATAATAAGATAAAAAATAAATAAAAATAAAAAGTGGCACCCCCCTCTGATGGTGCCACTTTGTGAGGTGTGGGTTTGTGTGTGTGTGTGTGTGTGTGTGTGTGTGTGTGTGTGTGTCTATTATCTCTTTTCCCCCCAAATAAAGTTAAAATAAAAAATAATTCTAAAAAAATGATAAAAATTTTAAAAAAAATAAAAATTAAAAAGTGCCACCCGCCTCGAGGCCTCATGAGAAACGAGCCCCACAGGTCTCCACAGAAGGTGAGGGGAAACGACACATAAATAGATATAATAATAATAATAATAATAATAATAATAATGGGCTTGAGGGCATCCTGATCAAGTTTGCAGATGACACCAAATGGGGAGGGGTGGCTAAGACCCCAGAGGACAGGATCACACCTCAAAAGGACCTTAGCAGATTAGAGAACTGGGCCAAGGCAAACAGGATGAATTTGAACAGGGAGAAATGTCAAGTACTACACTTGGGCAAAAAAAAGGAAAGGCACAAATACAGGATGGGTGACACCTGGCTTGAGAGCAGTACATGTGAAAAGGATCTAGGAGTCTTGGTAGACCACAAACTTGACATGAGTCAACAGTGTGATGCAGCAGCTAAAAAAGCCAATGCAATTCTGGGCTGCATCCAGAGGAGTATAGCATCTAGATCAAGGGAAGGAATAGTACCACTGTATTCCACTCTGGTCAGACCTCACCTGGAATACTGTGTCCAGTTCTGGGCACCACAGTTCAAGAAGGATACTGACAAGCTGGAATGTGTCCAGAGGAGGGCAACCAAAATGGTCAAAGGCCTGGAAACGATGCCTTATGAGGAACGGCTTAGGGAGCTGGGTATGTTTAGCCTGGAGAAGAGAAGGTTAAGGGGTGATATGATAGCCATGTTCAAATATATCAAAGGATGTCATCTAGAGGAGGGAGAAAGGTTGTTTTCTGCTGCTCCAGAGAAGCGGACACGGAGCAATGGATTCAAACTACAAGAAAGAAGATTCCACCTAAACATTAGGAAGAACTTCCTGACAGTAAGAGCTGTTTGACAGTGGGATTTCCTGCCAAGGAGTGTGGTGGAGTCTCCTTCTTTGGAGGTCTTTAAGCAGAGGCTTGACAGCCACCTGTCAGGAATGCTTTGATGGTGTTTCCTGCTTGGCAGGGGGTTGGACTGGATGGCCCTTGGGGTCTCTTCCAACTCTCGGATTCTATGATTCTAATAATAATATGAAGGAATGATTCCTGCTTGGCAGGGGTTGGACTGGATGGCCCTTGGGGTCTCTTCCAACTCTAGGATTCTAATAATAATATGAAGAATGATTCCTGCTTGGCAGGGGGTTGGACTAGATGGCCCTTGGGGTCTCTTCCAACTCTAGGATTCTAGGATTCTAATAATAATATGAAGAATGATTCCTGCTTGGCAGGGGGTTGGACTGGATGGCCCTTGGGGTCTCTTCCAACTCTAGGATTCTAATAATAATATGAAGAATGATTCCTGCTTGGCAGGGGGTTGGACTAGATGGCCCTTGGGGTCTCTTCCAACTCTAGGATTCTAGGATTCTAATCATAATATGAATAATGATTCCTGCTTGGCAGGGGGTCCTAGAATCCTAGAGTTGGAAGAGACCCCAAGGGCCATCCAGTCCAACCCCCTGCCAAGCAGGAATCATTCTTCATATTATTATTAGAATCATAGAATCCTAGAGTTGGAAGAGACCCCAAGGGCCATCCAGTCCAACCCCCTGCCAAGCAGGAAACACCATCAAAGCATTCCTGACAGGTGGCTGTCAAGCCTCTGCTTAAAGACCTCCAAAGAAGGAGACTCCACCACACTCCTTGGCAGCAAATCCCACTGTCAAACAGCTCTTACTGTCAGGAAGTTCTTCCTAATGTGGATGGAGAGTACTAAAATCTTCTATAAGTTTGTATGTATTTTCTATAAGTTTGTATGTATATTCATATTATTGTAAAATTGATGGTATGTACTGTCGTTATCCAAGACAAGTCCATTCCTTGAAGAAACAGTGTGTGAAACGGGAGTATACGAAGCTGGCCCCCCGTTGGAAAACATACCTACACGGTTGATGGACTTGGATCAATCATATTTCACACTGAAATGATAGACTCTATGTCGGAACTTTGCACAACCATCTCTATTACCTTATATTGCACTTTATATCAGTGTTTTTCAACCTTTTTGGGCAAAGGCACACTTGTTTCATGAAAAAAATCACGAGGCACACCACCATTAGAAAATGTTAAAAAAGTTAACTCTGTGCCTATATTGACTATATATAAAGTAATTCTCTTGAATAGGAATCAAATAAACACAAAGAAAGTATTTTATAATTCCTTTATTATGAAATAGTAAGTCAACAGAAATATGAAAAATTATAAAACACTTTATTCAGTGCGCAATCTGGGCCTGTTTTTCTGGAAATTGTGTTGTCTGAGAGAGGGACTTTGGCTATTTCCTTCCTTCCTTCCTTCCTTCCTTCCTTCCTTCCTTCCTTCCTTCCTTCCTTCCTTCCTTCCTTCCTCCTTCCTTCCTTCCTTCCTTCCTTCCTTCCTTCCTTCCTTCCCTCCCTCCCTCCTCCCTCCCTCCCTCCCTCCCTCCCTCCCTTCCCTCCCTCCCTCCCTCCCTCCCTCCCTTCCTTCCTTTCTTTCCTTCCTTTCCTTTCCCTTCCTTCCTTCCTTCCTTCCTTCCTTCCCTTCCTTCCTTCCTTCCTTCCTTCCTTCCTTCCTCCCTCCCTCCCTCCCTCCCTCCCCTCCCTCCCTACATTTTTCCATACTTCCTTCCCTGTTTATTTCCTTCTTTCCTTCCTTCTTTCCTCCCTCCCTCATTCTCTTCACCCTCCGCAGCCCCTACTTTACCCCAGGGGGGCTCCTCCTCTCTTCTTCTCCTCCTCCCCCAAGGGAGCTTCTCCTTTCGGACGACACAGCTCCCCACAGCGCTGGCCGCCCCCACCCTCTCCGCCTGTCAACCCCTTTCTCCCACCTCCGCCAGTCAACGCGCCCGACCGCGGGCGAAGGGGATGCAGGGGAGAGGAGGAGGCACTGTGGAGGGACGGGCCTCACTCGCCGGCCGCGCCGCGGGGGCAGCCGGAGCCGCATGCTCCTCGAGGCGCCTCCTGCTTCTCCCCTCCCCGGGGGGTCGGCCTGGCCCGGGCTCCTCGCCCTCGGCGCTGCTGCCTCCAGGCCGGGCCAGCCATCCTCCTCCTCCTCCTCCTCGGGGCTCCTCCGTCGAGGTGGCGGCGGCAGCGGAGGAGGAGGCCGAGCTGGAGAGGGAGAGAGCGAGAGCCGCGCGGGGCGCGCCAAGACGCGCACAGCCGGCGAGCGGAGCGCGGGGCGAGGACGGGGGACGGAACAAAGGGCGGAGCTGGAGCCGGGACTCCTGGGTCCCTTCGGGGAGGAGGGGGGGTCTTGCAGGAAGCGGGAGCCGGGATTCCCTTTCGCAGGTCCCGGGGCTTTAGCGCAGTGTTTCCCAACCTAATCTAGGCAACGGCACACTTGTTTCATTAAAAAATATCGCGGCACACCGCTCCTCCCCCACCCGGCTGCGCCGGGTCTCCTGACCCAGAGTTACCTCTGGGATCAGCTGTAGCACAGCGTCCTTTCTCCCGCCCATCAGCTGGGGCACCAGGTCAGGATTCTCCCGCGAGGCTTCTGTTGCTGCTGCTGCTGCAGCAGCCAAGGGAGCAGCGCCGCCCTGGCTTCCGCTTCGCCGCCGGGCTCCAGCATTGCCCGCCGCCACGGTCCTGTGCAGCGCGGGGCTGCAGGGCACCCTGGGCTCTGATTCTCGCGCGAGGCTTCCGGTCGGGATTCTCCCGCGAGGCTTCTGTTGTTGCTGCTGCTGCTGCAGCAGCAGCCAAGGGAGCAGCGCCGCCCTGGCTTCCGCTTCGCCGCTGGGCTGCAGCAGCAGCGCCGCCGCTACGGTCCTGTGCAGCCCTGGGCTGCAGGTCCCTTTTTCCGCGGCACATCAGCCGGTGTCTCGCGGCGCACACCGGTTGGGAAACGCTGCTTTAGCGGCACCAGGACGCCTGGGTCCTCCCGGGGGAAGGAGGTCGGAGATCTTTTGAATTTTTCAATTTTCCCCACGGCACACTAGTGTGCCGCGGCACAGTGGTTGAAAAACACTGCTTTATATCAGCACTTTGACCGTTTTGAAACATAAGTAGGCTTTTGCCTCTGAGGAGAGATCTTTATATATATATATTTTTGGCATAACTGTTTCGGTGTAGTTTGTTATCTATTATTGTTCACGGTTTTGTATTTTACCTTTCACGGCTTATTTGATGGCTACGTCTTATTTTAGGAGAAACAGGGTAGGATGAGTGTATTTAGAAACGGTTACAGGAATAAACACACACACACACACACAATTCATGCTTTTGAAAGAGCGCAGAGCCGGGCGGAAATCGATTTCGGTACAAGTTGCGCCTTTAATCTTAAATGTTACAATACAAAAAAAATAAGAATTAAAAAAAATTGGTCGATGGCGTAAGAGCAGTGAACTTTTCTACACAACGTTTCTACGAAAACCGCCTTCCTCCGGGACGTTTTCAAATGCAACTGCATCGAATTCCAACTTGAGAGAGCATTTGTTCTTATACACAATCGTTAAGGCCCTCAACACATCCGTGAAATAATTAAAAAAACAACAACAATAAAGGATCAAAAATAAAATGAAACTCAAAAAGGCTCCAGAAACAGAAGTCGGACACATAAATCAATCATGGAGTGCTTTTTGCCATATCCACGGCTAGTGAACCTTTCTGGTTTTTGGACCAATGGTCAGTATATTTTCCTTTTGCAGCGTTGCCTCGAATTCAAGAGAGGTAACATTTAGAGTGAACTTGCTAGCTTGCAAACAAGTATATATATATATATATATGTGTGTATTTTTGGTTGTGTTGAAAATAGGCTTTTACTAGGACAACAGAAGAAATGGAACAGAAATACCCAGATTCGACGACATCGTAACTGGGATGTGAAGACATGGCATAAATTCGGCTCCAACAGAGCATTCGGAAGATTTGAAGAGCATTTTAACTTGATTTGCCAGGAAGCCTTAATCAAACACTAGAACGTTCTCATATAGTGGTCACAAGACACAAAATAAATACTGACCTCTTTCTATATAAAACCCCAAACCCAGACTCTTCTTCTGCACTAGGGAATTTAGCCCGTTAATACCGAGCGCTAAATACCCACGCGAGGGCTGAGAGGGGGCCCGCCGCGCCGCGCCGCGCCCCCCTCCACCGGCCGCGCCTCCCTCGGTCACCGCCGCCGCCTCCTTCTCCCCCTCAGGGACGCCGCGCGCCGCCACCTCCTTCCTCCTTCCTCCCTCCTCTCCTCCTCCCTTCCCACTCTCTCCCGGAGCTGCCCCTTCCTGCGGCCATGAGGCCGCGGCAGCGCTAGCGGGGATTGCCGGCCGCACTTGGCCCTGGAGGAGGCTCTCTGGCCCCAGGGGGAGGCGGCTCGGGGGCTCCCGGGTCAGGCGCGGCGGGTGGCGGCGGCGGCAGGGGGGCGCCCGGTCCAGATGAACCTTTACGCCACCTGGGAGGTGGACCGGAGCTCGCCCAGCTGTGTACCGTGCGAGGCGGCGGCACTGAGCCAACTGACGACACGCCTGCGCACGGCCGCCCTCTCCGACACGCCCCCTCTCCGCCCGCTCCAATCCCTGCGTCCCTGTGGGACATGCGCAGTGGCAAAATGCCACTGACACATGGAACGCATGCAGGGACACAGGGACTTTATTATATAGGATTCTTCTGACAGCCTACGGGATCTGTACATATTTCAATTTTATTTTTATTTTTGCTTCGGGGACGGGGGCACTCTGTGCTTTCCATTCATTTTCCTCGCCTTCTAGCAGAGCGAGAATGCACTCTGCACATGCTCAGAGGAACCATGTCCCTCTGCTCCATCATATTTCATTTTGGGACAAAACATGATGTGTTCCACGCGGCACGGAGCAATTAGCCTGACCATTAGCCCAATAAAGGTGGCTAAATTCCATCGTGAGAATTAAGCAGGAACTCTTCAATCTAAGAGAGGTGGAGTGTTCCCCCCTAGGGCGATGACTTTTTCCATTTTTTTCTCAAACATTATTTCCTGTAGCCCAAACGGATGAACTTTTGCCTATTAATGACTAAAACGAGGTATATCCCGTTGAAAGATTGAAAAAGCTCACGCGCAAACCGCTTTTCAATTTTTAGTATGCCGTTTTACCATTTCACAAAATTGTATGAACGATTCTACATATATGAAAATGTTCAAGCTGGAGGTTTGTTGCTCCGTAACCAATGCTTGAAAACCAACTGGGAAACCAATAAATCTCCCATCAACATTGCCCGAAGCAACCAGTGCTGTGAGCGTGCGATCCAAGTCGTGCGAGACTTGCACGGCTCCTGGTGCAACAAGGACAACCTCCCACTGGGATTCATCCTGTCCAATGACATTATCGTGAATAATTGACTTCCTTGTGTGTTTGATGGCCCTATATAATGTTGTAGATATGTGACTCTACAGCTTGGGTTCAGTTTTATATCTGCTTACAGTGACTTCAAAAAATGGTCCAAAAACGGATCGATAAAATTTTTAAATCATTTTGTGCGTGAGGTTTTTTTTTATCAAATCTCTTGGAAAGTCAGATTTTATCTAATCTTTAATGAAAGCTCGTCAAATTGTGATACAGGGAAACGAGCTGGTAAAAAAGTCATCACCCCAATGTCCAAGAAAGGAAAAGGGACCCCCTGACCAATCAAGGTGGCTAAATGCCATCGTGAGAGTTAAGCAGGAACTCTTCCATCTAAGAAAGGTTGGGTCTTCCCCCCGCTCCCGCAGCCATTAGCCCACGGGGTCAAGCAGGGAGACTGGAAGAGGTGGTGAGCGGGTGGCGAAGAACGAACCACAGCCCTTTGGCATGAGTACTGAAGCTCACAGCTGATAGCAGTGATGGCTCACCTTGACACTCCAGATGTTCGGGGACTACAACTCCCATCATCCCTGACCACTGGCCCTGCTAGCTAGGGATGATGGGAGTTGTAGTTCCAAAAGCTCTGGAGTGTCAAGGTGAGCAGTCAATGGAGCAGAGCTTGGGAGGGAGTTGGAGCAGAGCTTGATGGGAGCAGAGCTTGATGGGAGCAGAGCTTGATGGGAGTTGTAGTCCCCAAACATCTAGAATAGTGGTGGCTCACCTTGACACTCCCAGATGTTCGGGGACTACAACTCCCATCATCCCTGACCCCGGGCCCTGTTAGCGAGGGATGATGGGAGTTGTAGTCCCCAAACATCTATAACAGTGGTGGCTCACCTTGACACTCCCAGATGTTCGGGGACTACAACTCCCATCATCCCTGACCCCTGGGCCCTGTTAGCGAGGGATGATGGGAGTTGTAGTCCCCCAAACATCTACAATTTGGGACTACAACTCTCATCATCCCTGACCACTGGGCCCTGTTAGCTAGGGATGATGGGAGTTGTAGTCCCCAAACATCTACAATTTGGGACTACAACTCTCATCATCCCTGACCACTGGGCCCTGTTAGCTAGGGATGATGGGAGTTGTAGTCCCCAAACATCTGGAGTGTCAAGGTTAGCCATCACTGTTATAGATGTTTGGGGACTACAACTCTCATCATCCCTTGCTAGCAAGACCAGTGGTCAGGGATGATGGGAGTTGTAGTCCCAGAACATCTGGAGTGTCAAGGTGAGCCATCACTGTTATAGATGTTTGGGGACTACAACTCTCATCATCCCTTGCTAGCAAGACCAGTGGTCAGGGATGATGGGAGTTGTAGTCCCAAAACATCTGGAGTGTCAAGGTGAGCCATCACTGGGCTTATAGTCGTCTCCAGCAAGGAACGCTAGGCAGTAGACACCATTTTAACCGGAAGAGCGGCGCATGCTCTTGGGAGCGGCCGGATCCTTCTCTCTTTTTTTCCCCTATGCAATGTGTGCTCTTGCAAAAGAGGGGGCAACAGTTTGATCCTCCGCGGTTCTGAAGGGAAGGTAAATGCAAAATGCACTTCTGGACAGTCTTCCTACGGCGCAGTCGTGTCTGCTTTGCACGGTCAACCGCCTGTTTGTCCCTTTTCGAACCCGGCACATGCCGTATCGTGGAAGATTCGTTTCGTCCGGAAACCATGCTTCACCGTTTCGACGTCTGCTGTCGTTTTGACACTTGCACACCTTTACATCTCGTTTGTCTAGTGTTTGTTCAGACTAACTAACTACATAATGACATTTCTAACAGTCAGGCAGTTAAAAAAACGGGGTGTCCCAACCCTTTTCGGAATTTATAAAGCCTTTAAAAAAAAACAAAAAACAATATTTTTTTTTTTAGCAATCACAGATGTCGTAATTCATTCCCAGTTTAACTCGAACCGGTTTAAAAGATGACAGGCGGGTACCTGAAAAAGGAAGGAGTCAAAACCGATTTAGAGATTTGCTTGGACTAACACACAAGGTGAAGGAAGGTACAGTATTTTCCTGCGTATAAGACTACTTTTTTAACCCAGGGAAATCTTCTCCAAAGTCGGCGGTCGCCTTCTACGCCGGGTCGTATTTCTGATACGGCGAGTACCGTATTTTGCGCTCCATAACACGCACCGGACCATAAGGCGCACCTAGTTTTTTTGAGGAGGAAAGGGGGTAAAGCCCCCCTTTTTGAGGATCATTTCAAAGTGGTGCATCTTCTTTTGGAAGACGAAAAGACCCATTTGCAAAAGGAGCAGCTCAAAGTTGTTGTGCTGCTGCTTTTGCAAAGGAGAAAAGACCCATTTGCAAAAGAAGCAGCTCAAAGTTGTTGTTGTGCTGCTGCTTTTGCAAAGGAGAAAAGCCCCATTTGCAAAAGGAGCAGCTCAAAGTTGTTGTGCTGCTGCTTTTGCAAAGGAGAAAAGACCCATTTGCAAAAGGAGCAGCTCAAAGTTGTTGTTGTGCTGCTGCTTTTGCAAAGGAGAAAAGACCCATTTGCAAAAGGAGCAGCTCAAAGTTGTTGCGCTGCTGCTTTTGCAAAGGAGAAAAGACCCATCTGCAAAAGGAGCAGCTCAAAGTTGTTGCGCTGCTGCTTTTGCAAAGGAGAAAAGACCCATTTGCAAAAGGAGCAGCTCAAAGTTGTTGTTGTGCTGCTGCTTTTGCAAAGGAGAAAAGCCCCATTTGCAAAAGGAGCAGCTCAAAGTTGTTGTGCTGCTGCTCCTTTTGCAAAGGAGAAAAGACCCATCTGCAAAAGGAGCAGCTCAAGGTTGTGCTGCTGCTGCTTTTGCAAAGGAGAAAAGACCCATTTGCAAAAGGAGCAGCTCAAAGTTGTTGTGCTGCTGCTTTTCCAAAGGAGAAAAGACCCATTTGCAAAAGGAGCAGCTCAAAGTTGTGCTGCTGCTTTTGCAAAGAAAAGCCCCAGTTGCAAAAGGAGCAGCTCAAAGCCAAACAGATAATCTAATCAGCCAGTCACATGTCGCTGGGGAAACCAACAGCCTCCTCTGCAGGAAGGGAGCCAGCGACCTTCTCTCTCGCCCCGATCTCTTGCTGATCAGCTGTAAAGCGGCAGCCTTTCAACACCCCCTTCTCTCTTTGTAAAAGAAAAAGCTCGATCTTCTTTTGGTCCCTGGGCAATTCAGCTCCAGGGACCAGGCATTCGCTCCATAACGCGCGCAGACTTTCCCCCTTCCTTTTTAGAAGGAAAAAAGTGCGCGTTATGGAGCAAAAAATACGGTATATCTCAAACTCTAATATTTTAACTGGGAAAGCTGGGGGTCGTCTTATACGCCCAGTCGTCTTATATGCCGGAAAATACGGTAATAAGAATAATTAAGAAATAGTGTACAGTGGTACCTCGCCTAACGAATAACTCGCCTGACGTATTTTTCGCCTAACGAATGACTTCCGGTAAAACAAAATGGCCGCCGGAAACGAATTTCTTCGCCCAGCGAAAAGACGTCGCGGCCGCTTTGAATATGATTTTTACGACTTACGAACTTTCGACCCGATTTTCCCGACTTAGGAATTTCCCCCCAATGCGTTCCTATGAGGATTCGCCGAACGAATTTTTTCGCTTAACGGAAATCGCGTTGGAACGCATTATCTTCGTTAGGCGAGGTACCACTGTAATTGAGTAGGCTAGAAAAGAACAGAATTGTAATAATAATAATAATTTATTATTTATACCCCGCCCATCTGGCTGGGTTTCCCCAGCCACTCTGGGCGGCTTCCAACAGAGCATTAAAATACAATCCTATATAATAAAGTGCCTGTGTTCGTCCGTACTTCCCGTGTGTCAGTGGAATTTGCAACTGCGCATGCGCCCCACTGACACAGGGATTGGACGGTGGGAGAGGGGGGCGTGTCCGAGAGGCAGCGCCGGCGCATGCGCGTCGTCAGTTCGTTCACTGCCGCCACCTCGCCCTGACGCTGGGCACGTCGGCCGAGGCAGCGCCGGCGGCGGAGGAGCCGGCCGGGCCAGCGCCGGCCGCCGAGTCGCTGCTGCTGCCGCTGCTCCCGTTCGCCTCCATTTTGTCTCTGCCCGCCCCCCCCAGCCTCTGCGCTTCCCGAAGCGGCTCCCGACGTCCTGCGAGGAAAGCGGGCTGAGGTGGGGGGCGGGAGGAGGGGAAAGCGCGGCAGCCGGGAGGTGTTTGGCCCGTGGAGCGCCGGCCGCCGCTACCACTAGCGCCCGTTTTTAACGGGCTAAATTCACTAGTAATCTATAAAACATTAAAAGCCTCCCTAAACAGGGCTGCCTTCAGGTATTTTCTGAATGTAGGATAGTTGTTTATCACTTTAACCTCTGCTGGGAGGGCGTTCCACAGGGCGGGCGCCACCACCGAGAAGGCCCTCTGCCTGGTTCCCTGTAGCTTTGCTTCTCGCAGTGAAGGAACCGCCAGAAGGCCCTCGGCGCTGGATCTCAGTGTCCGGGCTGAACGGTGGGGGTAGAGACGCTCCTTCAGGTATACAGGATCGAGGCCGTTTAGGGCTTTAAAGAATTGTAAAAGTAGAGTAAAACGCAAAAGAAGGGAAAGGTAGAGAAGGGAGGTAGCATGAGGTCAAATGGTAGGAGGTTCTTTTTATAGGTGGGGGGGTTTTAGGGAGGGGGAGGGGAGGGGGGATATAGAGGGTTGAATGATTAAAGAGAAAGACTGTTGAAAATTGATTGAATGAAGTAGATGAGGGAATGATGGGGGAGAGGAGAAGGGTGGGTCAGTTGAGGAATGAGTGTACAGTGGGACCTCGACTTACGAGTGATTCGACTTACGTGTTTTTCGACTTACGAATGGCTTCCGGGAGAAACAAAACGGCCGCCGCAACCGAATTTTCCGACTTACGAATGGAAGTCGCGGCCGCTTTTAATAGGATTTTTTCGACTGACGAATTTTTTTCGCTCAATGCATTCCTATGGGGATTCGACTTACGAATGTTTTCGACTTACGAAAATTGCGTCGGAACGCATTATCGTCGTGAGTCGAGGTCCCACTGTAAAGGGTATGTAGAGTGTATGAAGTATGTTTGATATAGAGATTGTATGGAAAGTTTATGTATATTTAGGTTTGCTCTTTTGTGATGTTGTGCTGTAATATATTGATTTCAATAAATAAAATTTTAAAAAAATTAAAAAGATGACAGGAAGCGAGAGAACAGATTTTTAAATAGTACAGAATAAAAAAAGAGAGAGAAGAAGGTTACTTAACTGAATATGACTGCTATGTTTTACAGGCAGAAAGGTAGAGTTTTCCGTAAAGTTAGCTAAGGTTGATAAATATCCCTGGATTCTTTTGCAACAGGGCTCCGAAGGGGCCGCGCCGCCGCCTCCTCCTCCTGCTCCTTCCCCGCCTCCTCGGGCCTCACCGGCCGACAGTTTCCGGCGCCGGAGGGCGGCACTCGGCGTGGGCTCCGTAAGGCAGGCGGGCCGAGGGCAAAGCGGGGCATGGCAGTGCCCGGCGGCGGCGGCTCGGCCCCGATGGTGACCGTCACTTACGGTGAGAGCGCGGCCGGCCGAGACATCGGCGTTGGCGGGGGGAGAGGCCGGGGCTTCGGACCTAGCGGAGCCTCCCTCCTCAGCGGGGCAGGCGGAGGGAGCCCGGAGGCGAGCGGCACGGAGGGTCTCCCCCTCGCCCAGTTGAGGAGGGAGGCTCCGCTAGGCCCGAGGCGCCCCTGGCGAAGCCGGCAGGTCCGCGGAGGTGCCTGGGCAGGGCGAGCCCGGCGGCAGTCGGTTGCCCCCTCAGCGGCCCGGGAGGGCGGCCGTGCGAGGTGGCGGCACTGACCCAACTGACGACACGCCAGCGCACGGCCGCCCTCTCGGACACGCCCCCTCCCCGCCCGCTCCAATCCGTGTGTCCGTGAGGCACATGCGCAGTGGCGCAATTCCACTGACACACGGACTGGACGCAGGGACACAGGGACTTTATTATATAGGATTCTTTTGCAACAGGGCTCCAGTTTTTTCAAAAGTAACAAAAACTAACCTAATCATTGGCAATTGCTCCACTTAAAATATACAGTGGTACCCCGCAAGACGAATGCCTCACAAGACGAAAAACTCGCAAGACGACAGAGTTTTTCGTTTTTGGAGTCGCTTCACAAGACGAATTTCCCTATGGGCTTGCTTCGCAAGACGAAAACGTCTTGCGAGTTCCCAATGCATTCCTATGGGAAACCGCGCTTCAATGCATTTCTATGGGAAACAGCGCCATCTAGCGCTTCGCAGGACCGTGCTTCGCAAGACGACAAAACTCGCAAGACGACAAAACTCGCAGAACGAATTAATTTCGTCTTGCGAGGCACCACTGTACCACAAATAACTACACTATTTTAACGGTGGCAGGTGAGAACTTCCATACCTAGTTTCCATTGAGCTGCTGCTGCTGCGAAACTCCACTATGGTCAGCTACTGACCTCTCGCGGCTTTTGCTCTCCCGCTCTTCGTCCTCTTCATCTCGCTCATCGTTCCCACTGTGGTTTTTACAGTAAAGCCTAAGAAGACAACACAAAGTAGGGGCGGGAGGGGGGGGAACACGACAACCCATGTCACAGGGTGCTCATCTAGTCAATTTTTTCGCCTAGCGACGATCGCGTCGGAACGAATTATCGGCGTTAGGCGAGGTACCACTGTACTGAGAATTAAATGAGTCCAATTCCTATGTTTTTATCACTCGTGGGGAGGCCAAATTCCAATTTGTAGGAGCAGGGTCTAAAGATTAACCGATTTGTCCCCAATTTGAAATTTAACTATGTTTATACCATACGCCTGAGATAAGATCAAGGGAGGAAACATTTTCAGAAAAAAATTTTTTATGACCCACCCTAATGGCCAGCCTGCCCTATGCTCCAGTGAAGTTTGTGGCAGAGTAAAAGAGAATGGCATTTACTTGTAAATTCCTCGTGACATGTTCTCAATGTATTTCGCTTTGTCTTGCACGCCACAGTGGTAATGGTACGTCTTGATACAGGCTTTGATTTCGCATCCAATAGTTGCGCCAGACTGACTGCAAAGGGTGCATTTCTGTTACGCAGGGACATTGGAGGGAGGAGACGGAGAAACACACAAACAGAGAGAGTGGGGTGGGGGGGAGAGAGAGGTATTAATTTATATCTTCCTGCTTCACAATAAATTTCATATTCTTAAACAGTGTTTCCCAACCTAATCTAGGCAACGGCACACTTGTTTCATTAAAAAAATCTCGCGGCACACCGCTCCTCCCCCACCCGGCAGCGCCGGGTCTCCTGACCCAGAGTGACCTCTGGGATCAGCTGTAGCGCGGCGTCCTTTCTCCCGCCCATCAGCTGGGGCACCAGGTCGGGATTCTCCCGCGAGGCTTCTGTTGCTGCTGCTGCTGCAGCAGCCAAGGGAGCAGCGCCGCCCTGGCTTCCGCTTCGCCGCCGGGCTCCAGCATTGCCGCCGCCACGGTCCTGTGCAGCGCGGGGCTGCAGGGCACCCTGGGCTCTGATTCTCGCGCGAGGCTTCCGGTCGGGATTCTCGCACGAGGCTTCCGGTCGGGATTCTCGCGCGAGGCTGCTGCTGCAGCAGCCAAGGGAGCAGCGCTGCCCTGGCTTCCGCTTCGCCGCTGGGCTCCAGGAGCGCCGCTGCCACGGTCCTGTGCAGCCCTGGGCTGCAGGTCCCTTTTTCCGCGGCACATCAGCCGGTGTCTCGCGGCACACCAGTGTGCCGCGGCACACCGGTTGGGAAACGCTGTTCTTAAAGATCTCATTTCTGGTAACATTTTTCTTTTTTTCATAATTTTTATTGGATTTAAGCAAAGAAGGAAAAAAAAATAAAGTTTTAAACACGTCCCAGATGGAGCTGCCCTGGATACAGAATTCACCTGCGCCTCCATGGACAGCTGTGAGTCCAAAATGACTCCCAGGCTACGCACCTGGTCCTTCAGGGGCACAGTTACCCCATTCAGGACCAGGGAGTCCTCCACACCTGCCCGCCTCCTGTCCCCCCAAAAACAGCACTTCTCTCTTGTCAGGATTCAACCTCAATCTGGTGTACACGGGGCTCTAGCCTCATCCCTGAGCCCCTCCCCTCCTCCTTGCGGACTCAAGGCTCTAGCCTCATCCCAGAATCCCAGGGAATCCCCCACACCCGCCTGCCCCCTGTCCCCCCAAAAACAGTATACAGTGGTACCTCGCCTAACGACGATAATTCGTTCCGACGCGATCGTCGCTAGGCGAAAAAATGCGTCCCGCGAAGCCCCATAGGAACGCATTGGGGAAAAATTCGTAAGTCGAAAAAATCGCGTCAAAAATTCGTAAGTCGAAAAAATCCTATTTAAAGCGGCCGCGACGTCTTTTCGCTAGGCGAAGAAATTCGTTTCCGGCGGCCATTTTGTTTTACCGGAAGTCCTTCGTTAGGCGAAAGCGACGTTGGGCGAGTTATTCGTTAGGAGAGGTACCACTGCACTTCTGTCTTGTCAGGATTCAACCCCAATCTGTTAGCCGCCATCCACCCTCCAACCGCCTCCATACCATTCTTTTCCCGCGTTTGATTTCTTGAAGTACAGTTTTAATATCAAAATCACCAAACTCGGCCCGTGATGTAGTCGTCAATTGTACAGTCCCAGAAGAGAAGAGCTAGGAAGAAAGGAGAGGCAAAATATTAGGAACGCGGGAACCTTGGTTGTGTGGGACGACAAAAAAGGACATGTGGAAGGCAGATGGTGATGCACTGAAGCTTCAAAAGGGGTCTGGGCACATTCACAGAGGGGAAAGGAGATCAGTCCATGACTACTAAGATTCAACATACCGTCTTTTTCACTCCATAAGACGCACCTGACCATAACGCGCACCTAGTTTTTTGAGGAGGAAAGGGGGAAAGCCCCCCTTTTTGAGGATCAGTTCAAAGTTGTGCATCTTTTGGAAGAAGAAAAGCCCCATTTGCAAAAGGATCAGCTCAAAGTTGTGCTGCTGCTTTTGCAAAGGAGAAAAGACCCATTTGCAAAAGGAGCAGCTCAAAGTTGTGCTGCTGCTGCTTTTGCAAAGGAGAAAATACCCATCTGCAAAAGGAGCAGCTCAAAGTTGTGCTGCTGCTGCTTTTGCAAAGGAGAAAAGACCCATCTGCAAAAGGAGCAGCTCAAAGTTGTGCTGCTGCTGCTTTTGCAAAGGAGAAAAGACACATTTGCAAAAGCATCAGCTCAAAGTTGTGCTGCTGCTTTTTGCAAAGCAAAGCCCCATTTGCAAAAGGAGCCGCTCAAAGTTGTTGTGCTGCTGCTTCTGCAAAGCAGAAAAGACCCATTTGCAAAAGGATCAGCTCAAAGTTATGCTGCTGCTGCTTTTGCAAAGGAGAAAAGACCCATTTGCAAAAGGAGCAGCTCAAAGTTGTTGTGCTGCTGCTTTTGCAAAGGAGAAAAGACACATTTGCAAAAGGAGCAGCTCAAAGTTGTGCTGCTGCTTTTGCAAAGAAAAGCCCCAGTTGCAAAAGGATCAGCTCAAAGCCCTTTCTACAGTTTCCAAACAGATAATCTCATCAGCCAGTCACATGTCGCTGGGGAAACCAACAGCCTCCTCTGCAGGAAGGGAGCCAGCCACCTTCTCTCTCTTCCCGATCTCTTGCTGATCAGCTGTCAAGCGGCAGCCTTTCAACACCCCCTTCTCTCTTTGTCAAAGAAAAAGCTCGATCTTCTTTTGGTCCCTGGGCAATTCAGCTCCAGGGACCAGGCATTCGCTCTATAACGCGCACAGACATTTCCCCTGACTTTTTAGAAGGAAAAAAGTGTGCGTTAAATCGGTGTGGGGGGTTGTGTGTGTGTGTGTCTATTATCTCTTTTTTTCCAATAAAGTTAAAACAAATAATAATAATAATAAAATGATAAAAATTTAAAAAATTAAAAATAAAAATAAAAAGTGTCACCCCCCTCTGATGGTGCCACTTTGTGAGGTGTGGGGGGTTGTGTGTGTGTGTGTCTATTATCTCTTTTTTTCCAATCAAGTTAAAATAAAAAATAATAATAATAAAATGATAAAAATTTTTAAAAAAATTCAAAAAATTTAAAAAATTAAAAATGTCACCCCTCTCTGATGGTGCCACTTTGTGAGTTGTGGGGGGCTGTGTGTGTGTGTGTCTATTATGTATTTTTTTAATGAAGTTAAAATTTAAAAAAAAAATTGTGTCACCCCCCTCTGGGGTGGAACCCGGGGCGGCCCGCCCCCCTGCCCTCCCCATTGCTACGCCCCTGCTGAAAACGTTTGACTCCCAGAGAAGAAGGAGAAAATGACTTCTCTCACCATGCACTTGTAATGTGCGGCTGCCTTTTTGGCATTGAATATATGAAGCTTCCCTCGCTCTTCATTTTCTTCTTCGCCGGCGTGACAGAATCCACATTTCGGTTTCGTATCACTGGGGCTGCTTCGGTGCGGCGATCGGTCTCTCTGGAAGAAAAAAAACACTTTTCTAAAATGGGCCAGAACAAGAAATAGGGTTTTTGACACGAGGCAACAAAGTACGTTCATTATACAAAAGAGAGACAGACTTCCGGTACGCAGGATGAGACCCTCCCTGCCCGCGGACTGTCTCGCCAGAGTGGTGCATGCTCTGGTTATCTCCCGGGAACCTTGGTTGTGTGGGACGACAAAAAAGGACATGTGGAAGGTAGATGGCGATGCACTGAAGCTTCAAAAGGGGTCTGGGCACATTCACAGAGGGGAAAAGAGATCAGTCAATGACTACTAAGATTCAACATACTGTCTTTTTCGCTTCATAACGCGCACCTAGTTTTTTGAGGAGGAAAGGGGGAAAGCCCCCCTTTTCGAGGATCAGTTCAAAGTTGTGCATCTTCTTTTGGAAGAAGAAAAGCCCCATTTGCAAAAGGAGCAGCTCAAAGTTGTGCTGCTGCTTTTGCAAAGGAGAAAAGACCCATCTGCAAAAGGAGCAGCTCAAAGTTGTTGTGCTGCTGCTTTTGCAAAGGAGAAAAGCCCCATTTGCAAAAGGATCAGCTCAAAGTTGTTGTGCTGCTGTTTTTGCAAAGGAGAAAAGCCCCATCTGCAAAAGGAGCAGCTCAAAGTTGTGCTGCTGCTGCTTTTGCAAAGGAGAAAAGACCCATCTGCAAAAGGATCAGCTCAAAGTTGTGCTGCTGCTGCTTTTGCAAAGGAGAAAAGACACATTTGCAAAAGGAGCAGCTCAAAGTTGTTGTGCTGCTGCTTTTGCAAAGGAGAAAAGACCCATTTGCAAAAGGATCAGCTCAAAGTTGTTGTGCTGCTGCTTTTGCAAAGGAGAAAAGACACATTTGCAAAAGGAGCAGCTCAAAGTTGTTGTGCTGCTGCTTTTGCAAAGGAGAAAAGACCCATTTGCAAAAGGAGCAGCTCAAAGTTGTTGTGCTGCTGCTTTTGCAAAGGAGAAAAAACACTTTTCTAAAATGGGCCAGAACAAGAAATATGGTTTTTGACACGAGGCAACAAAGTAAGTTCATTATAAAAAAGAGACACAGACTTCCGGTACGCAGGATGAGACCCTCCCTGCCCACAGACTGTCTCGCCAGAGTGGTGCATGCTCTGGTTATCTCCCACTTGGACTACTGCAATGCGCTCTACGTGGGGATGCCTTTGAAGGTGACCCGGAAACTACAATTAATCCAAAATGTGGCAGCTAGACTGGTGACTGGGAGTGGCCGCCATGACCACATAACACCGGTCCTGAGAGATCTACATTGGCTCCCAGTACGTTTCCGAGCACAATTCAAAGTGTTGGTGCTGACCTTGAAAGCCCTAAACGGCCTTGGTCCTGTATACCTGAAGGAGCGTCTCCACCCCCACCGTTCAGCCCGGACACTGAGGTCCAGCGCCGAGGGCCTTCTGGCGGTTCCCTCATTGCGAGAAGCAAAGCTACAGGGAACCAGGCAGAGGGCCTTCTCGGTGGTGGCACCCGCCCTGTGGAACGCCCTCCCATCAGAGTTTAAAGAGATAGACAACTATCCTACATTCAGAAAATACCTGAAGGCAGCCCTGTTTAGGGAAGCTTTTAATCTGTGATGTTTTGATGTATTTTAATGTTTACTGGAAGCCGCCTAGAGTGGCTGGGGAGACCCGGCCAGATGGGCGGGGTAGAAATAATAAATTATTATTATTATTATTATTATTATTATTATTATTTGCCCTGCCCAGATTACCGGTAAGTTCATTCTACAAAAGAGACACACGACTTCTTTGAGAGGTTTATAAACGAACATAGAAGCCACTTACGTAAGAACTGCTTTCTACATCATCTGTGCCATGTGGACATGCGGACCGAGTATCTTCGGGCTGCCCTTTGAGACTCAATTTTCTGGGCCTTCCCTTGCGCCCCTTCTTTTTGGGAGGGGAGGTCTCCAACTCATGGAGTTCATTTAAACCTTCTCCTAAATCTGAAGGAAGGAAACGCACACGCATAAAAAGGCTAGAACGGTTCGTCACAAGCTCCTGTAGGGTACTGTCTGGAGGCGGTTGGAGGAGGGATGGCGGCTAACAGATGGAGGTTGAATCCTGACAAGACAGAAGTACTGTTTTTGGGGGACGGGAGGTGGGCAGGTGTGGGGGACTCCCTGGTCCTGAATGGGGTAACTGTGCCCCTGAAGGACCAGGTGCGCAGCCTGGGAGTCATCTTCGACTCACAGCTGTCCATGGAGGCGCAGGTGAATTCTGTGTCCAGGACAGCTCCATCTGGGACGCTGGATGAGACCCTACCTGCCCGCGGACTGTCTCGCCAGAGTGGTGCATGCTCTGGTTATCTCCCGCTTGGACTACTGCAATGCGCTCTACGTGGGGCTACCTTTGAAGGTGACCCAGAAACTGCAATTAATCCAGAATGCGGCAGCTAGACTGGGGACTGGGAGTGGCCGCCAAGACCATAACACCGGTCCTGAGAGATCTACGTTGGCTCCCAGTACGTTTCCGAGCACAATTCAAAGTGTTGGTGCTGACCTTGAAAGCCCTAAACGGCCTCGGTCCTGTATACCTGAAGGAGCGTCTCCACCCCCACCGTTCAGCCCGGACACGGAGGTCGCCCGACGGGGCTGAGGCGGCGGCGGCCTGAGGAGGAGGTGGAGGCGGACACGGCAATGGCGGCGGCGCAGTTTCAGCCGGCCGCTCGAAGTGTCTCTGCGTCGTCCAATCCCTGTGTCCGTGGGGGACATGCGCAGTAGTGCAATTCCACTGACACACGGAGTGGACGGAGAGACACAGGGACTTTATTATATAGGACTAGTGAATTGAAGCCCGTTGAAATAACGGGCGCTAGCCCGGCAGCACAGGCGCGCACCTTGCGGGGCGGGGGGCACAGCCGCGGCTCCTCACTCCCCGGGCGCTACAACGGCGGCGGCGGCAGTGAGAGCCGCAGTGCCAGGCAGGCTAACCCTGTAAATTCAAGGGCATTGGCCACACAGCCTTTCCCGCAGGAGCAATCCTGAGCCGCCGCCGCTGCTCTCTCCAGCGAGCCTGCCTTCAACCCGCCACCAGCACCTGCGAGCCTGACCTCGGAAGGGTCACCCCCCCCATGTCTCCGGCTTCGCTGCTCGACTTCACTGCTCCCCGGGGCGGAGATGGTAGCAGCTCCCATACTTTCTCCTTAGCCAAAGCGCGCCCAAATGCCCGCCGGAGGATGGGCTGAGGCGGCTCGCGATGAGAGGCCAAGCGGGGCGGCGGGGAGGGCGGCCGTGCGCGGGTGTACGCTTCTTTCGGCCGCCGATTAAGGAGTCCGTTCTGAGTGCAACTTTTCTGCCGCCGCGGGAAAGCCTCTCTCCGCGCTATTTTTCCTCCTCCTCCCTCTTGGCCACGCGCAGGTGGCGGCGTCGTTTCTCTTGCGACTTGTGAGGGGAGATATATAAAGAACCCAACAGGATGGCGGGCGGCCGGCTCGCCGGGCGATTCTCCCTCCTCGGCTTCTTCAAACTCATATTCATTCACCCCATAAATTCACAAATTCATTCACCTCATAAAGTAGCGGAGAGCTTCGGAGGCTCGCACTCCTCTTTGAATAGACTGAGGTGAATGAAGCGGAGAGCTTCGGAGGCTCGCGAAGCGCAAGCGCTTCGCTCGCGCTGCGCTCCAACCTAGTTGAATTCAGCCCATTAATAATGGGCGCTAGCGGCGGCGACGGGGACCCGAGGCACTTCCTTCTCCCCGCCTCAGGCGGCCAAGCCACCACCATGGCGGAGACGCCTGTTGCCGCTGCCCCGCCGGCAGCCCCGGCGACGGCCGCCCTCCCCGCCGCTGCCACGGGCGGCTGAGGCGGGGAGAAAGAAGGAAGGGGGAGAAGCAGCAGCGCGCGGGGAGCGGCCGCCATTGCGGCTGAAGCGGAGAGGTTCGGAGGCTCGCGAAGCGCAAGCGCTTCGCTCGCGCTGCGCTCCAACCTCAGGCTCCTCCTCCTCTCTGCGCTCCAATCCGTGTGTCAGTGGAGCGCATGCGCAGTTGCGATTTCCACTGATACACGGACGGCGGACGCAGGGACACAGGGAGATGATTATAGAGGATTAATATGCTTCTGCCCTCATCCTATTTTTTCTTGATTGGAAAGCATGTACTTTTTGATGCAGAGCTCCTTAAAACAATGAACTATGAATAATTTTACCTTCAGAGTTGTGTGGTGCTTTCTTGTGTTTTCGACATAATATCCTAGGGATAGAACATTGGAGAGAGCAAAGTCAGCCACAAAGGAAAAGCTTTTATATCGGTTTAGAACTATACCGTCACACTAACAAGACTTCAAGGCACTTTGCACTGAAAGAAATCCACCTCAGAAAATCTGATTTAAATCACCAGTCAGTAAGACTTGATTTAAATATCTTTTTTACAGAAAGACTCCTTCTTGCTGGTATAATCTTAATATTTACAACCATATGAAGGTTTCATTTTTGGAATAATAAATTTTCAGAGTGGTTTTGACAGTTATATCAAAAATCACTGATTTGGTTATACTACTAGAAATACATAGACAGATAATTATGAAATTATGGTGAGGTTTAAGAAGTTAACTGTTTATATTTGGACAACTTTTCTGCTGTACTTTATTGGAAGGAGAAAAAGAATCATTTCCTTAATAACCATTTAAACAATTCATTTAACTAAAACAATCACATGATAGCATATGTATCCATGTTTGTTAACTGATGTGGTTAAACATTTTAAAAAAAACTTAGACTGAGTTTTAGCACACTTGATAAACTTAAAACAAATCCTTATTTCCTGATGAATAGCCTTTGGACTACAATGTAACTTAAATAGAAGACAATATTTAGAAAGATTTTCCCTCCAAAAGCATTTTATTTAAAAAATCCGATTTAAATAAAAAAAATCTGATTTAAATCAAAAAAATCTGATTTTTTTTATTTAGTTTTTAAAAAATCATTGATTTTTATCCATCCTGTGCTTAAGTAACGAAAGTTGGTTCCTTTAATGGTGGAGAAATGCACGTGGTCCTTACATGATAGATATATTTATTACGGCCATTGGCCCAACACATAAAATCACATAAAAGATCACATCTCATAAAAATCACATTCCCAAAACAGCATATAAGTATTTGTGACATGGTCCTTACATGTAAATGCCTTGAGAAGGTTTCTCTCGGATTTGAGCTTTATCGTGCAACGCACAATAGTAGTGATATGTCTTGTGGCAGGTTTTTACATCACAACCAACAGTTGCTCCAGGGCAGTGGCATAAGGAGCACATCTGAAAGCAGGAAAAAGACACACATTTGAAACCAAGCTGGAACGTGTCCAGAAGAGGGCAACCAAAATGGTCCAAGGCCTGGAAACGATGCCTTATGAGGAACGGCTTAGGGAGCTGGGTATGTTTAGCCTGGAGAAGAGAAGGTTCAGGGGTGATAGGATAGCCATGTTCAAATATATCAACGGATGTCATCTAGAGGAGGGAGAAAGGTTGTTTTCTGCTGCTCCAGAGAAGTGGACACGGAGCAGTGGATTCCAACTACAAGAAAGAAGATTCCACCTCAACATTAGGAAGAATTTCCTGACAGTAAGAGCTGTTCGACAGTGGGATTTGCTGCCAAGGAGTGTGGTGGAGTCTCCTTCTTTGGAGGTCTTTAAGCAGCGGCTTGACAGCCACCTGTCAGGAATGCTTTGATGGTATTTCCTGCTTGGCAGGGGGTTGGACTGGATGGCCCTTGGGGTCTCTTCCAACTCTAGGATTCTATGATTCTAATAATAATAATAATAATAATAATAATAATTCCTGCTTGGCAGGGGGTTGGACTGGATGGCCCTTGGGGTCTCTTCCAACTCTAGGATTCTAGGATTCTAATAATAATATGAATAATGATTCCTGCTTGGCAGGGGGTTGGACTGGATGGCCCTTGGAGTCTCTTCCAACTCTAGGATTCTAGGATTCTAATAATAATATGAAGAATGATTCCTGCTTGGCAGGGGGTTGGACTGGATGGCCCTTGGGGTCTCTTCCAACTCTAGGATTCTATGATTCTAATAATAATAATAATAATTCCTGCTTGGCAGGGGGTTGGACTGGATGGCCCTTGGGGTCTCTTCCAACTCTAGGATTCTATGATTCTAATAATAATAATAATAATTCCTGCTTGGCAGGGGGTTGGACTGGATGGCCCTTGGGGTCTCTTCCAACTCTCGGATTCTAGGATTCTAATAATAATATGAATAATGATTCCTGCTTGGCAGGGGGTTGGACTGGATGGCCCTTGGGGTCTCTTCCAACTCTGGGATTCTAGGATTCTAATAATAATATGAAGAATGATTCCTGCTTGGCAGGGGGTTGGACTGGATGGCCCTTGGGGTCTCTTCCAACTCTAGGATTCTATGATTCTAATAATAATAATAATAATAATTCCTGCTTGGCAGGGGGTTGGACTGGATGGCCCTTGGGGTCTCTTCCAACTCTAGGATTCTAACCAGCAAAGGCAATTAAGCGGGACAGAGGGAAAGGAAGCTTATTGCGCTGAATTGGTACTGCTGTTTCTTTTGCGTGATACTTCGAATGTGAAAAGGTAGCTGCACCAAATGAAAGGCAGAGAAAATGTGTATTCAGTCGGAATAAAAAGGGATGTATACTGTACTTCAGTTTCCATGTTAAGTCTGTTACAGCAAAAAACACAAAAGCACCTTAAAAACCAACTAATTATAATAATAATAATAATAATTTATTATTTTTACCCCGCCCATCTGGCCGGGTCTCCCCAGCCACTCTGAGCGGCTTCCAGCAAATATTAAAATACATACACATTTCACAGAATAAAAACTTCCCTGAACAGGGCTGTCTTCAGGCATCTTCTAAATGTCAGATAGTTGTTAGTACCTTTGACCTCTGCTGGGAGGGCGTTCCACAGGGAGGGCGCCACCACCGAAAAGGCCCTCTGCCTGGTTCCCTGTAGCTTTGCTTCTCGCAGTGAGGGAACCGCCAGAAGGCCCTCGGCGCTGGACCTCAGTGTCCGGGCTGAACGATGGGGGTGGAGACGCTCCTTCAGGTATACTGGACCGAGGCCGTTTAGGGCTTTCAAGGTCAGCACCAACACTTTGAATTGTGCTCGGAAACGTACTGGGAGCCAGTGTAGATCTCTCAGGACCGGTGTTATGTGGTCCCAGCGGCCGCTCCCAGTCACCAGTCTAGCTGCCGCATTCTGGATTAATTGCAGTTTCCGGGTCACCTTCAAAGGTAGCCCCACGTAGAGCGCATTGCAGTAGTCCAAGCGGGAGATAACTAGAGCATGCACCACTCTGGCGAGACAGTCCGCGGGCAGGTAGGGTCTCATCCAGCGTCCCAGATGGAGCTGCCCTGGATACAGAATTAACCTGCGCCTCCATGGACAGCTGTGAGTCCAGAATGACTCCAAAATAATCTAATCCGCCAGTCCCATGTCGCTGGGGAAACAGCCTCCCTCTGCAAGGGGGCGGGGCTGGAATCTCTCTCCCTTATCTCTCTCCCCGATTGTTTGCTGAGCAGCTGCTAAGGGGGCTTCCTTTCAACACCCCCTTCTCTCTCTCTTTTTTTTTAAAAAGCACGATCTGCTTTTGCCCCAGGGCAGTTCAGCTCCAGGGACCACACATTGGCTCCATAAGACGCACAGACATTTCCCCTTACTTTTTGGGAGGAAGAAAGTGCGTCTTATGGAGCGAAAAATACAGCAGTACATTCACATCATGCCCGTTTGGGCCCTGGAGGTGAAATGGGAATGTGCTGCCGGCGCCACGTCTCTCTTACCTGCATTGCACGCTGGTGCAACGCGCTGGCAGTGGCGTCACCTTCCAGCGAAACCTCGTGAGATCTCACAATTTCTTCTCTTTTTTTTTTAATTTATTTTTATAATACTTTATTGAAATTTTTAAACATACATATTTAAAACCAACATACACAGAAAAAGAAAAAGAAAATAAATAAATAAATCAAATTTAGAAATCATAATTGTTAACCATTCCAACTGCTAATTCCTCTCCTTATATACACTTGTTATACCATATTTTTTGCTCCATAACGCGCACTTTTTTCCTTCTAAAAAGGAAGGGGAAATGTCTGTGCGTCTTATGGAGCGAATGCATGGTCCGTGGAGCTGAATTGCCCAGGGACCAAAAGAAGATCGCGCTTTTTCTTTGACAAAGAGAGAAGGGGGGGTTGAAAGGCTGCCGCTTGACAGCTGATCAGCAAGAGATCGGGGAGAGAGAGAAGGTCACTGGCTCCCTTCCTGCAGAGGAGGCTGTTGGTTTCCCCAGCGACATGTGACTGGCTGATTAGATTATCTGCTTGGAAACTGTAGAAAGGGCTTTGAGCTGATCCTTTTGCAACTGGGGCTTTTCTTTGCAAAAGCAGCAGCACAACTTTGAGCTGCTCCTTTTGCAAATGGGTCTTTTCTCCTTTGCAAAAGCAGCAGCACAACAACAAGTTTGAGCTGCTCCTTTTGCAGATGGGTCTTTTCTCCTTTGCAAAAGCAGCAGCAGCACAACTTTGAGCTGCTCCTTTTGCAAATGGGTCTTTTCTCCTTTGCAAAAGCAGCAGCAGCACAACTTTGAGCTGCTCCTTTTGCAGATGGGTCTTTTCTCCTTTGCAAAAGCAGCAGCACAACAACTTTGAGCTGCTCTTTTTGCAGATGGGTCTTTTCTCCTTTGCAAAAGCAGCAGCAGCACAACTTTGAGCTGCTCCTTTTGCAAATGGGTCTTTTCTCCTTTGCAAAAGCAGCAGCACAACAACTTTGAGCTGCTCCTTTTGCAAATGGGTCTTTTCTCCTTTGCAAAAGCAGCAGCACAACAACTTTGAGCTGCTCCTTTTGCAAATGGGTCTTTTCTCCTTTGCAAAAGCAGCAGCACAACAACAAGTTTGAGCTGCTCCTTTTGCAGATGGGGCTTTTCTTCTTCCAAAAGAAGATGCACAACTTTGAACTGATCCCTGTTGATATCATCATTCTCTCTTTTCCCAATTCCCTTTTTGTTTTCTTTACATCTTCTTGTCTTCCCTTCCCCTCACTATTTATTTTAAACATTTTTACCCCCCTCCCCCCCTTGGCTTCCCCTTGCCTTGTTCTCGTGGTTTTATCTTTTCTTAAAGCATCTACTTGCTTCTCTCCATAACGTCATGGTTTGCATTTTCCTAATCTTCTTCTCAATTCTTTAAATACTAGTTGAATTCAGCCCGTTGATAACGGGCGGTAGCGGCGGCGAGCGGGACCCGAGGCGCGGAGGCGCCTGGGTGCGGAGGCGGCCGGCGGCGCCCGGGGCGAGGAGGTTGCGGGGCGGCGTCCTCGTCCTCCTCGCCGCCGCTGCCTACAGGCCGGGCCGGCCGTCCTCCTCCTCCTCCTCCTCGGGGCTCCTCCGTCGAGGTGGAAGCGGCGGCGGCGGAAGGCGGCGACGGGAGCCTCCCGGAACGGAAAGGAGGGCCGGGGCGCTGCGCATGCCGCCCTCCCTCGTTCCCGGCTGGCCCGAGGAAGGAAGCGGTGGCGGCGGCCTCTGCGCTCCGCCGCGGAGCTCCCCGTCCCCGGGCGGTGCCAGGCCCGGTGGCGGCGGCCCGTCGCCAAGGCGCTGCCGGAGCCGCAGCCAGAGCCTGCCGAGCGGGGGCAGCCTCGGAGGCGGCGGCAGCAGCGGGTGAGCGCAGGCGGACAGCGCGCTCAGCTCCATGCGAGGCGGCGGCAGTGAGGTAACTGACGACGCGCATGTGCCACCGCCGCCTCTCGGACACGCCCCCCTCTCCAATCCCTGCTCCAATCCCTGCGTCCGTCTCCGACATGCGCAGTTAAAATTTCCACTGACACACGGACGGCGCCGCAGGGACATAGGGAATTATTATAGAGGATGGTACAGCGTAATCTAGAAGTGGGTCCAGGTTTTTATCGTGGGGCATTCCTTTTTGAGATATTCTCCCAATTTCTCCCAATCTTTTAAACTTTTTTGTTTACTTTTGCCTCTAATTTTATCTGTTAATATTGCCAGATCCATATACCCATACAATTTTTCTTGCCACTCTTTAATTTCTGGAATTTCTTTTTTCCCCCAATATGTCGCGACTAGTATCCTTGCCGCCGCCGTAGCGTACCAAAACAATTTCTCATCTTTTTCCTCAATTTCTCCGTCAATTATCCCCAATAGAAATAATTCCGGATTTTTCTTTATATTATACTTTTGCATTTTTTTCAACTCCTCTATTATCGGATTCCAAAATTTTTTGATCTCTCCGCAATGCCACCACCAATTTCTTCTCTGCTGGCCATTTTATCAACTGACTGAACCAAATGTCATTTTGAGTGGAGCGTCTCCACTTTCAGGATCTAAAAATGCCATCTTACCAGCTTGGTCCCTCGTTTTATTTCCTTTTCAACGTCTTCAAGGGAGAAGCCTCCCAGACTCTCGTTATCCGAGTGTGAAGATACCAAGGCAGATGAGAAAAGCTAAAAAGAGACCGAGAGAGAGAGAGAGAGAGAGAGCAAATTGCGACTTCACAACTGATTAAATTAAAGACAATATCAGAACTTCTACATTTGAGAGAGGTTTCTTAACATGCAGTACTATAGAAAGTTATGAATATACTACTTGAATTTAGCCCGTTAATAACGGGCGCTAGAACGGAGAGGAGGGAAGCGGCGGCGGCCTCTGCGCTCCGCCGCGGAGCTCCCCGTCCCCAGGCGGTGCCAGGCCCGGCGGCGGAGCCAGAGCCTGGCGAGCGGGGGCAGCCTCGGAGGCGGCGGCAGCGGGTGAGCGCAGGCGGACAGGGGCACCCCGGCAGCGCGCTCTTCTGGGGACCCGGCGGGCGGCGGCGGGCCCAGCTCCGTGCGAGGCAGCGGCACTGGGCCAACTGACGACGCGCGCGCGCCGTCGCTGCCTCTCGGACACGCCCCCTGCCATCGCCTATTGGTCTCTGCGTCCCTGTGGGACATGCGCAGTGGCAAAAAACCACTGACACACGGACTGGACGCAGGGAGATTATTATATAGGATCATGTTCTGTTCTAAAGCATTTTTATGGGCAGTATGATCCTATCTACTGTATAAGCTTACTTGGACATCTGTCCTATGAATTCAACAATGTTGATGCCTGCCGGGGGGGGGGGGAATCACACTAAAAATAACAATGAGCGGCAATGAGGAGCGTCTCCACCCCCACCGTCCAGCCCGGACACTGAGGTCCAGTGCCGAGGGCCTTCTGGCGGTTCCCTCACTACGAGAAGTCAAGTTACAGGGAACCAGGCAGAGGGCCTTCTCGGTGGTGGCTCCCGCCCTTCAGATGTCCAAGAGAACAACTACCAGACCTTTAGAAGACATCTGAAGGCAGCCCTGTTTAGGGAGGCTTTTAATGTTTTAATGTTTAATATATTATTGTATTTTAATGTTCTGTTGGAAGCCGCCCAGAGTGGCTGGGGAGACCCAGCCAGATGGGCGGGGTATAAATAATAAATTATTTATTATTATTATTTATCATCATCATCCTCCTCCTATATAATAAAGTGCGCATGTCCATGTCCCACACGGACGCAGGGATTGGAGGGGGCGGAGAGGGGGGCGTGTCCAAGAGGCAGCGGCGGCGCACGCATGTTGTCGGTTGCGCCAGTGCCGCTGCCTCGCACGGACGCAGAGCCCAATCCCCGCGGCTCCGAGGCCAACAGAGCGCCGGTGCTCCAGAAGCCAAGGAGGGCTGACCCATCCCAGCCGCTGCTACCGTCGCCGCTGCAGCCGCTCCCGGGGAAAAGTAAGAAGGGGGAAGGAGCCCCTCTGGCGGGATTTCAACCCGGGCCTCCTCGCCTCCTCCTCCTGGGGCTCTACCTCCTCCTGCCTCCTCCTCTAGCGCCCGTTATCAACGGGCTAAATTCACTAGTTATTATATAACTAGTGAATTGAAGCCCGTTGAGATAACGGGCACTAGCCCGGCAGCACACGTGCGCGCCGTGCGGGGCGGGGGGCACAGCCGCGGCTGCGCTCCTGCCGGCGCAGAGGGAGGAGGCTGAGTGCGGGGAAACCGGGGAGCCCCCCAACCCCGGACGCCCCTGCCGCCGTGGAGGGAGGTTGAGCGCGGGGAAACCGGGGAGCCCCCCAACCCTGGACGCCCCCTCGGAGGCCGGCACCGGAGAAGCGGGGGGAGGGGCCAAATTGCGGGGAGAGGAGGAGGAGGAAGCCGCCCTCGAAGGCTTCCGGCGCCCGCCATGGACGTCCAGCAGCTTTGCAGGGGCCCGGCCGGCTTCGCGCCGCTTCCCCCGCGCTTCGGCGAGGGTGTGTAGGCGGCGGCGGGAGCCTCCAGGAACGGGAGGCGCTTCGGCGAGGGTGTGAAGGCGGCGGCGGGAAACAGCGCTTTGCGCCGCTTCCCCCGCCGCGGCCTCTCCCTCGGCGGCCGAGCGCAGCAAAGGCGGCGGCGGGAGCCTCGGCAATGGCGGCGGCGCAGTTTCGCCCGGCCGGAAGTGTCTCTGCGTCGTCCCGCCCCCCTCTCCGCCCCCTCCAATCCCTGCGTCCGTCTGTGCCATGCGCAGTACCTCACTTCCGTGACACACAGAAAATTGCAGGTGGACGCAGGGGCACTTGAAGATTATAATATAGGATTGAGGGGCGAATTATCAGGGTGGAGGAAGACTCAAGTACCCCCCTCCCACCTGTCAAACTCCTCTGTCACCCCCCGGCAGCAGTGTTTGGGAGCACTTACCATACACCTATGATGCGCTGCCACCTTCTGGTTTTCAGAGAGCAGTAGCTGCCCACATTCGTTATCTTTGTTGGATCGGCAGAAGCCGCACCTGCGCTGCCTGCCGGATCCCTTTTTCGGTCCAACTGCTGCCGACATGATTCTTACGGCAATTCGACGACTGCTACTTCAAGCCTTGCCAATGCGACACGGAACAAAAAAAAAAAGAGGGTTCAATCATTCATGTCCGCCTCTCTCTTCGCATTCCTTATCAAAAGCATCTTCCAAGATTCAAAAGATTCAAGACTAGTATATTAAGCCCGTTGAAGAAAACGGGCGCTAGCCGGAGGCGGAGCAGCAGGAGCCGGGGGACCGGGAGGCTTCGGCGGGGGCGACCGGCTGGCCTCGGACCCCCGCCGGCTGGGCAGCGCGCAGGGAAGGGCGCGTGCCGGACGGGGGGCCTCCTTCAGGCGGCGGCAGGAGCCTCCGTTAAAAACGGGCCGGCGCTGGCCCGGCCGGCTCCTCCGCCGCCGGCGCTGCCTCCGCCGACGTGCCCAGCCCGACGCCGCCTCGGCGGAGCAGCAGGAGGAGCTGCTCCACCCTGGAGGGGAAGGGGGCGGAAGGCGGAAGGGAGAAGCTCGCCAGCAGCGGGCGGAGCGGGGTTGGCGGGGCGGCAGCAATGGCGCAGTTTCGCCCGGCCGGAAGTGTCTCTGCGTCGCCCTGACCCCCTCTCCGCCCCCTCCAATCCCTGCGTCCCCGTGTGACATGCGCAGAACGCACTTCCGGGACACACGGAAAGGCAGGGACATAGCAAGGTTATTATATAGGATTAGATCAAATCTGACTTTCAAAGAGATTTGATTAAAAAAAAACCTCACGCACAAAATGATTTTAAAAATTTTATCGATCCGTTTTTGGACCCTTTTTTGAAATCACTGTAAGCAGATATCAAATTGAACCCCAGCTGTAGAGTCACATCTCTACAACATTATATAGGGCCATCAAACACACAAGGAAGTCAATTATTCACGATCATGTCATTGGACAGGATGGATCCCAGTGGGAGGTTGTCCTTGTTGCACCAGGAGCCGTGCAAGTCTCGCACGACTTGGATCGCACGCTCACAGCACTGGTTGCTTCGGGCAATGTTGATGGGAGATTTATTCGTTTCCCAGTTGGTTTTCAAGCATTGGTTACGGAGCAACAAACATCCAGCTTCAGCATTTTAATATATATAAAATTGTTAATAAAATTTTAGGAAATGGTAAAACGGCATACTAAAAATTGAAAAACGGTTTGTGCGTGACCTTTTTAAATCTTTCAATGGAATATACCTCGTTTTAGTCATTAATAGGCAAAAGTTCATCTATTTGAGCTACAGGTAGGGTGGATAAAAATCAATGATTTTTTTTTTTAAAAAAATCAGATTTTTTTTATTTAAATCGGATTTTTTTTTATTTAAATTGGATTTTTAAAATAAAATGCTTTTGGAGGAAAAATCTTTCTAAATATAGTCTTCTATTTAAGTTGCATTGTAGTCCCAAGGCTATTCATCAGGAAATAAGGAATTGTTTTAAGTTTATCAAGTGTCCTAAAACTCAGTCTAAGGTTTTTTTTAAAATGTTTAACCACATCAGTTAACAAACATGGATACATATGCTATCATGTTATTGTTTAGTTAAATAAATTGTTTAAATGGTTATTAAGGAAATGATTTTTTTTCTCCTTCCAATAAAGTACAGCAGAAAAGTTGTCCAAATATAAACAGTTAACTTATTAAACCTCACCATAATTTCATAATTATCTGTCTATGTATTTCTAGTAGTATAACTAAATCAGTAATTTTTGATATAACTGTAAAAACTACTCTGAAAATGTATTATTGCAACAATGAAACCTTCATATGGTTGTAAATATTAAGATTATACCAGCAAGAATGAGTCTTTCTGTAAAAAAAATATTTAAATCAAGTCTTACTGACTAGTGATTTAAATCAAGTCTTACTGACTAGGGATTTAAATCAAGCCTTAGTGACTAGGGATTTAAATCAAGCCTTACTGACTAGGGATTTAAATCAAGCCTTACTGACTAGTGATTTAAATCAAGCCTTACTGACTAGGGATTTTAATCAAGCCTTACTGACTAGGGATTTTAATCAAGCCTTACTGACTAGGGATTTTAATCAAGCCTTACTGACTAGGGATTTAAATCAAGCCTTACTGACTAGTGATTTAAATCAAGCCTTACTGACTAGGGATTTAAATCAAGCCTTAGTGACTAGGGATTTAAATCAAGCCTTACTGACTAGGGATTTTAATCAAGCCTTACTGACTAGCGATTTAAATCAAGCCTTACTGACTAGCGATTTAAATCAAGCCTTACTGACTAGGGATTTAAATCAAGCCTTACTGACTAGGGATTTAAATCAAGCCTTACTGACTAGGGATTTAAATCAAGCCTTACTGAGTAGCGATTTAAATCAAGCCTTACTGAGTAGCGATTTAAATCAAGCCTTACTGACTAGTGATTTAAATCAAGCCTTACTGACTAGGGATTTAAATCAAGCCTTACTGACTAGGGATTTAAATCAAGCCTTACTGACTAGGGATTTAAATCAAGCCTTACTGACTAGGGATTTAAATCAAGCCTTACTGACTAGGGATTTTAATCAAGCCTTACTGACTAGGGATTTTAATCAAGCCTTACTGACTAGGGATTTTAATCAAGCCTTACTGACTAGGGATTTTAATCAAGCCTTACTGACTAGGGATTTAAATCAAGCCTTACTGACTAGGGATTTAAATCAAGCCTTAGTGACTAGGGATTTTAATCAAGCCTTACTGACTAGGGATTTTAATCAAGCCTTACTGACTAGCGATTTAAATCAAGCCTTACTGACTAGCGATTTAAATCAAGCCTTACTGACTAGGGATTTAAATCAAGCCTTACTGACTAGGGATTTAAATCAAGCCTTACTGACTAGGGATTTAAATCAAGCCTTACTGAGTAGCGATTTAAATCAAGCCTTACTGAGTAGCGATTTAAATCAAGCCTTACTGACTAGTGATTTAAATCAAGCCTTACTGACTAGGGATTTAAATCAAGCCTTACTGACTAGGGATTTAAATCAAGCCTTACTGACTAGGGATTTAAATCAAGCCTTACTGACTAGGGATTTAAATCAAGCCTTACTGACTAGGGATTTATATCAAGCCTTACTGACTAGGGATTTAAATCAAGCCTTACTGACTAGGGATTTAAATCAAGCCTTACTGACTAGGGATTTAAATCATGATTTAAATCGTGATTTAAATCAAATCCACCCTGCATTGGACAGGATGAATCTCAGTGGGAGGTTGTCCTTGTTGTGTCAGGAGCCGTGCAAGTCTCGCACAACTTGGATCGCACGCTCACAGCACTGGTTGCTTCGGGCAATGTTAATTGGAGATTTATTTGTTTTCCAGTTGGTTTTCAAGCATTGGTTACGGAGCAACAAACATCCAGCTTGAACATTTTCATATATATAGAATTGTTCATACAATTTTAGGAAATGGTAAAACGGCCTACTAAAAATTGAAAAACGGTTTGTGCGTGACCTTTTTAAATATTTCAATGGAATATACCTCGTTTTAGTCATTAATAGGCAAAAGTTCATCCATTTGTGCTACAGCAAATAATTTTTGAGAAAAAAAATGGAAAAAGTCATCACCCTAGTGCCCAAATAAAGAAAGTTGAAAAAAGACAAATCTATTGATTTATTTTAAGCTGCCCTAGGAAAGTCAATTGTATTTTAATACAAATTTTTGAAAATATTGTAATACAAAGTACTCAACACTGCAACATTTGCGGGCCCTGCCTGTAAATAACAGAGGATCAATATGTATCTTGTGGCAAACTGCTGATAAATGATTTAATTTGCTCACCCATGGGGTATGCACATTACAGAAAGCATCAACATCTGAGCTTGTCAGGTAGAAATGTTCAACCAATTACCGTATTTTTCGCTCCATAACACGCGCACCGGACCATAACGCGCACCTAGTTTTTTGAGGAGGAAAGGGGGAGAGCCTCCCTTTTCGAGGATCAGTTCAAAGTGGTGCATCTTCTTTTGGAAGAAGAAAAGCCCCATTTGCAAAAGGAGCAGCTCAAAGTTGTGCTGCTGCTTTTGCAAAGGAGAAAAGACACATTTGCAAAAGGAGCAGCTCAAGTTGTGCTGCTGCTGCTTTTGCAAAGGAGAAAAGACCCATCTGCAAAAGGAGCAGCTCAAAGTTGTTGTGCTGCTGCTTTTGCAAAGGAGAAAAGACCCATCTGCAAAAGGAGCAGCTCAAAGTTGTGCTGCTGCTGCTTTTGCAAAGGAGAAAAGACCCATCTGCAAAAGGAGCAGCTCAAAGTTGTTGTGCTGCTGCTTTTGCAAAGGAGAAAAGACCCATCTGCAAAAGGAGCAGCTCAAAGTTGTTGTGCTGCTGCTTTTGCAAAGGAGAAAAGACCCATTTGCAAAAGGAGCAGCTCAAACAGGGTAGTCAGATGTTGTGCCTGTGCATGCAGGTGGCATTCAGTACATGCTTCCTTGAGTGTAAGGCCCGGCCAGCTCCATGCATTTCCCCTGCAGGGCATCCCCATCCCCAGGTTTAGACACGGAGACTAAGGCCACGTGGGCCCACCTCCGCCCAGGTGCCTGACCTTGCCCCGCTCCCCCCCCCCCACACGCAGCCCCTTCCCCTCGCAGACCTATCTCACAAGGTTCCTGCCAAGAGCGCGAGGGGGGGGAAGAGAAAAGTGGGCGCTCAGCCTCAGCAAACGGCCCAGCGAGGCAGCAGCAGCTGCTGACCCCCAACTCGGCTGCGGGGCCTCCTGGAAAGGCCGGCGATGGGACGCGGCCATTGGGAGGGAGGGAAAGGCAGCCCCCCCACCCCCCTCGGGGTGGCTGGACTAGATGACCCCTGGGCGACCCTGCGGGTGGGTGTGAGGGAGGGAGGGAGGGAAAGGCAGCCCCCCAGCCCCACCCCACCCCACCCCCTCCCTCCTCGGGGTGGCTGGACTAGATGACCCCTGGGCGGACCTGCGGGTGGGTATGAGGGAGGGAGGGAGGGAAAGGCAGCCCCCCACCCCCCTCCCTCCTCGGGGTGGCTGGACTAGATCAGCGTTCCCCAAACTTATCCCTCCAGCTGTCTTGGGACTACAATGCCCATCTTGCCAGCGATGGCAATTTGGGACTACAATTCCCATCATCCCTGACCACTGGTCCTGTTAGCTAGGGATGATGGGAGTTGCAGTCCCAAAACACCTACAATCTGGGACTACAATTCCCATCGTCCCTGACCCCTGGTCTTTCTAGCGAGGGATGATGGGAGTTGCAGTCCCAAAACACCTACAATCTGGGACTACAATTCCCATCATTCCTTACCCCTGGGTCTTGCCAGCGAGGGATGATGGGAGTTGTAGTCCCCAAACACCTACAATCTGGGACTACAATTCCCATCATCCCTGACCACTGGTCCCGTGTTTTCGGACTACAATTCCCATCATCCCTGACCACTGGTCTTGCTAGCGAGGGATGATGGGAGTTGTAGTCCCCAAACACCTACAATCTGGGACTACAATTCCCATCATCCCTGACCACTGGTCCCGTGTTTTCGGACTACAATTCCCATCATCCCTGACCACTGGTCTTGCTAGCGAGGGATGATGGGAGTTGTAGCCCCCAAACACCTACATTCTGGGACTACAATTCCCATCATCCCTGACCACTGGTCCCGTGTTTTCAGACTACAATTCCCATCATCCCTGACCACTGGTCTTGCTAGCGAGGGATGATGGGAGTTGTAGTCCCCAAACAACTACAATCTGGGACTACAATTCCCATCATCCCTGACCACTGGTCCCGTGTTTTCAGACTACAATTCCCATCATTCCTGACCCCTGGTCTTGTTGCGAGGGATGATGGGAGTTGCAGTCCCCAAACACCTACAATCTGGGACTACAATTCCCATCATCCCTGACCACTGGTCTTGTTGCGAGGGATGATGGGAGTTGCAGTCCTCAAACACCTACAATCTGGGACTACAATTCCCATCATCCCTGACCCCTGAGCCTGTTAGCTAGGGATGATGGGAGTTGTAGTCCCCAAACACCTACAATCTGGGACTACAATTCCCATCACCCCTGAACCCTGGTCTTGCTAGCGAGGGATGATGGGAGTTGTAGTCCCAAAGCTGCTGGAGGCTCAAGGTTGGGGGACACTGGACTAGATGACCCCTGGGCGACCCTGAGGGGCCACGAGAGGGGCGAAGGCGGGGGGGGGGTATTGGCCCCCCCGTGGGCGGCGAGGAGCGGTTCCCATGGCAACCCTGCCCTCCGGGGGGGGGGCGCCGGACTCACCAGGTCGGCTTCGGGATGGGCAGCCGGGGGCTGGGTCCTCTCAGCCGCCTTCGCAGCTCCTCGCTCGGCTTCGGCCGCCCTTTCCCTCCGGAGGCTCCGCAGAAGCAGCAGCGGGAGGAAAACGCCGCCGCCGCCGCGATTAGTGCCGCCGCGACGCTTGACGCAATCACGCACGCACGCACGCACGGCGCCTGACGCCCGCGAGACCGGCGTTTCAGGCCCCGCCCTCAGCCCAACCAAAGAGGCCAGCCTGCCCTTTTGGCCGTCGCGCATGCGCCCTGATTGGGGGGGTGTGGTTTAAAAAAACCCCAAAACTAATATGGCGACTGCGAGGGACTCGACTTTCCCTCACACGCCTTTTGGTGGCGGAATGGAAGGAGGGGGGGGGGTGTTAACCACTCTCGCGCCTGCGCAGAAAAGGGAGCGGGAAGAGGCGGAGCGGCGAGCGAGCGCTCGTTTCCAATGGAGCAGTCTCGCGCATGCGCAGAAAAGGGAGCGGGAAAAGGCGGAGTGGCGAGCGAACGCTCGTTTCCAATGGAGCAGTCTCGCGCCTGCGCAGAAAAGGGATCGGGAAGAGGCTGAGCGGCGAGCGAGCGCTCGTTTCCAATGGAGCAGTCTCGCGCCTGCGCAGAAAAGGGAGCGGGAAGAGGCCGAGTGGCGAGCGAGTGCTCGTTTCCAATGGAGCAGTCTCGCGCATGCGCCCCTGCCGCCGCCGCTGCGGGTTTTGTTTCGTTTGGTTTGCAGGCGCATCCGGCTGTTGGAAAGGGCGGGGCGGTTGTGCGCATGCGCCCCTCTTCCCATTATAAACGCGTTTGTTTCATTCCACCCCGGACATTTAAAGGGACCAGGCAGCGCCTTGCTTAGGGGCCTGGGGGGGGGGGGCTTTAAGCATTGCACTCAGACCCCCCCCCCCCGAAAAAGACGCCAAGCCAAAGTTTTGTAAAAAAGAAAGAAAGAAAAACCTCACTCTCAAAGGGACAAAAAAGGATGGCCACTCTCAGGCTTCTGGTGCCTGTTCAGAGGAGAGGGGCCACCACCGAACAAGGCCCCGCTTGCGCTCCCTGCCTCATGGCTTCTTCTTCTTTTTTTTTTTTAGCTTTTTAGCATTTATTAAATTCACTCTGTAAAAAATCTGACACACATTAAACCGATGAGAGATAAGGAATGGAAAGTGACCCCGCCGAAAGAAACTTGACAGTGCAAATTTAAATCCATACAATTTAAATTGGCTTAATCTTGAAGGGTAATCCAATGAGACAGAAGACGAGACACTTGAGGTCCTGGACAAGGTAGTAAAACACTCTTAAGATCTTCTGGATCCTTGGACTGATTGACATTGATAAGAGAACCAATTTTTGATGCGGTAAAAGAGATGTGTGCATCACCAATTCCAATTTCAAGCTCCTGCCGGCCAACTCTGTCAGGAGGCGGGCATAATGCATCTTCTTTCGTGATTTCGCTGTCGTCGATTATCCTCTTTAGCTCTTCCATCGCACTTCTGTGTACGTAGGCTTCTTTTCTGATCATGACATCATTTTTATAATTGCTGTTGTCTGCATATCTCAGTCGCTTGCCATGGCCGCATATGCCCCCGCCTCATGGCTTCTTGTGGGCAGGCAGCGAGCAGATGCCCGCAGTGCGCAGGCGGGTCACTGTCTGGGTAGACAACCCCGGACAGTTTAGGCTCTTACCTGCTAATGGCAAGGCTTTGAATTGGGGCCCATTAGCTCACCAGCAATCCCATGGACTGCAAGAAGATCAAACCTATCCATTCTTAAAGAAATCAGCCCTGAGTGCTCACTAGAAGGACAGGCAGGGACATAGCAAGATTATTATATAGGACAACATGTAGTACCGTAGTGGTGCTGATAAGCCAAACACAACAACAGAAACCGCTACACACAGGCTGACGCTAAAGTAACAATCCTATATAATAATCTCCCTGTGTCCCTGCGTCCGCCGTCCGTGTGTCAGTGGAAATTTCCACTGCGCATGTCCCAGACGGGACGCAGGGATTGGACGACGGGAGAGGGGGGCGTGTCCGAGAGGCAGCGGCGGCGCATGCGCATTGTCAGTTGCGCCAGCGCCGCTGCCTCGCACGGACGCACAGCCGGCTCCCTTCTCACCTCCACGCCTCACTCCCCCGCCCCCCGCGGCGCCCTCTGCTCCTAATGTTCCAACGCTTTGAAGAATTAGAAGAAAGCGCGCTCGCGCGAGCGCCGCGTATGGCCGAGCAAATCCAGAAAAAGCGGCAAAGGCGAAACGCGTTTTCATCAGGAAAGAAGGATTTGTTTTAAGTTTATCAAGTGTGCTAAAACTCAGTCTAAGTTTAAAAAAAAATGTTTAACCACATCAGTTAACAAACATGGATACATATGCTATCATGTTATTTAGTTAAATAAATTGTTTAAATTGTTGTTAAGGAAATGATTATTTTTCTCCTTCCAATAAAGTACAGCAGAAAATTTGTCCAAATATAAACAGTTAACTTACTAAACCTCACCCTAATTTCATAATTATCTGTCTATGTATTTCTAGTAGTATAACCAAATCAGTAATTTTGGATATAACTGTAAAAACTACTCTGAAAATTTATTATTCCAAAAATGAAACCTTCATATGGTTGTAAATATTAAGATTATACCAGCAAGAAGGAGTCTTTCTGTAAAAAAGATATTTAAATCAAGCCTTACTGACTCGTGAATTAAATCAAGCTTTATTGACTAGTGATTTAAATCGAGCCTTACTGACTCGTGAATTAAATCAAGCTTTACTGACTAGCGATTTAAATCGAGCCTTACTGACTAGCGATTTAAATCGAGCCTTACTGACTAGGGATTTAAATCAAGCCTTACTGACTCGTGATTTAAATCAAGCCTTACTGACTAGTGATTTAAATCAAGCCTTACTGACTAGTGATTTAAATCAAGCCTTACTGACTAGTGATTTAAATCAAGTCTTACTAGTGATTTAAATCGAGCCTTACTGACTCGTGATTTAAATCGAGCCTTACTGACTCGTGATTTAAATCGAGCCTTACTGACTGGTGATTTAAATCGAGCCTTACTGACTGGTGATTTAAATCGAGCCTTACTGACTAGTGATTTAAATCAAGCCTTACTGACTCGTGATTTAAATCGAGCCTTACTGACTCGTGATTTAAATCGAGCCTTACTGACTCGTGATTTAAATCGAGCCTTACTGACTCGTGATTTAAATCGAGCCTTACTGACTGGTGATTTAAATCAAGCCTTACTGTCTAGTGATTTAAATCAAGTCTTACTGACTAGTGCTTTAAATCAAGCCTTACTGTCTAGTGATTTAAATCCAGCCTTACTGACTCGTGATTTCAATCAAGCCTTACTGACTGGTGATTTAAATCAAGCCTTACTGACTAGAGATTTAAATCAAGCCTTACTGACTGGTGATTTAAATCAAGCCTTATTGACTAGAGATTTAAATCAAGCCTTACTGACTGGTGATTTAAATCAAGCCTTACTGACTAGAGATTTAAATCAAGCCTTACTGACTGGTGATTTAAATCAAGCCTTATTGACTAGTGATTTAAATCAAGCCTTACTGACTGGTGATTTCAATCAAGCCTTACTGACTAGAGATTTCAATCAAGCCTTACTGACTAGTGATTTCAATCAAGCCTTACTGACTAGCGATTTAAATCAAGTCTTACTGACTGGTGATTTAAATCAAGCCTTAATGACTGGTGATTTAAATCAAGCCTTACTGACTAGCGATTTAAATCAAGCCTTACTGACTAGAGATTTAAATCAAGCCTTACTGACTGGTGATTTAAATCAAGCCTTACTGACTAGAGATTTAAATCAAGTCTTACTGACTAGTGCTTTAAATCAAGCCTTACTGTCTAGTGATTTAAATCAAGCCTTACTGACTCGTGATTTCAATCAAGCCTTACTGACTGGTGATTTAAATCAAGCCTTACTGACTAGAGATTTAAATCAAGCCTTACTGACTGGTGATTTAAATCAAGCCTTATTGACTAGAGATTTAAATCAAGCCTTACTGACTAGTGATTTAAATCAAGCCTTACTGACTGGTGATTTCAATCAAGCCTTACTGACTAGTGATTTCAATCAAGCCTTACTGACTAGTGATTTAAATCAAGCCTTACTGACTGGTGATTTCAATCAAGCCTTACTGACTAGTGATTTAAATCAAGCCTTACTGTCTAGTGATTTAAATCGAGCCTTACTGACTAGTGATTTAAATCAAGCCTTACTGACTGGTGATTTCAATCAAGCCTTACTGTCTAGTGATTTAAATCAAGCCTTACTGACTAGAGATTTAAATCAAGCCTTACTGACTGGTGATTTAAATCAAGCCTTATTGACTAGAGATTTAAATCAAGCCTTACTGACTAGTGATTTAAATCAAGCCTTACTGACTGGTGATTTCAATCAAGCCTTACTGACTAGTGATTTCAATCAAGCCTTACTGACTAGTGATTTAAATCAAGCCTTACTGACTGGTGATTTCAATCAAGCCTTACTGACTAGTGATTTAAATCAAGCCTTACTGTCTAGTGATTTAAATCGAGCCTTACTGACTAGTGATTTAAATCAAGCCTTACTGACTGGTGATTTCAATCAAGCCTTACTGTCTAGTGATTTAAATCAAGCCTTACTGACTAGAGATTTAAATCAAGCCTTACTGACTGGTGATTTAAATCAAGCCTTATTGACTAGAGATTTAAATCAAGCCTTACTGACTAGTGATTTTAATCAAGCCTTACTGACTGGTGATTTCAATCAAGCCTTACTGACTAGTGATTTCAATCAAGCCTTACTGACTAGCGATTTAAATCAAATCCACCCTGATTTAAATTAGTGGTGGCCAAACTTGTCCCTCCAGCTGTCTTGGGACTACAATGCCTATCGGCCCTGATCACTGGTCCCGTGTTTTTGGACTACAACTCCCATCATCCCTGACCACTGGTCTTGCTAGCGAGGGATGATGGGAGTTGTAGTCCAAAAACAGCTGGAGGCCCAAGGTTGGGGAACACTGCCTTGAGCAGCAACCAACGAGGGGCGGGCCAGAGCCAGGCCCTCCTCTGTGCGCAAGCGCCGGAGAAGCTCCACCCACCGCCCCGCCCCCTGCCGCCCACAGCCGTCGCCCTTCTTCCACTTTCCACTGCACGTTCCCGGCAGCCCTAGCGACTGGTGACGCGGGAGGGGGCGGGGAAATGGGCGGGTCAGGCGGACAGTTCGCTGAGGCGGGCCTCCCGACAGCTGCTGGTGACGCGTAAATGGGCGGGTCCGCAGTGGCGGCCGAGCGAGAGGGAGGCGGAGTCTGCCACCTTCCCGGCAGCCCTAGCGATTGGTGACGCGGAAGGGGGCGGGGAAATGGGCGGGTCAGGCGACCGTTCGCTGAGGCGGGCCTTCCGACAGCCCTAGCTGAAATGGGCGCGTCCGCTGAGGCGGCGGAGCGAGAGGGAGGCGGAGTCTGCCGCCTTCCCGGCAGCCCTAGCGACTGGTGACGCGGGAGGGGGCGGGGAAATGGGCGCGTCCGCATGGGCGGCGGAGGGAGAGGGAGGCGGAGTCTGCCACCTTCCCGGCAGCCCTAGCGCCTGGTGACGCGGGAGGGGGCGGGGAAATGGGCGCGTCCGCCTAGGCGGCGGAGCGAGAGGGAGGCGGAGTCTGCCCCCTTCCCGGCAGCCCTAGCGCCTGGTGACGCGGAAGGGGGCGGGGAAATGGGCGGGCACGTCCGCTGAGGCGAGGGAGAGAGGCGGAGAGGCGGCGCTTCCTCGGCTGCGGCTGGTGACCGAACGAACCTGGAGGCGGCGGCGGGTCCGAGGGGTGAGCGAGAGCAGGGAGCGAGGGTCCGCCGTCCCCCAGGAGGGGGGCCTGTTTGGGGACTACAACTCCCATCATCCCTCACCGCTGGCTCCCGGTAGTGAGGGATGACGGGAGTTGTAGTCCCCAAGCAGCTGCGAGGCGAGCCGAGCCCGAAACAAAAGCGGGCCTCCTCGGGCTTGAGGGGAAGGGGCTGCGCTGCGCTCCTCTGCGGCTCCGGGGCGGGGGGGGGGGTCTCTGTCCGGGAGAGGGGCTTCTTCCTGGGGGAAATGGTTCACGAAAATCAGGTGATCCTCGCTGAGGGTGGGGAGGGCCTGGCTCTTTTCCGGGGGGTGGGGGTCGTCGTCGTGCCTTTGGCAGAGTTGGCCTTAGCTGTTTGGGACTACAATTCCCATCATCCCTGACCACTGGTCCTGTTAGCTAGGGCTCATGGGAGTTGTAGTCCCCAAACATCTACAATTTGGGACTACAATGCCCATCATCCCTGACCACTGGTCCTGTTAGCTAGGGCTCATGGGAGTTGTAGTCCCCAAACATCTACAATTTGGGACTACAATTCCCATCATCCCTGACCACTGGTCCTGTTAGCTAGGGCTCATGGGAGTTGTAGCCCCCAAACATCTACAAATTAGGACTACAATTCCCATCATCCCTGACCACTGGTCCTGTTATCTAGGGATCATGGGAGTTGTAGTCCCCAAACATCTACAATTTGGGACTACAATTCCCATCACCCCTGACCACTGGTCCTGTTATCTAGGGATCATGGGAGTTGTAGTCCCCAAACATCTACAATTTGGGACTACAATTCCCATCATCCCTGACCACTGGTCCTGTTAGCTAGGGATGATGGGAGTTGTAGTCCCCAAACATCTACAATTTGGGACTACAATTCCCATCATCCCTGACCACTGGGCCTGTTATCTAGGGATCATGGCAGTTGTAGGCCCCAAACACCTACAATTTGGGACTACAATTCCCATCATCCCTGACCACTGGTCCTGTTATCTAGGGATCATGGGAGTTGTAGCCCCCAAACTTCTACAATTTGGGACTACAATTCCCATCATCGCTGACCACTGGTCCTGTTAGCTAGGGATGATGGGAGTTGTAGTCCCCAAACACCTACAATTTGGGACTACAATTCCCATCATCCCTGACCACTGGTCCTGTTATCTAGGGATCATGGGAGTTGTAGTCCCCAAACATCTACAATTTGGGACTAAAATTCCCATCATCCCTGGCCACTGGTCCCGTTGCCTTGGGATGATGGGAGTTGTAGTCCCCCAAACGGCCGGAGGGCCAGATTTCAGGCATGGCCCAACTCGGCCTCCAGCTGTTTGGGGACTGCAATGCCCATCATCCCTGGCCACTGGTCCCGTTGGCATGGATGATGGGAGTTGTAGTCCCCAAACAGCTGGAGGGCCACATTTCAGGCATGGCCCAACCCGGCCTCCAGCTGTTTGGGGACTGCAATGCCCATCATCCCTGGCCACTGGTCCCGTTGGCATGGATGATGGGAGTTGTAGTCCCCAAATAGCTGGAGGGCCGAGCTTGGGCATGCCTGCTGGCCGTGCAATGGGTCTGCTAGCCCTGTTAAAAAGAAAACCAGCAGAAGCCCCTCGCCTAGAGGGGGCGGCAGCAACAGCAGGGGCCGGATCCTCGGAGAGAGAGCATGTATCGACCTGAAGGTTGGACGCTGCCTGCTTGTGTCCCCACCCCTCATTTCTTGTCTGCTGCGCCGGCTGATCTGGACAAGATCCCCCTGCTGTCCATTTAGGCAACTGCGGCGGAGCAAGCAGGTTGGGGCGAAAACCGCGGCGGCGAGGGCGCCAAAATGGAGGGGGCGCTCGCCAGCCTGCCCCTCGCCCCCCGCTGCCGCCCGCTGCCGCCCCAACCAGTGGCGAAAGCTGCGGTGGCGCGGGGCGCCTGGCCGGCAGGGGGCAAAACACCGTACGTCATGCGCAATGACGTCACGTGGCTCGCCCCCTCGCCTAGGGCGCCAAAATTGCCAGCGCCGGTCCTGTGTACGGTAATGTGACTTGGCAGCGTTTTGTCAAGGGTGCAAACTAGACTGGAGAGGGGCGGATTCATGTCTCCTCCTCTACAATATTCCGTTCGGTTTGTCTCCTATTCATTTCATTCATAATATAAAATAATATAATATAAAATAATATAACATTGTAAGATTAGATCCTCCCTACTGTTATAAATTCATGGGCAGTTACATTAAGGCGGCTTTTAAATCATTTTTAATTCATTTTAAATTTTGTAATCTGTATTTTAATTGATCGTTTTTGTGTTTATGTTTTATTGTGATTTTGATTGTGTGAGCCGCCCTGAGCCCAGCCTTGCCGGGGAGGGCGGGGTACAAATAAAAATTATTATTATTATTATTTATTTCCTTGGATTCCTTGTCCCTGCTTGGTGTGCCTGAAACACATCTGGAGGGATGTGCTTAGTTAGCTCCTTGGCTGGGCTTCCTCAACCTCGGCCCTCCAGATGTTTTGAAACTACAATTCCCATCATCCCTGACCACTGGTCCTACTAGCTGGGGATCATGGGAGTTGTAGTCCCAAAACATCTACAATTTGGGACTACAGTTCCCATCATCCCTGACCACTGGTCCAGTTAGCTAGGGATGATGGGAGTTGTAGTCCCAAAACATCTACAATTTGGGACTACAATTCCCATCATCCCTGACCACTGGTCCAGTTAGCTAGGGATGATGGGAGTTGTAGTCCCCAAACATCTACAATTTGGGACTACAATTCCCATCATCCCTGACCACTGGTCCAGTTAGCTAGGGATGATGGGAGTTGTAGTCCCCAAACATCTACAATTTGGGACTACAATTCCCATCATCCCTGACCACTGGTCCAGTTAGCTAGGGATGATGGGAGTTGTAGTCCCCAAACACCTACAATTTGGGACTACAATTCCCATCATCCCTGACCACTGGTCCTACTCGCTGGGGATCATGGGAGTTGTAGGCCAAAAGCATCGGGAGGGTCGAGGTTGAAGCAGGCTGTCCTTGGCAATAGAGAGCACGGCTAATTTGAAAAGGAGGAAACAGGGTGGATTTGATTTAAATCAAATTAATTTAAATCACGATTTAAATCACTAGTCAGTAAGGCTTGATTTAAATCACTAGTCAGTAAGGCTTGATTTAAATCACGAGTCAGTAAGGCTCGATTTAAATCACTAGTCAGTAAGGCTTGATTTAAATCACGAGTCAGTAAGGCTTGATTTAAATCACGAGTCAGTAAGGCTTGATTTAAATCACTAGTCAGTAAGGCTTGATTTAAATCACTAGTCAGTAAGGCTTGATTTAAATCACGAGTCAGTAAGGCTTGATTTAAATCACGAGTCAGTAAGGCTTGATTTAAATCACGAGTCAGTACTGCTTGATTTAAATCACGAGTCAGTAAGGCTTGATTTAAATCACGAGTCAGTAAGGCTTGATTTAAATCACGAGTCAGTAAGGCTTGATTTAAATCACGAGTCAGTAAGGCTTGATTTAAATCACGAGTCAGTAAGGCTTGATTTAAATCACTAGTCAGTAAGGCTTGATTTAAATCACTAGTCAGTAAGGCTTGATTTAAATCACTAGTCAGTAAGGCTTGATTAAAATCCCTAGTCAGTAAGGCTTGATTAAAATCCCTAGTCAGTAAGGCTTGATTTAAATCACTAGTCAGTAAGGCTTGATTGAAATCACTAGTCAGTAAGGCTTGATTTAAATATTTTTTTACAGAAAGACTCATTCTTGCTGGTATAATCTTAATATTTACAACCATATGAAGGTTCCATATTTGGAATAATAAATTTTCAGAGTAGTTTTTACAGTTATAACAAAAATTACTGATTTGGTTTTGTTGTTGTTCAGTCGTTCAGTCGTGTCCGACTCTTCGTGACCCCATGGACCAAGGCACGCCAGGCACACCTATCCTCCACTGCCTCTCGCAGTTTGGCCAAACTCATGTTGGTAGCTTCGAGAACACTGTCCAACCATCTCATCCTCTGTCATCCCCTTCTCCTTGTGCCCTCCATCTTTCCCAACATCAGGGTCTTTTCTAGGGAGTCTTCTCTTCTCATGAGGTGGCCAAAGTACTGGAGCCTCAACTTCAGGATCTGTCCTTCCAGTGAGCACTCAGGGCTGATTTCTTTAAGAATGGAGAGGTTGGATCTTCTTGCAGTCCATGGGACTCTCAAGAGTCTCCTCCAGCACCATAATTCAAAAGCATCAATTCTTCGGCGATCAGCCTTCTTGATGGTCCAGCTCTCACTTCCGTACATCACTACTGGGAAAACCATAGCTTTAACTATACCAGTGATGGCTAACCTTGACACTCCAGATGTTTTGGGACTACAACTCCCATCATCCCTGACCACTGATCCTGTTAGCTAGGCATCATGGGAGTTGTAGTTCCAAAACATCTGGGGTGTCAAGGTTAGCCATCACTGAGCTATACGGACCTTTGTCGGCAAGGTGATGTCTTTGCTTTTTAAGATGCTGTCTAGGTTTGTCCTTGCTTTTCTCCCAAGAAGCAGGCGTCTTCTAGTTTCTAATTTAAATTGTGATTTAAATCAATTTGATTTAAATCAAATCCACCCTGCTAGGCATCTTCCCTCCCTTCCTCCCATTGGTCTCAGAATATTCAGCCCTATTGTCCTCCTCTTCCTTATCATTTAAAATTAATAATCCTTATTAATCTTTATTCATCACTCATGCCGGTAACCATGTCCATATTGATTGTCCTTAGAGCCAGGAAAATAATCCAGGTCAAAGAAAAGTTCTTGTTCAGCCCACACCCACCCTCGCAGCGGTCCAACTCCACCAATTTTCCTGCCCAAATGGGTCTTTTCTTTCCTTTCTGCTCTGCAGATCCATCCTCTTCATCCTCCCATTCTTCGGTCAGCTCCTGATTTTTGCTCTGCTTTTCCTTCTTTTGGAATTTTCCTGTTCAGATTTCCCTTCTTCTTCCCGGTTCCATCTATTTTCTTCTTTTCCTTTTGTTTCCTTTTGGCAGTTCCATCCTTTTTACGCTCTATGTACTTCTGTCTGCAGTTTTCCTTTTAATTCTTTTATCTCACAGTCTGTGGTGTAGTTTGATCCTTTCTCCTTTTCCAACAGCTCTGCATCTTGCACGGCTGGCATGGTGCAGTTCTTATTCCCAAAGCTGTTCCACCTCTGATTGGTTGTTCTGAGTGAGTCTCTCATTTCATGCAGTGCAGCTATTACCGTATTTTTCGCTCCATAACGCACACCTAGTTTTTTGAGGAGGAAAGCCCCCCTTTTTGAGGATCAGTTCAAAGTTGTGCATCTTCTTTTGGAAGAAGAAAAGCCCCATTTGCAAAAGGATCAGCTCAAAGTTGTGCTGCTACTTTTGCAAAGGAGAAAAGACACATTTGCAAAAGGAGCAGCTCAAAGTTGTGCTGCTACTTTTGCAAAGGAGAAAAGACACATTTGCAAAAGGAGCAGCTCAAAGTTGTGCTGCTACTTTTGCAAAGGAGAAAAGACACATTTGCAAAAGGAGCAGCTCAAAGTTGTGCTGCTACTTTTGCAAAGGAGAAAAGACACATTTGCAAAAGGATCAGCTCAAAGTTGTGCTGCTACTTTTGCAAAGGAGAAAGGACACATTTGCAAAAGGAGCAGCTCAAAGTTGTTGTGCTGCTGCTTTTGCAAAGGAGAAAGGACCCATCTGCAAAAGGAGCAGCTCAAAGTTGTGCTGCTGCTGCTTTTGCAAAGGAGAAAAGGCCCATCTGCAAAAGGAGCAGCTCAAAGTTGTTGTGCTGCTGCTTTTGCAAAGAAAAGCCCCAGTTGCAAAAGGATCAGCTCAAAGCCCTTTCTACAGTTTCCAAACAGATAATCTAATCAGCCAGTCACATGTCGCTGGGGAAACCAACAGCCTCTTCTGCAGGAAGGGAGTCAGCAACCTTATCTCTCTTCCCGATCTCTTGCTGATCAGCTATCAAGCGGCAGCCTTTCAACCCCCCCTTCTCTCTTTGTCAAAGAAAAAGCTCGATCTTCTTTTGGTCCCTGGGCAATTCAGCTCCAGGGACCTTGCATTCGCTCCATAACGCGCACAGACTTTCCCCCTTCCTTTTTAGAAGGAAAAAAGTGCGCGTTATGGAGCAAAAAATACGGTATTTTTCTCATATCAACATCACTCAGAGCTTCCGCCATTTCAAGGTCAAAAAACAGCTTGTCCAATCACAACAGTCCAATAATATAATCCAACAGTTTTTAGAGTGTTTTCCTCGCTGAATTCCCCAAAACCACGGGAAAAAGAGTAACTTTAAGCACTGTTACAGAAGTTTCCTTTTAACTTCCTTTTTCAATTAGCCTCGGTAACAAAGTTCTCTGCTTCTCCTGTTTCAACGTCAAGGGACCGACCTCCGTTTTTAGAGTCCCATGCGGCTTGCAAATTAAGTCCAAATGTCTTTTTACTCATGATTCTTGTTCCAAATCCTTTTTTGTGGAGAAACTGAAGTGTTCAGGGCGGCCCGTCATGCAGCTTTGCTCAGCAGAGGTAGTGTTGGATCCGCTAGGCTCCATCTCCACCCCGCTCTCTCTCGGCAACCCTTATTAGGGTTTACCGGGGAGCAGGGAAAATGTTGAGAGCCCTTCCGGATCCTCAGGGTCCTGGGACGCTCTTCTCGGGATTTAACGGGGGCCGCAGCGTTGTTGCGAGCTCTCCTTCCCCCCTGCCGAGCCGGGGAATCTCGGAGCGAGATTTCCCCCGATCGACCGCTCCGGCATTCCAACCGGAAGTCCCTCCAGATGTTTTTGACCTACAACTCCCATGATCCCTAGCTACCAGGACCAGTGGTCAGGGATGATGGGAATTGTAGTCTCAAAACATCTGAGGAAGTCTGCTATATATGAATACACGGTCCACCCCGCTGCAAAAGTAGGTGAACCAGAGCCTTGAACTTTGGCGGTTTTTTCTTTCTGCCTATAGGTTTGCCAAAATGGTTTCGGATTCCTAAATTGCTCCGACGAGACGTTTGGGGAGACAAAGCCGTCCGGCGAGCAGAAGGCGCAGCGGAGAGGACGACTCGGGGCCAATGCAGCAGCAAAAAAGGCAGCCAGAGTTAGTGGAAGGAAACCTTCCCGTCTTCCTCTTCCCCACGGAACTGATCTTTTACGCGGACGACCAGTCGACCCATAAACAGGTGTTGACTCTCTATAACCCCTATGAATTTGCCTTAAAATTCAAAGGTGCGTCTCAGGTACAATTCAATTTAAGGGTTTGCTTGGGGAAGAGGGATTGTCTCAACTGCCTTTTATTCGCTTTCTGACCTGCCTTTTGCCTGAAGGTCAGAATGGGTGGGTTACAAGAACTTGGGAGTCCAGATCAGGCGTAGCCCAACCGACCGCTCCGGCATTCCAACCGGAAGTCCCTCCAGATGTTTTTCACCTACAACTCCCATCATCCCTAGCTAACAGGATCAGTGGTCAGGGGTGATGGGAGCTGTAGTCCCAAAACAGCTGGGAGAGCTGAGCTTGGGGGTGCCTGGCATAGGCACAGCCTGGCCCTCCAGATGGTAGGTAATGTTTATTACAGCCATTGGCCCATAGATATACATTTTACAGTGGTACCTCACCTAACGAATAACTCGCCTAACGTATTTTTCGCCTAACGAATGACTTCCGGTAAAACAAAATGGCCGCCGCATACGAATTTCTTCGACTTAAGAAAAGACGTCGCGGCCGCTTTTAATAGGATTTTTTCGACTTACAAATTTTTGACCCGATTTTTTCGACTTACGAATTTCCCCCCAATGCATTCCTATGGGGATTCGCCGAACGATTTTTTTCGACTAATGGAAATCGCGTCGGAACGCATTATCGTCGTTAGTCGAGGTACCACTGTATTACATCCAAAGAAACAAGAAAATACAAAGAAACTTTCTAAATAAAACAGAATTTTTATACAATAGAAATAAAATTTAAATAAAACTCTATAAAACTATGTACACAGTAAAAGAGTAAAATCCAATTGTGTAAAACCAAAATTTAGATCCAGCAGAACAGTTTTATTTGTGACCCGTTGGGTTTAACTATACTGATTTTTTGAAAATTTTGGGTTTGAATAAGCTAACAAACGTCTTGCAGTGATCCATTTCTCTTCTTTTGAGATGGTACATTTATCAAAAATCTTGCGACTGTAAGGGATCTACTAGCCTCTTCGTCGTTCAGAAGGAATACAGTGGTACCTCGCCTAACGAAGATAATGCGTTCCGACGCGATCGTCGTTAGGCGAAAAAATGCGTTCCGCGAATCCCCATAGGAATGCATTGGGGAAGAATTGGTAAGTCGAAAAAATCACGGCAAAAATTCGTAAGTCGAAAAAATCCTATTAAAAGCGGCCGCGACGTCTTTTCTTAAGGCGAAGAAATTCGTTTCCGGCGGCCATTTTGTTTTGCCGGAAGTCCTTCGTTAGGCGAGTTATTCGTTAGGCGAGGTACCACTGTATTACTTTTGCTTCCGAGGTTTCCTCAGTAATATTCACAAGATAAAGGGTTAGAAATTTGGCCCGTGCAGCCGAGTGCAATGGGCACCTAAGGATTATATGATGTAACGATTCTGCAGATCCATTATTGCAGTCACAGAGATCTGACCATTTGAGAGTCTATTGCCCATCACATTTGATGGAAAAGCATTAAATCTAGCCTTTATAAAAGCATACCTATGTGACACCACGGATAGAGAGGTTAGATAACTGGCCCTCCAGATGTTTTGGGACTACAACTCCCATCATCCCTGACCCCTGGTCCTGTTAGCTAGGGATGATGGGAATTGTAGTCCCAAAACAACTGGAGGGCCAGAGTTCGCCTGGGCCTGATGTTGAGCTGAGCTTCTGTGCCAGTTCCCTGTGATTGGCTGACATTGGGTGACGGCCCCCTTTTCTTTCAGTTCTTTGCACAACCCCAAATAAATATGTTGTGGTCGATGCGGCGGGAGCGGTGAAGCCTCAGTGCTGCGTTGACATGTGAGTAAAAAGCTGGTTTTTGGTTTGTTGCTTTGTAACGAATAGCTGCCTTCCAGAGGCCGTTCGTTCATTTATTAGATGTACTAGTGGAATTTCAGCCCGTTAAATTAACGGGCGCTCGGCGCTGCAGCTCCCGGCGAGGGAGTGCCGGCTCCTGGAGCTGCCTGTCCACGCTGCTTTAAAGCAGCACGGACGGGCAGCCTAAGGCAGTGTCCCAACCAGTGTGCCTCCAGATGTTTTGGGACTACAATTCCCATCATCCCTGACCACTGGTATTGCTAGCGAGGGATGATGGGAGTTGTAGTCCCAAAACATCTGGAGGCACACTGGTTGGGAAACACTGGCCTAAGGAGCCGACGCTCCCTCGGCCGGTCGCTCAGCAGGAGGCGCCCCGTTAAATCTCCTCCCGCCGCTGCGTCCTCCCCTTTCCTCGCCTCCTCCCAGCGGTGGCGGCTACCCAGAGCGCTGCACAGCCACGGCCAGGCAGGCGCGAGGAACGGGCCTCAGAAACGGGCGCCGCTCGCTCGCACTGCGCGCGTCTCTGCGCTCTGGCTCTGCCGCCCGCCTCGCCGCCGCCGCGCTTCTTCTGCCCTTCGTGCCGGGCGCGGCAGCCCCCCGAGCCCCGCGCCGACCTCTTCCGTCTCGGGACCCCCCCTCGGGCGACGCTCCCCCCGTTCCGCTCTCCACGGCCGCGCCATGGTCGGGGGGCTCGAGTGATCGGCGCGGCCGGGGGAGAGGAGGAGCGTGACGGGGAGGGGAGGGAGGGAGGGGGAAAAGGCGGCGCCGGCCCCCTGAAGTCCACGCCCCCCTCTCCAATCCCTGCGTCCATGTGGGACATGCGCAGTAGCGCAATTCCGTGACACACGGAACGGACGCAGGGACACAGCCACTTTATTATATAGGATAGTCCACCCTCATAAAGACATCTCAGGGTGGGGGAAATCAAAAAAGTAAAAATTTCTCGAGTAGCACCCTAGAGACCAACTCAATTTGTTCTGGGTGTAAGCTTTTGTGTGCAGGCACCCTTCTTCAGATACATGGAAACCAAAGTCTGTCACGATTTAAATCACTAGTCAGTAAGGCTTGATTTAAATCACTAGTCAGTAAGACTTGATTTAAATATTTTTTTTACAGAAAGACTCCTTCTTGCTGGTAGAATCTTAATATTTACAACCATATGAAGGTTTCATTTTTGGAATAATAAATTTTCAGAGTAGTTTTTACAGTTATATCAAAAATTACTGATTTGGTTATATTACCGTATATACTCGAGTATAAGCCGACTTTTTCAGCCCATTTTTGGGGCTGAAAAAGCTGCTCTCGGCTTATACTCGGGTCCTGTGCCTTTCGCAGCTGTCGGCGAGTCGGAGAAGAGGCAAGAAAAGGCTTCTAGCCTCTTTTCCCTCCCCCCGCCCCTCCGACAAAAGGGAAAGGCACAGGAATGGAGCTTCGATCCCCCGGTTGTGTGCCTTTTGCAGCTGTCGGAGAGGCGGTGGGGAGGAGAAGAGGCAAGAAAAGGCTTCTAGCCATTTTGGCCGCTGCTCCCGCTACCGTCGCCTGCCTCTTGCAAGGGCTGGAATCGGAGCCGCAGTTGGGAGAAGCACAGCGCTGTGCCTCTCCAACCGCAGCTGGGATCAACTGCGATCCTTGCTCTTGCGAGGCGGCGGTGGCTCCGCCTGCTTCGATCCCTGCTCTTGCGAGGCGGCGGTGGGTGAACAGCATATGCTGCTCAGCCCCCTCCCCCTGCTACTCACAAGGGCAGGGATCAGCTACGATCCCTGCTCATGCAAGGTGGAGGTGGCTTCACCTACTTCTTGCAAGGGCAGGGATCGGCTGCGATCCCTGCTCTTGCGAGGCGGTGGTGGCTAAGCAGCATCCCAAAATGCGATGCTTCTCAGCCCCTCCCCCTGCTTATTGCAAGGGCAGAGATCGGCTGCGATCCCTGCTCTTGCGAGGCGGTGGTGGCTGATCCCAAAACGGGATGCTGCTCACCCCCCCCCCCCTGCTTCTCACAAGGGCAAGGAACGGAGCCTTGGTAGGGAGAAGCCCAGTGTGCCCCTCCCAACAGCGGCTGCCAGCCTGGAGCCAGTTCCAGTCTAGTTCAGTGGCACTTGCTCCCAAGTGTGGGTGCCTAACATTAAAGCCTGCTTTTGAGGGAGGATAATGGCACCGTCTGCCCCCAAGCCGTCGTTTTCTATGCCATTTAAGCTCAGTAGCCTCAGAGCTGCCAAGGCAGATGTGGGCAACATAGAGGGGGTGCCACAACAGGGTGCTGGTTGGCCCCATAGGATTCTCCCTATTCAAATAGCCTGGTTAGTTTTGGCAACAGTCCCCACCCCCCTCTCCAGGTTGAAAATGCTGCTGCTCAATGCCAAGCTGAGGAATGATTCGAATGACAGCTATCCAGGACACTATCCAGAATTCTGACCACTGACCCTCCATTTGTTAACACAAACTCCTAGTGGAGATGTACTCTTTCTGATTAAAGACAATGTGTTGGTATTAAAGTATAAGGGCTTTTTTGGAAGAAAAAAACACCCCACCTAAAGGTCATAGATCTCACTTTCTGCAAAGCATCTTTGTCCCCCCCCCCCTATATTTACAGTCCTTCTAGGATCTAATTCCCCTTTATGTGGCAGACCTGGCACAATGCAAATGCTGTTGTCTATTTCAATAATGTTGGTTAGATTAGTAAACTGTAGTAATAATAATAATAAAGTGAAATGTATGAAAGAAAGCACTTTCGTACACTTTCATTAGCATCATAGGCATATAGTGTAGCATGTGTTTTTCATGTATGAGGTTTCTTCCATTAGAAATCCTTGTGGTTGAATTGTAATGAATAAATAGTATTTACCTCTTGAAGCTGCACTGAACAAGAAGTTTCTGGAGTAGGCTTTGAAATGGACATCTCCCTTATAAGGAGAGACCACTAAAAGTGTGAGTGTGTGTGTGTGTGTGTGTGTGTGTGTGTGTGTGTGTGTGTGTGTGTGAGTGATTTTGTGCTATTTGGGTTTTTCTGCTATATTTTAGTTCTAGCTTTATCCTTGTACACCACCTAGAGACAATCAAAATTTAGTGATGAATTAATTGACAACATAAATAAATCAGTGAAGTCATTGCTCAGTTGCAAACTGCAGGGAGCGGAGTCCTGCACCTGCAAGTGGGGCAAGTTTTGCCTGTTATGCGGATTGTCACCTGCAGAGGAGGAGGAACAAGCAGCCTGAAAGCAGCCCTTTCGGGCTGCTCCTTCCTCCTCCTCCACTGCTGCTGCCACCACCAGCCTCTGCCTTTGCATTTCCCACCCTCGGCTTATACTCGAGTCAATAAGTTTTCCCAGTTTTCTGTGGTAAAATTAGGTGCCTCGGCTTATATTCGGGTCGGCTTATACTCGAGTATATACGGTACTAGAAATACATAGACAGATAATTATGAAATTACTAGTTGAATTAAGCCCATTAATAATGGGCGCTAGCGGCGGCGGCGGGAACCCGAGGCGCTTCCTTCTCCCCGCCTCAGGCGGCCAAGCCACCACCATGGCGGAGCCGCCTGTTGCCGTTGCCCCGCCGGCAGCCCCGGCGACGGCCGCCCTCCCCGCTGCCGCCACGGGCGGCTGAGGCGGGGAGAAAGAAGGGAGAGGGAGAAGCAGCGGGGAGCGGCCGCCATTGCGGCTGAAGCGGAGAGGTTTGGAGGGAGGGAAGGCGGCGCCGGGGGATCGTCCGGCCGCGGCGGTGCGCGAGGAGGAGTTGGAGGCGGCGGAGGATCCTGGGCGGGCCCGTGGCGGCGGGAAAGGCCTCCGCTAGAAGCGCCAACTGCCTCGCTCCCACTCGCCCCTCAAGCGCGCACGGCCTCCTCCGCCGCCGCTCTCTGTCTCTCTGGGGCTGGCGGGTGTGTGTATGTGAGTGAGTGGGTCGTCGGCGGGCGGGACCGGGACCACAGACACGCCCCCCTCTCCCGTCGTCCAATCCCTGCGTCCGTCTGGGACATGCGCAGTGGAAATTTCCACTGACACACGGACGGCGGACGCAGGGACACAGGGAGATTATTATATAACTAGTAAATTAAGCCTGTTAAGCAAAACAGGCGCTAGAAAGCTCTCTCAGGAGCCGCAGCGGCAAGGCAGCAGGAGCCGCCGGCACCCCCACCCACCCACCCATGTCCCAATGCGCGCACCTCCCGGCAACACCACCTCCTTTCTCCCTCCCTTCATCCAGAGGTCGCCTCCTCTCCCGGCTTCTCAGCCACGGCCTCCTGGGGGAGAGAAGGTCCGGTCGAAGCGCCGTGCGAGGCGGAGGCGGCGGAGGATCCTGGGCGGGCCCGTAGCGGCGGGAAAGGCCTCCGGCGCCGCCTCCGCCGGGCTCAGTCTCCTATTCCCCCCCCCCCACTGTTTTTTGTTCCTCCGGCTCCCGGAGAGACCACATGCCTCTCCCGGGGAAGGAGAGGCGAGGCGGCGCTCGCAGTGGGAGGCTCCGCCAGAGCAGTGAGGAAGCCGGCGGCAGAGGGAAACTCCGCTCGTGGGAGGCGGCGCTTACTCCCGAGTAAGCCTGCTGGGAAGGGCCGGGCCCCGTCTCCCCCCCGCCTCACCGCGCAGGCAGTCCTGGCTCCGTAGACGACGGTGTTAGGCGGCTGCAGCGGGAGGCTGAAGGCGGCGGGGGTAGCGCTGCTTGGCGGCGCTTCCTCCGCGCTTGGAAAGCACGCTAGCCCCCGCGCGTAGCCGACGATGGTAGGCGGCTTTAGCGGGAGGCTGAAGGCGGCGGAGGAAGGGCCGCTTCGCGGCCCTCCCTCCGCGCTTTGCAAGCAGGAAAGCTTGCAGCAGGAAAGCTTGCAGCGGGAGGCTCGGCACGATGGCACCCTGGCAGTGACCGAAATGATGGCGCGCATGCGCCGCCGCTGCCTCTCAGACACGCCCCCTCTCCCGTCGTCCAATCCGTGTGTCACTGGAACGCATGCGCACTTGCCACTTCCTGTGACACACGGAAAGTAGTACGTCCCGACACAGGCTCTTTATTATATAGGATACAGCATGAAATATTCAAAACCTCCCTAAACAGGGCTGCCTTCAGATGTCTTTTAAAAATAGGATAGCTGCTTGTTTCCTTGACATCCGCTGGGATGCCTGTTTGAAACCAAAAATAGAAAACTTCATACTCCCGTTCCAGCGTCATCCGTCACCGAGACGTCCGGCCGTGCCACTATGGTGTGATCGACAAGTTCCGGCTCCAGGTCTCTGAGCAGAGCCAGAGGAAAGCGCTGGGGAGCAAGGAGGTCATCGCCACACTGCTTCCGGCAGCGAAAGAGCCGAAGGAAGAGGAGGAGAAGAGGATCGCGGAGCATCTGGCCGAGAGCATCTTTTTCGAGCAGGCTTTGTGCCAGCCAGGTAGCTGGATGGTTGGAACGCCATTGCTTTTGGGCGCTATATACCGCGTTTCTCCTAAAATAAGACACCGTCTTATATTCCCCCCCCCTCAAAAAAACACAGTATGGCTTATTTTCGGGGGATGTCTTATTTTAACCGCTCCGCGTCTGGACGCAGCTGAAGCAGGCATCCCCAAACTTCGGCCCTCCACATGTATTGGACTACAATCCCTATCATCCCTGACCACTGGTCCTGTTAGCTAGGGATGATGGGAGTTGTAGTCCCCAAACATCTACAATTTGGGACTACAATTCCCATCATCCCTGACCACTGGTCCAGTTAGCTAGGGATGATGGGAGTTGTAGCCCCCACACATCTACAATTTGGGACTACAATTCCCATCATCCCTGACCACTGGTCCTGTTAGCTAGGGATGATGGGAGTTGTAGCCCCCACACATCTACAATTTGGGACTACAATTCCCATCATCCCTGACCACTGGTCCTGTTAGCTAGGGATGATGTAAGTTGGACAATGCGGCTGTTCGGCTGGGGGCCTCCATCTTTAGTTCTGGTGCTCTCACTTGTGGGGTGCCTCAGGATCCGTCCTCTCCCCCATGCTTTTTAATATCTATATGCAGCCGCTGGGAGAGATCATCAGGGGGTTTGGGCTGGGTGTTCATCAGTATGCGGATGATACCCAGCTCTACCTCTCTTTCAAATCAGAACCAGGGAAGGCGGTGAAGGTCCTGTGTGAGTGCCTGGAGGCGGTTGGAGGATGGATGGCAGCTAACAGATTGAGGTTGAATCCTGACAAGACAGAAGTACTGTTTTTGGGGGACAGGGGGCGGGCAGGTGTGGGGGACTCCCTGGTCCTGAATGTGGTAACTGTGCCCCTGAAGGACCAGGTGCGCAGCCTGGGAGTCATTTTGGACCCAAGGAGGCGCAGGTCCGTTCTGTGTCCAGGGCAGCTCCATCTGGGACGCTGGATGAGACCCTCCCTGCCCGCGGACTGTCTCGCCAGAGCGGTGCATGCTCTGGTTATCTCCCGCTTGGACTACTGCAATGCGCTCTACGTGAGGCTACCTTTGAAGGTGACCCAGAAACTGCAATTAATCCAGAATGCGGCAGCTAGACTGGGGACTGGGAGTGGCCGCCGGGACCACATAACACCGGTCCTGAGAGATCTACATTGGCTCCCAGGACGTTTCCGAGCACAATTCAAAGTGTTGGTGCTGACCTTGAAAGCCCTAAACGGCCTCGGTCCTGTATACCTGAAGGAGCGTCTCCACCCCCACCGTTCAGCCCGGACACTGAGGTCCAGTGCCGAGGGCCTTCTGGCGGTTCCCTCATTACGAGAAGCAAAGCTACAGGGAACCAGGCAGAGGGCCTTCTCGGTGGTGGCGCCCGCCCTGTGGAACTCCCTCCCACCAGATGTCCAAGAGAACAACTATCCTACATACAGAAAATACCTGAAGGCAGCCCTGTTTAGGGAAGTTTTTAACTTGCGATATTTTAATGCATTTTAATGTCTGTTGGAGGCCGCCCAGAGTGGCTGGAGAGACCCGGCCAGATGGGCGGGGTACAAATAAAAGAATTATTATTATTATTATTATTAGTCTCAAAATAGCTGGAGGGCCCACGGTTGAGGAAGCCTGCACTTAACCCCCAAAACCAAAGAGAGTAAAGGGGGAAAGGGTCAGAAAGAAAGAAAAGGATGGAGGACCACATCCGTTTGACTTTTTAATGTTTTATTTGAGCATATTTACAAACGGACAGACAGACAAGAAGGTACACACACTTCATCTCCCCAAACCAAAGAGAGTAAAGGGGGAAAGGGTCAGAAAGAAAGGAAGGGTGGAGGGGCGCACCCGTTTGACTCCCCTCCGCCAGTACTTGTCACCTTGAGAGTCCTTTCAAGTTCTCATTCCCACTGTGTATCGTTTATCGCCGCCATTACTTCTTTGATAGTACGATTACGATCCTACATCAAGTCACCTTACAAGCTTAACCTTCCTCTGCTTGTCAATATGAAGAGGATGCCAGCAAGGTTAAATTAACGGGCGCTAGGCAAAGTCATAGCTCAGCCCAGAAGTGAGTGGCGTAAAGCCAGTTTCACAGAGCACGTGCAGAGTTCTTGCCACAAACGGCAACTCAAGCACCTGAGGTTAGGGCTGAAGAGTTGAGGGGCAGCGGGCGTAACGGCCAAACAGGTCCCTAAGCGCCCCAAAGCCCCCCCACATCCATAGCGGCGGAGGGAAAGGAGGCGGGCCAGTCCGTGCCCCTCCCCGGCGGCGGAGTCCCCTCGGCGCCCACAGAGCTGCTTTCCCCTCCCGCTTCCCCCGAGCAGCGCCTCACCTGGCGCCAAGTTATCCCGCAGGAAATAAAGGAGACCGAGCGCCGGCAGCAGGGCCAGCGTCCGCGCCCAGGGTCCCCCCGCCAGCCTCAGCCTCTCCCACCGCCGAGGGCAACGGCCGCTGCCGCTTAGAATGTGGCAAAGCGAGTGCCGGGTGCTGTCGCCACATCTCTCACGCCCCGCGCTTCTTTTCCTCCCGCCGGGGTAGGGCATAGAGCCTTCTTCCCTCTTGCCCGGCAGCGGCTGTGAGGGAGTCCTCCTCCGGCGCCACCTGCCTTCTCTCTCTGTCCCGCTGTCACGGGAAGACGGAGGGGAGGCTGGCGGGTGGGTGGGTGGGTGCGTGAGTGAGTGGGTCGTCGGCTTCCCCGCCGCACGCCCTCATCCTCCCTGCTCCCTTGTTCACTGGGCAACCGCACGCGTGCCTCTGCGCTCCAATTAACGGGCGCTAGAACGGCGACCGGTGGGCAGCGGCCGATGCGGCAACAGCGGGCTCCGAAGCGGGAGGTGGGCGGCGCAGGCGGGCGCTTTAAACCCTCGGCTGCAGGTCACCGCCATCGGCGCGGGAGCTTCGGCGCGGCGGAGCGAGCGGCTTCCGTGTGAGGGAGAAGGAGCGGCCAGCTCCGTGCGAGGCGGCGGCACTGACCCAACTGACGCTGCGCCTGCGCACGGCCGCCCTCTCGGACACGCCCCCCTCTCCGCCCGCTCCAATCCCTGGCCGCTCGAAGTCTCTGCGTCGTCCTCTACGCTCCAATCCCTGCGTCCGTGTGGGACATGCGCAGTACCGCAATTCCACTGACACGCGGACTGGACGCAGGGACACAGGGACTTTATTATATAGGATGTGTGTGCGTGTGCGTGTGTGTAGCTAGCGAGGGGGGGGGAGGAAATATTTGATCCCCTGCTAAATTTGCCCTCTAACAAAGAAATGACCAGTCCATAATTTTAATGGTAGGTTTATTATAGCTGTGAGAGACAGAATAACAACAATTCTCAATCCAGCCTGTGGACGGACCGGGAATCTGCATGTTTTGACATGAGTAGAACATGTGCTTTTATTTAAAACTAGTGAACGTTCAGCCCGTTAAATTAACGGGCGCTAGAAGATATGTGGTGAAACATTTGTAAAAGCAGGCTGAGGTCCCTCTACCCCTTTCCTACCTCTGTGGCCCCCTCTACCCCTTTCCTACCTCTGAGGTACCTCTACTCCTTTCCTACCTCTGTGGCCCATGGACCCCTTTCCTACCTCTGTGGCACCTCTACCCCTTTCCTACCTCTGAGGTACCTCTACTCCTTTCCTACCTCTGTGGCCCATGGACCCCTTTCCTACCTCTGTGGCCCCCTCTACCCCTTTCCTACCTCTGAGGTCCCTCTACTCCTTTCCTACCTCTGTGGCCCATGTACCCCTTTCCTACCTCTGTGGCACCTCTACCCCTTTCCTACCTCTGAGGTACCTCTACTCCTTTCCTACCTCTGTGGCCCATGTACCCCTTTCCTACCTCTGTGGCACCTCTACCCCTTTCCTACCTCTGAGGTCCCGCTACTCCTTTCCTACCTCTGTGGCACCTCTACCCCTTTCCTACCTCTGAGGTACCTCTACTCCTTTCCTACCTCTGTGGCCCATGTACCCCTTTCCTACCTCTGTGGCACCTCTACCCCTTTCCTACCTCTGAGGTACCTCTACTCCTTTCCTACCTCTGTGGCCCATGTACCCCTTTCCTACCTCTGTGGCACCTCTACCCCTTTCCTACCTCTGAGGTCCCGCTACTCCTTTCCTACCTCTGTGGCCCATGTACCCCTTTCCTACCTCTGTGGCACCTCTACCCCTTTCCTACCTCTGAGGTCCCTCTACTCCTTTCCTACCTCTGTGGCCCATGTACCCCTTTCCTACCTCTGTGGCACCTCTACCCCTTTCCTACCTCTGAGGTACCTCTACTCCTTTCCTACCTCTGTGGCCCATGTACCCCTTTCCTACCTCTGTGGCACCTCTACCCCTTTCCTACCTCTGAGGTCCCGCTACTCCTTTCCTACCTCTGTGGCACCTCTACCCCTTTCCTACCTCTGAGGTACCTCTACTCCTTTCCTACCTCTGTGGCCCATGTACCCCTTTCCTACCTCTGTGGCACCTCTACCCCTTTCCTACCTCTGAGGTACCTCTACTCCTTTCCTACCTCTGTGGCCCATGTACCCCTTTCCTACCTCTGTGGCACCTCTACCCCTTTCCTACCTCTGAGGTCCCGCTACTCCTTTCCTACCTCTGTGGCCCATGTACCCCTTTCCTACCTCTGTGGCACCTCTACCCCTTTCCTACCTCTGAGGTCCCTCTACTCCTTTTCTACCTCTGTCCCCTCTACCCTTTTCCTACCTCTATCCTCCCTTATAGCCCTTTCCCTACCCAGAACCCATCACTATTGACCTCTGAGTGTTCGTGCATGTTGTCACTCTTCCCTTTTCCTATCTCCCTCGCCCCGGAAAGGCACAGCCCCGCCCTCGTCCGCTCCCGGCCAATCCGAGGCCCGAAGTCTCTGCGTCGTCCAATCCCTGCGTCCCTATAGGACATGCGCAGTGGGAAATTTCCACTGACACACGGAACGCACGCAGGGACACAGGGACTTTATTCTATAGGATGCATCTCTAGGTTATTTGTGGTGCATAGGAATTCGTTCATCCCCCCCCCCAAAAAAACGTAGTCTGGCCCCCCACAAGGTCTGAGGGACAGCAGACTGGCCCCCTGCTGAAAAGGTTTGCTGACCCCTGCTTTATGCAATCGCAGCAGCCGGAATACTCCTTGCAAAGAACTGGGAAGGAAATCACATACATACCTGGGGATGCGAAAAAGAAAATAGAAAAAATGGAGAATTAAAAAAGATGCTCAGAATATCTACCGGGGGGCGGGGCGGGGGCTGAGACATTCTTGCTGAGCATAGCTGGAAAGGAGCTACCACAAGATAGGAGAAAACTATTCCTATATGCCATGGGTAGGCAAACTAAGGCCTGGGGCCACATGTGGCCCAATCACCTTCTCAATGCGGGCGGTCCGGGAATCAGCGCGTTTTGACATGAATAGAATGTGTCCTTTTATTGAAAACTAGCTGACCCGGGCCACGCGTTGCTGTGGCTGATTTTATGCTTATTACCATCAGCAGCAGCCGCAGGCAGAATAAACCCCCACCTACCCCCTGCCTGCGTCGTGTGCACTCTGCACACGCTCAGGTGCCCTCTTGCGGCCTGTGGCAGAAAAAGCCGAGGAAGGAGGCCTCTGACGCCGTCTGAGGGAAAAGCACTATGGAAACGCACAGATAAAAAACACACCTCGGGAGATCACTGAGGGACGATCACGGTGGCCATTTCCCGGCGTGTCTTGCCTGTGGCCTCTTCAAGGGGAAAAGTGCTAGTAACCCTCTAGAGAGGATTTGATTCCATTTCCCAGAGTGCCTTGAGCGAGCAGTTGGTTGGGATAATAAGCCCACCGTTTCCCAGCATGCCTTGTGGTTTGGGCGAAAGAGCTTAGTTGACCCACAGGGCGCCTTGACTCCATTTCCCAGCATGCCTTCCTGGTCCGCTGTGAGGTCATATTTGTGCACCAATTTCTTGCTTTTTTAGCTGTAGTACCAGCATAGCCGTCGCTAGAGGGCGCTGTTTTGCTGGTGGTGTCCTATGTGCGCGCCAATTTCTTGCTTTTTTAGCTGTAGTACCAGCATAGCCGTCGCTAGAGGGCGCTGTTTTGCTGGTGGTGTCCTATGTGTGGGACAGAATTTTTTTGCGGTTTTTCTTTATTTTAGGGACGACAGGTGTGGTTTTTCTGAATTTTTATTACGCCAGATCCTTCCTTGATGGTCATGCTACGCTGTGTCCTAAATTTGATGCGATTCGGTCCAGCGGTTACGGAGCACGGTGGGGTCCGCCGCGCACGCAATGGGAACAGTTTTATATATATATAGATTATTCTTTATGGTTTTGTTTTGATGTATTTACTTTGTAATTCCAGAAAACCGAATTTCCTCCTCGGGGCCGAGTTTGCTCACCATGTTCCTGGGAATCGTGTGCATTGTGGCTCTCATGCTTCCTACGCTGGGAGAAGGGGGTTCCCTCGTGCCTCTCTACCTCCACTTAAGTGTGAATCAAAAGTTAGTAGCGGCTTACGTATTAGGTAGGCATCTTTTTGTCGTCATTTCGTTACGGGATTTGGGGCCGGGCAGAGTGGGAAAATGAAAATGTGTAAAGAAATGTAAACCCCCCCCCCCCAACAATCTACAGTGATCCCATGACTTACAAGGCCTTTGACAAGGTGCCCCATGATATTCTTGTAAAGAAGCTGGTAAAATGCGGACTAGACAATGCTACCATTCAGTGGATTTGTAACTGGCTGGCTGAACGAACCCAAAGGGTGCTCATTAATGGCTCCCCTTCATCCTGGAGAGAAGTGACTAGTGGGGTGCCACAGGGTTCTGTCTTGGGCCCAGTCTTATTCAACATCTTGATCAATGACTTGGATGATGGGCTTGAGGGCATCCTGATCAAGTTTGCAGGTGACACCAAATTGGGAGGGGTGGCTAATACCCCAGAGGACAGGATCACACTTCAAAATGACCTTAACAGATTAGAGAACTGGGCCAAGGCAAACAGGATGAATTTTAACAGGGAGAAATGTCAAGTACTACACTTGGGCCAAAAAAAGGAAAGGCACAAATACAGGATGGGTGACACCTGGCTTGAGAGCAGTACATGTGAAAAGGATCTAGGAGTCTTGGTAGACCACAAACTTGACATGAGTCAACAGTGTGATGCAGCAGCTCAAAAAGCCAATGCAATTCTGGGCTGCATCCATAGGAGTATAGCATCTAGATCAAGGGAAGGAATAGTCCCACTGTATTCCGCTCTGGTCAGACCCCACCTGGAATACTGTGTCCAGTTCTGGGCACCACAGTTCAAGAAGGATACTGACAAGCTGGAACGTGTCCAGAGGAGGGCAACCAAAATGGTCAAAGGCCTGGAAACGATGCCTTATGAGGAACGGCTTAGGGAGCTGGGTATGTTTAGCCTGGGGAAGAGAAGGTTCAGGGGTGATAGGATAGCCATGTTCAAATATATCAAAGGATGTCATATAGAGGAGGGAGAAAGGTTGTTTTCTGCTGCTCCAGAGAAGCGGACACGGAGCAATGGATTCAAACTACAAGAAAGAAGATTCCACCTCAACATTAGGAAGAACTTCCTGACAGTAAGAGCTATTCGACAGTGGAGTTTGCTGCCAAGGAGTGTGGTGGAGTCTCCTTCTTTGGAGGTCTTTAAGCAGCGGCTTGACAGCCACCTGTCAGGAATGCTTGGATGGTGTTTCCTGCTTGGCAGGGGGTTGGACTGGATGGCCCTTGGGGTCTCTTCCAACTCTAGGATTCTAGGATTCTAATAATAATATGAATAATGATTCCTGCTTGGCAGGGGGTTGGACTGGATGGCCCTTGGGGTCTCTTCCAACTCTAGGATTCTAGGATTCTAATAATAATATGAATAATGATTCCTGCTTGGCAGGGGGTTGGACTGGATGGCCCTTGGGGTCTCTTCCAACTCTAGGATTCTAATAATAATATGAAGAATGATTCCTGCTTGGCAGGGGGTTGGACTGGATGGCCCTTGGGGTCTCTTCCAACTCTCGGATTCTAGGATTCTAATAATAATATGAAGAATGATTCCTGCTTGGCAGGGGGTTGGACTGGATGGCCCTTGGGGTCTCTTCCAACTCTAGGATTCTATGCTTCTAATAATAATATGAAGAATGATTCCTGCTTGGCAGGGGGTTGGACTGGATGGCCCTTGGGGTCTCTTCCAACTCTAGGATTCTAGGATTCTAATAATAATAAATGATTCCTGCTTGGCAGGGGGTTGGACTGGATGGCCCTTGGGGTCTCTTCCAACTCTAGGATTCTAGGATTCTAATAATAATATGAAGAATGATTCCTGCTTGGCAGGGGGTTGGACTGGATGGCCCTTGGGGTCTCTTCCAACTCTAGGATTCTAGGATTCTAATAATAATATGAATAATGATTCCTGCTTGGCAGGGGGTTGGACTGGATGGCCCTTGGGGTCTCTTCCAACTCTAGGATTCTAATAATAATATGAATAATGATTCCTGCTTGGCAGGGGGTTGGACTGGATGGCCCTTGGGGTCTCTTCCAACTCTCGGATTCTAGGATTCTAATAATAATATGAAGAATGATTCCTGCTTGGCAGGGGGTTGGACTGGATGGCCCTTGGGGTCTCTTCCAACTCTAGGATTCTATGCTTCTAATAATAATATGAAGAATGATTCCTGCTTGGCAGGGGGTTGGACTGGATGGCCCTTGGGGTCTCTTCCAACTCTAGGATTCTAGGATTCTAATAAGAATATGAAGAATGATTCCTGCTTGGCAGGGGGTTGGACTGGATGGCCCTTGGGGTCTCTTCCAACTCTAGGATTCTAGGATTCTAAGAATAATATGAATCATGATTCCTGCTTGGCAGGGGGTTGGACTGGATGGCCCTTGGGGTCTCTTCCAACTCTAGGATTCTAGGATTCTAATAATAATATTCATAATGATTCCTGCTTGGCAGGGGGTTGGACTGGATGGCCCTTGGGGTCTCTTCCAACTCTAGGATTCTAGGATTCTAAGAATAATATGAAGAATGATTCCTGCTTGGCAGGGGGTTGGACTGGATGGCCCTTGGGGTCTCTTCCAACTCTAGGATTCTAGGATTCTAAGAATAATATGAAGAATGATTCCTGCTTGGCAGGGGGTTGGACTGGATGGCTCTTGGGGTCTCTTCCAACTCTAGGATTCTAGGATTCTAAGAATAATATGAAGAATGATTCCTGCTTGGCAGGGGGTTGGACTGGATGGCCCTTGGGGTCTCTTCCAACTCTAGGATTCTAGGATTCTAATAATAATATTCATAATGATTCCTGCTTGGCAGGGGGTTGGACTGGATGGCCCTTGGGGTCTCTTCCAACTCTAGGATTCTAGGATTCTAAGAATAATATGAAGAATGATTCCTGCTTGGCAGGGGGTTGGACTGGATGGCCCTTGGGGTCTCTTCCAACTCTAGGATTCTCGGATTCTAATAATAATATGAATAATGATTCCTGCTTGGCAGGGGGTTGGACTGGATGGCCCTTGGGGTCTCTTCCAACTCTAGGATTCTAGGATTCTAAGAATAATATGAAGAATGATTCCTGCTTGGCAGGGGGTTGGACTGGATGGCTCTTGGGGTCTCTTCCAACTCTAGGATTCTAGGATTCTAAGAATAATATGAAGAATGATTCCTGCTTGGCAGGGGGTTGGACTGGATGGCCCTTGGGGTCTCTTCCAACTCTAGGATTCTCGGATTCTAATAATAATATGAAGAATGATTCCTGCTTGGCAGGGGGTTGGACTGGATGGCCCTTGGGGTCTCTTCCAACTCTAGGATTCTCGGATTCTAATAATAATATGAATAATGATTCCTGCTTGGCAGGGGGTTGGACTGGATGGCCCTTGGGGTCTCTTCCAACTCTATGATTCCATGATTCTAATAATAATATGAATAATGATTCCTGCTTGGCAGGGGGTTGGACTGGATGGCCCTTGGGGTCTCTTCCAACTCTAGGATTCTATGCTTCTAATAATAATATGAATAATGATTCCTGCTTGGCAGGGGGTTGGACTGGATGGCCCTTGGGGTCTCTTCCAACTCTCGGATTCTAGGATTCTAATAATAATATGAAGAATGATTCCTGCTTGGCAGGGGGTTGGACTGGATGGCTCTTGGGGTCTCTTCCAACCCTATGATTCTATGAAATCTGAGTCCCCTGACATTTCGGCGTTTGTACAGAGATGAGTTGCCTATGTAAACCACGTTTCAAAAATATTCACAGTGCGGGTTATTTCTCTAGTTAAGCTGAAATAACTTTTTTCTTCTTATTCTTGCAGGTCTAATCACTATGGTCATTCTGAGAACATGAGCAATTGGGTGACCACGATTTTTCTCCCTTTTCCCCCCTAACCGCGTTTTAAATCCGCATCCTTGACTCCCGTTTTTTTTTGGGGGGGGGGGGAGGAAAGTTTTAACTCTGTTTTTACCGGAAAGACTTGCACACTCGGAAGCACTTTTCGACTGACAGCTATGAAATGGTTGAAGGGAAAGGAATGGGGAGAAACTTTTCGCCCGACGTCGACCGTGCAAAAATCTCAACTTGCGCTTTCTTTTTAAATTGCATGTTTTTTTAAATCCACGTCGGCTTCAGTGTTTGACCGCCCTAGGAGCCAGCCCTTCTAGCTTCAATGTTCATTTGCCTGTAAGTATTGCAAATTTAAATACAAACGAAAACGCCAGGATGGCGGAACCGAAAGCCGCTCGCCCGACGGTGAACGCTGCCATATTTTTCCATCTATTTTTGGAGACTCCGGTTTAAGAAAAGGGGGGGGGGGGTGGGAGAGAGAGATGGCCCAGAGCATGGGTAGGCAAACGAAGGCTGGATCCGGCCCAATCGCCTTCTAAATCCAGCCCGTGAATCAGCGTGTTTTGACATGAGTAGAATGTGTGCTTTGATTTAAAATGCATCTCTGGGTTATTTGTGGGGCATAGGAATTTGTTCATCCCCCCCCCCCAAAAAAATATAGTCTGCCCCCCTGTAAGGTCCTGGAGATAGTGGACCGGCCCCCTGCTGACCCCTGGCGCCCTTTTACAAGAGGAGAAAAAGAGGACAAGCTTTTACAACCGTACAACTACGCCGGGTGAATTGTCGACTGCCAAATATGCGACGCAGATTTATTTTTATTTTTTAAAACTACCGTATTTTTTGCTCCATAACGCGCACTTTTTTCCTTCTAAAAAGGAAGGGGGAAAGTCTGTGCGCGTTATGGAGCGAATGCCTGGTCCCTGGAGCTGAATTGCCCAGGGACCAAAAGAAGATCGCGCTTTTTCTTTGACAAAGAGAGAAGGGGGGGTTGAAAGGCTGCCGCTTTACAGCTGATCAGCAAGAGATCGGGAAGAGAGAGAAGGTCGCTGGCTCCCTTCCTGCAGAGGAGGCTGTTGGTTTCCCCAGCGACATGGGACTGGCTGATTAGATTATCTGTTTGGAAACTGTAGAAAGGGCTTTGAGCTGATCCTTTTGCAACTGGGGCTTTTCTTTGCAAAAGCAGCAGCACAACTTTGAGCTGCTCCTTTTGCAAATGTCTTTTCTCCTTTGCAAAAGCAGCAGCACAACAACTTTGAGCTGCTCCTTTTGCAAATGGGTCTTTTCTCCTTTGCAAAAGCAGCAGCACAACAACTTTGAGCTGCTCCTTTTGCAAATGGGTCTTTTCTCCTTTGCAAAAGCAGCAGCACAACAACTTTGAGCTGCTCCTTTTGCAAATGGGTCTTTTCTTCTTTGGAAAAGCAGCAGCACAACAACTTTGAGCTGCTCCTTTTGCAGATGGGTCTTTTCTCCTTTGCAAAAGCAGCAGCAGCAGCAGCACAACTTTGAGCTGCTCCTTTTGCAAATGTGTCTTTTCTCCTTTGCAAAAGCAGCAGCACAACAACTTTGAGCTGCTCCTTTTGCAGATGGTTCTTTTCTCCTTTGCAAAAGCAGCAGCACAACAACTTTGAGCTGCTCCTTTTGCAGATGGGTCTTTTCTCCTTTGCAAAAGCAGCAGCACAACTTTGAGCTGATCCTTTTGCAAATGGGGCTTTTCTTCTTCCAAAAGAAGATGCACACCTTTGAACTGATCCTCAAAAAGGGGGGCTTTCCCCCTTTCCTCCTCAAAAAAACTAGGTGCGAGTTATGGTCTGGTGCGCGTTATGGAGCGAAAAATGCGGTAATATATTACAGTGGTTGGCATGCGGCAAAACCTGGTAAAACCCTTCCAGGTTTTCTGCTTACGTATTCCTAAGTTTATGCAACCAGAGGGTTCGGTAAGCAGAGGTACTGCCACTGGTCCTGTTAGCTAGGGACAATGGGAACTGTAGTACCCAAACAGCTGGAGAGCCAAGTTTGGGCCACGCCTGTAGTATGACAACTACCGTGTTTCTCCTAAAACAGTGATGGCTAACCTTGACACTCCAGATGTTTTGGGACTACAACTCCCAGCATCCCTAGCTAACAGGGCCAGTGGTCAGGGATGATGGGAGTTGTAGTCCCAAAACATCTGGAGTGTCAAGGTTAGCCATCACTGTCCTAAAATAAGACACCGTCTTATATTTTCCCCCCCTCAAAAAACCACAGTATGGCTTATTTTCGGGGGATGTCTTATTTTAACCGCTCCGCGTCAGTACGCAGCTTAAGCACGCATCCGCAAACTTTGGCCCTCCAGATGTTTTGGACTAAAATTCCCATCATCCCTGACCACGGGTCCTGTTAGGGATCATGGGAGTTGTAGTCCCCAAACATTAACAATTTGGGACTGCAATTCCCATCATCCCTGACCACTGGTCCTGTTAGCTAGGGATAATGGGAGTTGTAGTCCGCAAACATCTACAATTTGGGACTACAATTCCCATCATCCCTGACCACTGGTCCTGTTAGCTAGGGATGATGGGCGTTGCAGTCCCCAACCATCTACAATTTGGGACTACAATTCCCATCATTCCTGACCACTGGTCCTGTTAGTTAGGGATGATGGGAGTTGTAGTCCCCAAACATCTACAATTTGGGACTACAATTCCCATCATCCCTGACCACTGATCATGGGAGTTGTAGGCCAAAACATCTGGAGGGCCGCAGTTTGGGGATGCCTGGTCTTAAGGGAGAGGCGCCACATCCCTATGTCTTATTTTCAGGGTATGGCTTATATTTCGCAAATGTGTAGAAATCCTGCTACGGCTTATTTTATGGCGACGTCTTATTTTACGAGAAACAGGGTATATCTTGTAACTTGGTCTACCAATTGAGAAGAGGGTTTGCCGACGGCAACCTCTCATTGATTCTATCGTTATTATATTCTCAAGTGTGGGTGCCAGTGAGGAGAGTTATAAAGTGTGGGGAAACGCGTTGAAAACATCCGTTAAAAAGCTCAGCAACTATGGGATAAAATTGTAATGGACATTGTTGTGAAACCTTTGGCAATGCTTGACACAGCTGTCTTTGGACTAGAACAGTGATGGCTAACCTTGACACTCCAGATGTTTTGGAACTACAACTCCCATCATCCCTAGCTAACAGGACCAGTGGTCAGGGATGATGGGAGTTGTAGTCCCAAAACATCTGGAGTGTCAAGGTTAGCCATCACTGTTATAGATGTTTGGGGACTACAACTCCCATCATCCCTAGCTAACAGGACCGGTGGTCAGGGATGATGGGAGTTGTAGTCCCAGAACATCTGGAGTGTCAAGGTTAGCCATCACTGTTATAGATGTTTGGGGACTACAACTCCCATCATCCCTAGCTAACAGGACCGGTGGTCAGGGATGATGGGAGTTGTAGTCCCAAAACATCTGGAGTGTCAAGGTTAGCCATCACTGTTATAGATGTTTGGGGACTACAACTCCCATCATCCCTAGCTAACAGGACCAGTGGTCAGGGATGATGGGAGTTGTAGTCCCAAAACATCTGGAGTGTCAAGGTTAGCCATCACTGTTATAGATGTTTAGGGACTACAACTCCCATCATCCCTAGCTAACAGGACCAGTGGTCAGGGATGATGGGAGTTGTAGTCCCAATACACCTGGAGTGTCAAGGTTAGCCATCACTGTTTAACCTTGACACTCCAGATGTTTTGGAACTACAACTCCCATCATCCCTAGCTAACAGGACCAGTGGTCAGGGATGATGGGAGTTGTAGTCCCAAAACATCTGGAGTGTCAAGGTTAGCCATCACTGGACTAGAATGTCACTTAAATGGAAAACTATATTTAGAAAGATTTTTCTCTCTGTAAGCATTTTATTTTAAAAATCTGATTTGAATCCAAAAAAATCGATTTTTAATAATAATAATAATAATAATAAACAATCGTTGATTTTTATCCACCCTGTCAGAGTGCTTTCGAACACTCTGAGCTTACCTGGGATTGCCCTCATAAGCCTCAAGTGTTCCTATTTTAAAGAACATGGAACTGAGGCTAAGCAAGAAGGATCAATTCTATCTAAAGGCATCCAGCTCAGCTTTTCCTGAATCGAGGTTTGAAAACGTCATTGCTACGGTTCTGAAGTTCCAGGCCCATGTCAAACAGGAGCCAGTAAGTGCATGGACGTGGATTGACAACTTGTATTTTAAAATTATTAATAAAAATAAAAATAAAAATATCTATCTATATATATATAAATGTTCCCCTTGCGTGCGCGGCGGACCCCACCGTGCTCCGTAACCGCTGGACTGAATCGCATCAAATTTAGGACACATCGTAGCATGACCATCAAGGAAGGATCTGGCGTAATAAAAATTCAGAAAAACCACACCTGTCATACCTAAAATAAAGAAAAACCGCAAGAAATTCTGTCCCACACATAGGACACCACCAGCAAAACAGCGCCCTCTAGCGACGGCTATGCTGGTACTACAGCTAAAAAAGCAAGAAATTGGTGCACACATATGACATCACAGCGGACCAGGAAGGCATGTTGGGAAATGGAGTCAAGGCGCCCTGTGGGTGAACTAAGCTCTTTCGCCCAAACCGCAAGGCATGCTGGGAAACGGTGGGCTTATTATCCCAACCAACTGCTCGCTCAAGGCACTCTGGAATCAAATCCTCTCTGTAGAGGGTTACTAGCACTTTCCCCCTTGAAAAGGCCACAGGCAAGGCACGCCGGGAAATGGCCACCGTGATCGTCCCTCAGTGATCTCCCGAGGTGTGTTTTTTATCTGTGCGTTTCCATAGTGCTTTTCCCTCAGACGGCGTCAGAGGCCTCCTTCCTCAGCTTCTTCTGCCACAGGCCGCAAGAGGGCACCTGAGCGTGTGCAGAGTGCACACGACGCAGGCGGGGGTAGGTGGGGGTTTATTCTGGCTGCGGCTGCTGCTGATGGTAATAAGCATAAAATCAGCCACAGCAACGCGTGGCCGGGCCCGCTAGTTATTAATAATTAAATTATTATTCTTAATATATAATATACATTTTCTAAGCTGTAGTTAACATCCTGTGTAATAGGTATTGTATTGCTGGGACTATAGGAAACCCTCTTGATATGAGTCCGCCCTTTGTTTAGCTTAGTGTTGTCAACATTGACTGACAGCTGTTCTCATGGGTTTGACGTGTTTCTTTTCCCCTGGAGATGTCAGGGAAAGCTTAATAATTAAAAAAATCAAATTATTATTGTTATTATCAATTATATAAATTATATAAATATATTAATAATAATATTAATATATTAATATCAATTAATAACTAATATTATTAAAATTAATAATAATGTATTGATAATATTTTATAATTTAATTGTATAATTATTATAAAATAAAATTATTTTTATTAATAATAATAATGAGATTTGTTGGATTTAAATCAGATTTTTTTAAATTTAGCAGCAGTTGAGACACCAGCCAAAACAGCACAGTGTATCTACACATACAATTCGCATTGTGATGCAGCAGCACAAAAAGCCAATGCAATTCTGGGCTGCATCCATAGGAGTATAGCATCTAGATCAAGGGAAGGAATAGGACCACTGTATTCCGCTCTGGTCAGACCTCACCTGGAATACTGTGTCCAGTTCTGGGCACCAGAGTTCAAGAAGGATACTGACAAGCTGGAACGTGTCCAGAGGAGGGCAACCAAAATGGTCCAAGGCCTGGAAACGATGCCTTATGAGGAACGGCTTAGGGAGCTGGGTATGTTTAGCCTGGAGAAGAGAAGGTTAAGGGGTGATATGATAGCCATGTTCAAATATATAAAAGGATGTCATCTAGAGGAGGGAGAAAGGTTGTTTTCTGCTGCTCCAGAGAAGTGGACACGGAGCAATGGATTCAAACTACAAGAGAGAAGATTCCACCTCAACATTAGGAAGAATTTCTTGACAGTTAGAGCTGTTCAACAGTGGAATTTGCTGCCAAGGAGTGTGGTGGAGTCTCCTTCTTTGGAGGTCTTTAAGCAGCGGCTTGACAGCCACCTGTCAGGAATGCTTGGATGGTGTTTCCTGCTTGGCAGGGGGTTGGACTGGATGGCCCTTGGGTCTCTTCCAACTCTAGGATTCTAGGATTATAATAATAATATGAAGAATGATTCCTGCTTGGCAGGGGGTTGGACTGGATGGCCCTTGGGGTCTCTTCCAACTCTAGGATTCTAATAATAATATGAAGAATGATTCCTGCTTGGCAGGGGGTTGGACTGGATGGCCCTTGGGGTCTCTTCCAACTCTAGGATTATAATAATAATATGAAGAATGATTCCTGCTTGGCAGGGGGTTGGACTGGATGGCCCTTGGGGTCTCTTCCAACTCTAGGATTCTATGAAAATTGAAATATATATAAAAAATGGTCCAGTAGCCCCTTAGAGACCATCTAAGTTTGTTCCGGGCCAAAGCTTTCGTGTGTATGCGGATAGAATTGTCGTTTTAAAAAAGAAAGATACCTCTGGGTGACATTTTACAATATGCACATTTATTGGAGGCGAGGAATCTCCCAGGCGGAAACCGGAATACAGGTAACAAGAGGCTCCAACTCCCGATTCCCCCCGTTTTCCGAGCCAGACAAGCACAATCTCGCTTCAAATTCCGCACTGTTTCTCAGAAGGAAGGAAATCCAACTTTTCCCAATCCGAACGGCGAGAAACATTCAGAACCGGAATCGCACGAATTCGGCGGACGACGTCGCCTGTCAACACAGAGCGTCCAGCGAACTCGCAGGACGTGTGGCAAGGGCTTCAAGCATAAAAAAATACTCTAAAAATTCACCAGACTATTATTATTATTATTATTTTACAGAGTTATAAATAATAAATAGCGCGACACAGTCGATCGAAAATCGGTTGCTTCTTTAAAATATAAAATAATAAAAAATTAAGCCAGATTGGATCTTGCGAGAAGGAATGAATCCTGCTTCCTCAACCTTGGCCCTACAACTCCCATCATCCCTAGCTAACAGGACCAGTGGTCAGGGATGCTGGGAATTGTAGTCCCAAGTTGTAGATGTTTGGGGACTACAACTCCCATGATCCCTAGCTAGCAGGACCAGTGGTCAGGGATGCTGGGAATTGTAGTCCCAAATTGTAGATGTTTGGGGACTACAACTCCCATGATCCCTAGCTAGCAGGACCAGTGGTCAGGGATGCTGGGAATTGTAGTCCCAAGTTGTAGATGTTTGGGGACTACAACTCCCATGATCCCTAGCTAGCAGGACCAGTGGTCAGGGATGCTGGGAATTGTAGTCCCAAATTGTAGATGTTTGGGGACTACAACTCCCATGATCCCTAGCTAGCAGGACCAGTGGTCAGGGATGCTGGGAATTGTAGTCCCAAGTTGTAGATGTTTGGGGACTACAACTCCCATGATCCCTAGCTAGCAGGACCAGTGGTCAGGGATGATGGGAATTGTAGTCCCAAGTTGTAGATGTTTGGGGACTACAACTCCCATGATCCCTAGCTAACAGGACCAGTGGTCAGGGGTGATGGGAATTGTAGTCCCAAATTGTAGATGTTTGGGGACTACAACTCCCATGATCCCTAGCTAACATGACCAGTGGTCAGGGGTGATGGGAATTGTAGTCCCAAATTGTAGATGTTTGGGGACTACAACTCCCATGATCCCTAGCTAACAGGACCAGTGGTCAGGGATGATGGGAATTGTAGTCCCAAATTGTAGATGTTTGGGGACTACAACTCCCATGATCCCTAGCTAACAGGACCAGTGGTCAGGGGTGATGGGAATTGTAGTCCCAAATTGTAGATGTTTGGGGACTACAACTCCCATGATCCCTAGCTAACATGACCAGTGGTCAGGGGTGATGGGAATTGTAGTCCCAAATTGTAGATGTTTGGGGACTACAACTCCCATGATCCCTAGCTAACAGGACCAGTGGTCAGGGATGATGGGAATTGTAGTCCCAAATTGTAGATGTTTTGGGACTACAACTCCCATGATCCCTAGCTAGCAGGACCAGTGGTCAGGGGTGATGGGAATTGTAGTCCCAAATTGTAGATGTTTGGGGACTACAACTCCCATGATCCCTAGCTAACATGACCAGTGGTCAGGGGTGATGGGAATTGTAGTCCCAAATTGTAGATGTTTGGGGACTACAACTCCCATGATCCCTAGCTAACAGGACCAGTGGTCAGGGATGATGGGAATTGTAGTCCCAAATTGTAGATGTTTTGGGACTACAACTCCCATGATCCCTAGCTAGCAGGACCAGTGGTCAGGGATGCTGGGAATTGTAGTCCCAAGTTGTAGATGTTTGGGGACTACAACTCCCATGATCCCTAGCTAGCAGGACCAGTGGTCAGGGATGATGGGAATTGTAGTCCCAAGTTGTAGATGTTTGGGGACTACAACTCCCATGATCCCTAGCTAACAGGACCAGTGGTCAGGGGTGATGGGAATTGTAGTCCCAAATTGTAGATGTTTGGGGACTACAACTCCCATGATCCCTAGCTAACATGACCAGTGGTCAGGGGTGATGGGAATTGTAGTCCCAAATTGTAGATGTTTGGGGACTACAACTCCCATGATCCCTAGCTAACAGGACCAGTGGTCAGGGATGATGGGAATTGTAGTCCCAAATTGTAGATGTTTTGGGACTACAACTCCCATGATCCCTAGCTAACAGGACCAGTGGTCAGGGATGATGGGAATTGGAGTCCCAAATTGTAGATGTTTGGGGACTACAACTCCCATGATCCCTCGCTAGCAGGACCAGTGGCCAGGGATGATGGGAATTGTAGTGTCAAAACAGCTGGAGGGCTGAGGTTGAGGAAGCCTGGAATAGATCAATTCTTGCCCCAAATGACATTTGCCATAGTTAAGGGTACTTCTCATCGTTTACACCGGCCTACCTCCATCTCAAGAAATAGGCAAACTCCGGCCCTCCAGGTGCTTGGGACTACAAGTCGCATCATCCCTGACCACTGGTCCTGTTAGCTAGGGATCATGGGAGTTGTAGTCCCAAAACATCTACAATTTGGGACTACAATTCCCATCATCCCTGACCACTGGTCCTGTTAGCTAGGGATCATGGGAGTTGTAGTCCCCAAACATCTACAATTTGGGACTACAATTCCCATCATCCCTGACCACTGGTCCTGTTAGCTAGGGGTCATGGGCGTTGTAGTCCCCAAACATCTACAATTTGGGACTACAATTCCCATCACCCCTGACCACTGGTCCTGTTAGCTAGGGATCATGGGAGTTGTAGTCCCCACACACCTACAATTTGGGACTACAATTCCCATCATCCCTGACCACTGGTCCTGTTACCTAGGGATCATGGGAGTTGTAGTCCCCCAACATCTACAATTTGGGACTACAATTCCCATCACCCCTGACCACTAGTCCTGTTAGGTAGGGATCATGGGAGTTGTAGTCCCCAAACAAACAACTGGAGGGCTGAGTTTGCCTAGGCCTGACCTAGAGTAAACTCGTTTATCGGGACTCCATTCTTACCTTCGGAACAAGGGATCGCGACGGCGACCGGTTTCTCGCCGACATTTTTAACGTGAATATAACTGGGGTGCTTTTCCGGGAATTTGGAGGTAAGGCAGGTGTCATTCCTTCAAAAGGAAAGTCCCAATCCGAGGAGACGTTTGCAAAATAATCCGTAGTTAAAAGGAAAACCGAACAGACGTTGGCAAAAGAATGAAAATCGTTGCCGAGGAGGAAGGTTGACGTGGGTGTTTCGCACTCGGCGCTCCTCGTCCCCGTGCCCTCGGGGATTTGATGCCGCTGGTTTCTCTGCAGGTGGGTAGGGCAAAGGGGCGGCATGGATGGACGTCCAGGGCAAGTCACTTGGGGGAAAGGTCCTCCATCGAGATGAATGGGGAAGCGGGTTCAGATGGCGCGGCAGGCGGTTCCGTGGCGCCGCCGCCTTTGGCCAGGGAGTCCGAGGAGGGGCTGGCGCCGCTGGAGCTGCTGTCGAGGGGGTCCGAGGGCAGGCTGTGGACACGAGGGGAAACCAGGGTGGATAAAAATCAATGATTTTTTAAAAAAAACAAAAAAATCGGATTTTTTTGATTTAAATTGAATTTTTAAAATAAAATGCTTTTGGAGGAAACATCTTTCTAAATATAGTCTTCTATTTAAGTTACATTGTAGTCCAAAGGCTATTCATCAGGAAATAAGGATTTGTTTTAAGTTTATCAAGTGTGCTAAAACTCAGTCTAAGTTTTTTAAAAAAAATGTTTAACCACATCCGTTAACAAACATGGATACATATGCTATCATGTGATTGTTTTAGTTAAATAAATTGTTTCAATGGTTATTAAGGAAATGATTATTTTTCTCCTTCCAATAAAGTACAGCAGAAAAGTCCAAATATAAACAGTTAACTTATTAAACCTCACCATAATTTCATAATTATCTGTCTATGTATTTTTAGTAGTATAACCAAATCAGTAATTTTTGATATAACTGTAAAAACTACTCTGAAAATTTATTATTCCAAAAATGAAACCTTCATATGGTTGTAAATATTAAGATGATGCCAGCAAGAATGAGTCTTTCTGTAAAAAAAATATTTAAATCAAGTCTTACTGACTAGTGATTTAAATCGAGCCTTACTGACTAGTGATTTAAATCAATTTGATTTAAATCAAATCCACCCTGGGGGAAACCACAAGCTTCAGTCAGGGCACATAAAATAAAGATATAAAATGTTCCAGGAGCATCTTAGAGCAGGCATAGGCAAACACCTATGTTTGGGACTACAATTCCCATCATCCCTGACCACTGCTCCTGTTAGCTAGGGATGATGGGAGTTGTAGTCCCCAAACACCTACAAGTTGGGACTACAATTCGCATCATCCCTGACCACTGGTCCTGTTAGCTAGGGATGATGGGAGTTGTAGTCCCCAAACATCTACAATTTGGGACTACAATTCCCATCATCCCTGACCACTGGTCCTGTTAGCTAGGGATGATGGGAGTTGTAGTCCCAAAACAGTTGGAGGGCCAAGTTATGTATCTGCACACTTCTTCAGGTCAGTACCCACCTGGGTGGATTGGGTTCAAGTCAATGCGGTTGAAATCGCAATCCAAATCACTCGTCAGTAAGCTTTGTTTTACAAATCCTTTTTTAATTTACAGAAAAGGTCGGCCTAGCTGGCATCCTCTTAATATGGACAATTGGAGGAAAGTTTCCTCTTTGGAATAATAAAATCCTTTTCTAAAAGAAAGGTTCAGTCTTGCTGGCATCCTCTGAATATTGACCAGGAGAGGATCATCAATTTTCAGAGTACCCTTTACAGTTTACGGGCTGGCGGAGTGTTTGGGGCAGGGTGGATTTGATTCAGATCAAATCGACTTCAATCACCATTTAAATCCTTTGTCAGTAAGGCTTGATTTAAAACATATTTTTTTAACAGAAAGGTTCCACCTTGCTGCCCTCCTCTTAATACTTACCGTATTTTTTGCTCCATAACGCGCACTTTTTTTCCTTCTAAAAAGGAAGGGGAAAAGTCTGTGCGCGTTATGGAGCGAATGCATGGTCCCTGGAGCTGAATTGCCCAGGGACCAAAAGAAGATCGAGCTTTTTCTTTGACAAAGAGAGAAGGGGGGGTTGAAAGGCTGCCGCTTTACAGCTGATCAGCAAGAGATCGGGGAGAGAGAGAAGGTCGCTGGCTCCCTTCCTGCAGAGGAGGCTGTTGGTTTCCCCAGAGACATGTGACTGGCTGATGAGATTATCTGTTTGGAAACTGTAGAAAGGGCTTTGAGCTGATCCTTTTGCAACTGGGGCTTTTCTTTGCAAAAGCAGCAGCACAACTTTGAGCTGCTCCTTTTGCAAATGTGTCTTTTCTCCTTTGCAAAAGCAGCAGCACAACAACAAGTTTGAACTGATCCTTTTGCAAATGGGGCTTTTCTTCTTCCAAAAGAAGATGCACAACTTTGAACTGATCCTCAAAAGGGGGGGCTTTCCTCCTCAAAAAACTAGGTGCACGTTATGGTCCGGTGCGCGTTATGGAGCGAAAAATATGGTAATCCCTTTCTGGAATCAAATGTTCAGAGTAGTTTTTACAGTTATATCAAAAATGAGTGATTTTTTAGCACACATGAAAAATACCCTTATTTCCTTTTTTTAATTTTTATTTTATTTTATAAGATTTTATTACAATTAAAAACGAATGCATAAACAGCACAATCAAGCAATCAAACACAAACTTATACAATCAAACACAGTCAAACAAACAGACAGACATAAATTTATACCCTTTCACACACATTTATACCCTTTCAAACACTCAAGCATTCCATACCCCATTTATATCCCCATTATACCTTCCTGCATTCTTCCTACTTTCTTCCTGCTTTCTTTCCTACATTCGTTCTACTTAAACATTCATCTTTGCCACATTTTTTTTACCATTTTTACCACATTTTAACATTTTATTCTTGCTACATTCTAACATTTTTCATTCTGGCATATCTAGCGCACATTCTAACATTCTAATTAACCATTCTTCTATCTCTCCTCTTCTATCTTCTAACACTTCTAACATATACTAACACTATTTTTTCCTTGCAATTTACTCTCCCCCCTTGTTCTTCCCCCTCCCTCCCCCTCCCTTCACGTCTCAGCACCCTATATTACAATTAAAGTTATTTCCTTCTATTTACGTACCTATATCTATTTTTTATTCTAATGTTCATCTTTGTTTCATTGAGTCTTTACTTTGCCGCCCGAGAAACCAGCTTATTCTGAATGCCTTTTGATATAGTCTCTGAAATTTTCCCATTCCTTCAATCTTATTTCTTTGTTTACTCCTTGTATTTCTCCACACTTTATCTCTAAATTATAATACTCAACCATTTTTATCTGCCAGTCCTCTTTTTTCGGAATATACTTTGTTTTCCAATATCTTGCTAGTAAAAAAAATACCCTTATTTCCTGATGAATAGCCTTTGGACTAGAACAGGCAAAGATACAAACTCAGCTCTCCAGTTGTTTGGGGACGACAACTCCTATAATCAATCCCTAGCTAACAGGATTAGGTGGATATGGAATAACTGACTGGTTCAAAATGGGGAAAGGAGTACAACAAGGCTGTAGATTGTCTCCCTGCTTATTTAACTTATATGCAGAATTCATCATGCGAAAGGCGGGACTGGATGAATCCCAAAGCGGAATTAAGATTGCCGGAAGAAATATCAACAACCTCAGATATGCTGATGATACAACCTTGATGGCAGAAAGTGAGGAGGAATTAAAGAACCTTTTAATGAGGGTGAAAGAGGAGAGCGCAAAATATGGTATCCAAAAAACGAAGATCATGGCCACTGGTCCCATCACCTCCTGGCAAATAGAAGGGGAAGAAATGGAGGCAGGGAGAGATTTCAATTTCTTGGGTTCCATGATCACTGCAGATGGTGACAGCACTCACGAAATTAGAAGACGCCTGCTTCTGGGGAGAAAAGCAATGACAAACCTAGACAGCATCTTAAAAAGCAAAGACATCACCTTGCCAACAAAGGTCCGTATAGTCAAAGCTATGGTTTTCCCAGTACAGAAGTGAGAGCTGGACCATCAAGAAGGCTGATCACCGAAGAATGGATGCTTTTGAATTATGGTGCTGGAGGAGACTCTTGAGAGTCCCATGGACTGCAAGAAGATCAAACCTCTCCATTCTTAAAGAAATCAGCCCTGAGTGCTCACTAGAAGGACAGATCCTGAAGTTGAGGCTCCAGTACTTTGGCCACCTCATGAGAAGAGAAGACTCCCTAGAAAAGACCCTGACGTTGGGAAAGATGGAGGGCACAAGGAGAAGGGGACGACAGAAGATGAGATGGTTGGGCAGTGTTCTCGAAGCTACTAACATGAGTTTGGCCAAACTGCGAGAGGCAGTGAAGGATAGGCGTGCCTGGCATGCTCTGGTCCATGGGGTCACGAAGAGTCTTTTTAAGATGCTTTTTAAGATGCTGTCTAGGTTTGTCCTTGCTTTTCTCCCAAGAAGCAGGCGTCTTCTAATTTCGTGACTGCTGTCACCATCTGCAGTGATCATGGAACCCAAGAAAGTGAAATCTCTCCCTGCCTCCATTTCTTCCCCTTCTATTTGCCAGGAGGTGATGGGACCAGTGGCCATGATCTTCGTTTTTTTGATGTTGAGCTTCAGACCATATTTTGCGCTCTCCTCTTTCACCCTCATTCAAAGGTTCTTTAATTCCTCCTCACTTTCTGCCATCAAGGTTGTGTCGTCAGCATATCTGAGGTTGTGGATATTTCTTCCGGCAATCTTAATTCCGGAAACCACCCAGGGTAGGAACTATTTTGGAACGCTAGAGCAGTGTTTCCCAACCAGTGTGCCTCCAGATGTTTCGGGACTACAACTCCCATCATCCCTCGCTAGCAATACCAGTGGTCAGGGATGATGGGAATTGTAGTCCCAAAACATCTGGAGGCACACTGGTTGGGAAACACTGCGCTAGAGCATCAAAAGACACGGCGAACTATTTCTGGGCCATGATGAGTAGTATATGCGTTATTAAGATTATTCTTACCATGAGCTGAGGTCGGAAAGGTGTGTCGCGTCGGGAGAGAGCATGTTGGTGGTTCCATGGAAAAGTCTCTTGGGCTGGCTCTCCGTTTCCATTTCGCCTATCGAAATCAAGCAGATATGTTTCAGGTGGTTTATTAGCCGAGAGGAGTTCCCAACGATGGAAGAGTGGCAAAACAAAGATGGTGGACTATGCCTGCTTGGGGGACTACAGCTCCCATCATCCCTGACCACTGGTCCTGCGAGCTAGGCATGGTGGGAGCTGTAGTCCAGGCATAGGCAAACTCGGCCCTCCAGCTGTTTTGGGACTACAACTCCCATCATCCCCGACCACCACGGTGGGTCATAAAATTTTCTTTTCTGAAAATGTTTCCTCCCTTGATCTTATCTCAGGCGTATGGTATAAACATAGTTAAATTTCAAATTTGGGACAAATGGGTTAATCTTTAGACCCAGCTCCTACAAATTGAAATTTTGCCTCCCCATCCTATATAATAATCTCCAAGTGTCCCTGCGTCCAGTCCGTGTGTCAGTGGTTTTTTGCCACTGCGCATGTCCCACAGGGACGCAGGGATTGGATTGGAGCGCAGAGGCCAATAGGCGATGACGGGGGGCGTGTCCGAGAGGCAGCAACGGCGCACGCGCATCGTCAGTTGGCTCAGTGCCACTGCCTCGCACGGAGCTGGGCCCGCCGTCCGCCGGGTCCCCAGAAGAGTGCGCTGCCGGGGTGCCCCTGTCCGCCTGCGCTCACCCGCTGCCGCCGCCTCCGAGGCTGTCCCCGCTCGGCAGGCTCTGGGTGCAGCTCCGGCAGCGCCTTGGCGCCGGGCCGCCGCCGGCGGGCCTGGCACCGCCCGGGGACGGGGAGCTCCGTGGCGGAGCACAGAGGCTGCCGGCGCCGCTTCCCTCCTCGGGCCTGCCGGGAACGAGGGAGGGTGGGATGCGCGGCGCCCCGGCCCTCCTCTCCGTTCTCGCGCCCGTTATTAACGGGCTAAATTCAACTAGTGAGTGATAAAGACATAGGCATTTGACTTTAATTCTCAGTATGTTAAATTGTGAACTAATAAACATAAATTGTAGGTTTTATGTAGAGCAATAATAGTTGCATACTATTATGAGTGGCGTTGTCTTGTTTATGTTTAGTACACCGTTTGCTTAATTGTTCCATGTAATTTTTTCAAAGCCATTGGTTTTTCATGTACATTATCAACATGTTATATCTTAAATAAATATTGCAGAAAATAACAGTATGCAACTCTTATTGCTCTACATAAAACCGACAATTTATGTTTATTAGTTCACAATTTAACATACTGAGAATTACAGTATATTCCTGCGTATAAGACTACTTTTTAACCCAGGAAAATCTTCTCAAAAGTCGGGGGTTGTCTTATACGCCGGGTCGTATTTCTTATCCGGCAAGTACAGTGGTACCTCGCCTAACGAATAACTCGCCTAACATCTTTTTCGCCTAACGAATGACTTCCGGCAAAACAAAATGGCCGCCGGAAACGAATTTCTTCGACTTAAGAAAAGACGTCGCGGCCACTTTAAATAGGATTTCTTCGACTAACGAATTTTTGAATAGGATTTCTTCGACTAACGAATTTTTCCCCAATGCGTTCCTATGGGGATTCGCCGAACGCATTTTTCCGCCTAACGATGATCGCGTCGGAACGCATTATCTTCGTTAGGCGAGGTACCACTGTATATCCCAAACTCTATATTTTAACTGGAAAAGTTGGGGGTCGTCTTATACGCCCAGTCGTCTTATACACCGGAATATACAGTAAATGCGTCTAATTCCTATGTTTTTATCACTCGTGGGGAGGCAAAATTTCAATTTGTAGGAGCAGGGTCTAAATAGTAACCGATTTGTCCCAGAATTGAAATTTAACTATTTTTATACCATACTAGTAAACGTTCAGCCCGTTAAATTAACGGGCGATAGAAGATATGTGGTGAAACATTTATAAAAGCAGGCTGAGGTCCCTCTACCCCTTTCCTACCTCTGTGGCCCCCTCTACCCCTTTCCGACCTCTGAGGTACCTCTACTCCTTTCCTACCTCTGAGGTCCCTCTACCCCTTTCCTACCTCTGTGGCCCCCTCTACCCCTTTCCTACCTCTGAGGTCCCTCTACTCCTTTCCTACCTCTGTGGCCCATGTACCCCTTTCCTACCTCTGAGGTCCCTCTACCCCTTTCCTACCTCTGAGGCCCCTCTACTCCTTTCCTACCTCTGTGGCCCATGTACCCCTTTCCTACCTCTGAGGTCCCTCTACTCCTTTCCTACCTCTGTGGCCCATGTACCCCTTTCCTACCTCTGTGGCACCTCTACCCCTTTCCTACCTCTGAGGTCCCTCTACCCCTTTCCTACCTCTGTGGCCCCCTCTACCCCTTTCCTACCTCTGAGGTCCCTCTACCCCTTTCCTACCTCTGTGGCCCATGTACCCCTTTCCTACCTCTGTGGCACCTCTACCCCTTTCCTACCTCTGAGGTCCCTCTACTCCTTTCCTACCTCTGTCCCCTCTACCCTTTTCCTCCCTCTATCCTCCCTTATAGCCCTTTCCCTACCCAGAACCCATCACGATTGACCTCTGAGTCTTCGTGCATGTTGTCACTCTTCCCTTTTCCTATCTCCCTCGCCCCGGAAAGGCACAGCCCCGCCCTCGTCCGCTCCCGGCCAATCCGAGGCCCGAAGTCTCTGCGCCGTCCAATCCCTGCGTCCCTATAGGACATGCGCAGTGGGAAATTTCCACTGGCACACGGAAAGTTGGACGCAGAGATAAGATCAAGGGAGGAAACATCTACGACTTTTTTTTTTTAAATGACCCACCCTAGTGAGTAGGGATGATGGGAGTTGTAGTCCCAAAACAGCTGGAGGGCCAAGGTGGGTCATGTGCCTTATGTAGAGCAGGAGAGATGTGTGGCTCGGGTGGGCGGCCGGCACCGTGGCGAGGGCCGCCAGGCATTTTGTCACACCCCCCTCAGTGGTGACACCTGGGGTGCCCTGCCTCGCTCTTCCTACCTTTCCTCTTGATGGGACCAAGAGCGCTGGGCCGGATGCAGTTGATGGGACTCTGACTCCTCCTGCTAAAATCAAAGCCGGATTACGGTCTTTCAAGGAACGGGAAAACTACCGAGGTGACAAGGCGAATGACTTTAAAGCTATTGCATTGTGTTTTCAAGCTATAATCAGGGTGGATAAAAATCAATGTTTTTTTTTATCGAAAACAAAAAAAGAAAAAATGGATTTTAAAAAATTTAATCAGATTTGTTTTTGATTTAAAACCGATTTTTTAATTAGTTCTGGGCACCCCAGTTCAAGAAAGATACTGACAAGCTGGAACGTGTCCAGAGGAGGGCAACCAAAATGGTCAAAGGCCTGGAAACGATGCCTTATGAGGAACGGCTTAGGGAGCTGGGTATGTTTAGCCTGGAGAAGAGAAGGTTCAGGGGTGATATGGTAGCCATGTTCAAATATATCAAAGGATGTCATCTAGAGGAGGGAGAAAGGTTGTTTTCTGCTGCTCCAGAGAAGCGGACACGGAGCAATGGATTCAAACGACAAGAAAGAAGATTCCACCTCAATATTAGGAAGAACTTCCTGACAGTAAGAGCTGTTCGACAGTGGAATTTGCTGCCAAGGAGTGTGGTGGAGTCTCCTTCTTTGGAGGTCTTTAAGCAGAGGCTTGACAGCCACCTGTCAGAAATGCTTTGATGGTGTTTCCTGCTTGGCAGGGGGTTGGACTGGATGGCCCTTGGGGTCTCTTCCAACTCTATTGATTCTATGATTTAAATCTGATTTTTAAAATAAAATGCTTTTGGAGGAAAAATCTTTCGAGTTTTCGATTTCGATTGCATTATAGTCCAAAAGCTATTCATCAAGGAGACAAGGATTTGTTTTAAGCGCTAAAACTCAGTCTAAGGCAGTCTAATAATAATAATAATTTATTATTTATACCCCGCCCATCTGGCTGGGTTTCCCCAGCCACTCTGGGCGGCTTCCAACAGAGCATTAAAATACAATAATCTATAAAACATTAAAAGCCTCCCTAAACAGGGCTGCCTTCAGATGTCTTCTAAAGGTCTGATAGTTGTTATTCTCTTTGTCTAAGCTCTGGCTCCATCCCCAGATTCCAACTATGGTCCAAATTACATCTAGTATTGAAGGATAAACGTCTTATTAAAGTCCTGCACTGTGGAAGCAAATTGCAGGTAAGGTGTGGGTTGCAGGACCAGCTCCCGGGGTTGTATTGAGATGGACAGGGGAGTGAGACAGGGATGCATTCTGGCCCCTACTTTGTTCAGTTTGTTTCTGAATGACTTAAGAGGCAAGTTTAATGGACCCTGATAGCCATCTTCCAAAAATAGGGACGAGAAAGACCCCTCTCTTGTTGCATGCGGATGAGGCGGCGATTCTCTCCCAAACCAGACGTGGCCTGAACTACCAACTCAGGAAATTCTCAGACTACTGCTCTGGTTATGGGTTATCCATCAATTATGAAAAATCCAAAGTCCTGGTGTTTGAGAAGAGATTCTCCCCGAGTAAATGGGTACTAGACGGTCACAAACTAGAGCAGACCAAATTCTTCCGGTACCCAGGGCTTCTATTCCATCATTCCAAGTCCTGGAAACATCGTCAAAAGGCGGAGGTCAGCAATCTGGCTATGCTTCGATTCTTTTATACAAGGGGAGGCCATTATGTTCCATCAGCCAATAAGGTGGTGACCTTAACAGATTAGAGAACTGGGCCAAGGCAAACAGGATGAATTTGAACAGGGAGAAATGTAAAGTACTACACTTGGGCAAAAAAAATGAAAGGCACAAATACAGGATGGGTGACACCTGGCTTGAGAGCAGTACATGTGAAAAGGATCTAGGAGTCTTGGTAGACCACAAACTTGACATGAGTCAACAGTGTGATGCAGCAGCTCAAAAAGCCAATGCAATTCTGGGCTGCATCAAGAGGAGTATAGCATCTAGATCAAGGGAAGGAATAGTACCACTGTATCCCGCTCTGGTCAGACCCCACCTGGAATACTGTGTCCAGTTCTGGGCACCCCAGTTCAAGAAGGATACTGACAAGCTGGAACGTGTCCAGAAGAGGGCAACCAAAATGGTCAAAGGCCTGGAAACGATGCCTTATGAGGAACGGCTTAGGGAGCTGGGTATGTTTAGCCTGGGGAAGAGAAGGTTCAGGGGTGATATGATAGCCATGTTCAAATATATCAAAGGATGTCATGTAGAGGAGGGAGAAAGGTTGTTTTCTGCTGCTCCAGAGAAGCGGACACGGAGCAATGGATTCAAACTACAAGAGAGAAGATTCCATCTCAACATTAGGAAGAACTTCCTGACAGTAAGAGCTGTTCGACAGTGGAATTTGCTGCCAAGGAGTGTGGTGGAGTCTCCTTCTTTGGAGGTCTTTAAGCAGAGGCTTGACAGCCACCTGTCAGGAATGCTTTGATGGTGTTTCCTGCTTGGCAGGGGGCTGGACTGGATGGCCCTTGGGGTCTCTTCCAACTCTAGGATTCTAATAATAATATGAATAATGATTCCTGCTTGGCAGGGGGCTGGACTGGATGGCCCTTGTGGTCTCTTCCAACTCTACGATTCTAGGATTCTAATAATAATATGAATAATGATTCCTGCTTGGCAGGGGGCTGGACTGGATGGCCCTTGTGGTCTCTTCCAACTCTACGATTCTAGGATTCTAATAATAATATGAATAATGATTCCTGCTTGGCAGGGGGCTGGACTGGGTGGCCCTTGTGGTCTCGTCCAACTCTAGGATTCTATGATTCTAAGGTATTTAATGCAAAATCTGTCTCAACTCTACGCCTCAAACGTCTGGTTCAATGGCTCGTTCTCCAGGTTCGATGGCTTCCAGGCAAAGTTTCTCGGGTCCCTCCTACAAGTCCCAAATTGTGTTCCAAATGCAATACTATTTTTAGAACAGGTGAATGTCCTCTATCGACTAAAGCAAGGTGGGCTGCCCTGACATACTGGCTCAAGATCTCAGTCTGTGACCTAGGGAAGGGGTTACTTCCACACCTAAACAACGAGTTTACCAGCTCATGGATGGAAATTATGGATAGAAAAGCCACTTTCTCTCCTGTACCATCTGGGCTGATTTTGTTGTTCAGTCGTTCAGTCGTGTCCGACTCTTCGTGACGCCCTGGACCAGAGCACGCCAGGCACTCCTGTCTTCCACTGCCTATCTATCTATCTATCTATCTATCTATCTACCTACCTATCTATCTATCTAATCTCTATCTATCTATCTATCTATCTGTTGTTGTTGTTCAGTCGTTCAGTCGTGTCCGACTCTTCGTGACCCCATGGACCAGAGCACGCCAGGCACTCCTGTCTTCCACTGCCTATCTATCTATCTATCTACCTATCTATCTATCTATCTATCTAATCTCTATCTATCTATCTATCTATCTATCTGTTGTTGTTGTTGTTGTTCAGTCGTGTCCGACTCTTCGTGACCCCATGGACCAGAGCACGCCAGGCACTCCTCTCTTCCACTGTCTGTCTATCTATCTATCTATCTATCTATCTATCTATCTATCTATCTGTTGTTGTTGTTGTTCAGTCGTTCAGTCGTGTCCGACTCTTCGTGACCCCCTGGACCAGAGCATGCCAGGCACGCCTATCCTTCACTGCCTCTCGCAGTTTGGCCAAACTCATGTTAGTAGCTCCGAGAACACTGTCCAACCATCTCATCCTCTGCCGTCCCCTTCTCCTTCTGCCCTCCATCTTTCCCAACATCAGGGTCTTTTTTAGGGAGTCTTCTCTTCTCATGAAGTGGCCAAAGTACTGGAGCCTTAACCTCAGGATCTGTCCTTCCAGTGAGCACTCAGGGCTGATTTCTTTAAGAATGGATAGGTTTGATCTTCTTGCAGTCCATGGGACTCTCAAGAGTCTCCTCCAGCACCAGAATTCAAAAGCATCCATTCTTCGGCGATCAGCCTTCTTTATGGTCCAGCTCTCACTTCCGTACATTACTACTGGGAAAACCAGAGCTTTAACTATACGGACTTTTGTCGGCAAGGTGATGTCTTTGCTTTTTAAGATGCTGTCTAGGTTTGTCCTTGCTTTTCTCCCAAGAAGCAGGCGTCTTCTAATTTCGTGACTGCTGTCACCATCCGCAGTGATCATGGAACCCAAGAAAAGTGAAATCTCTCACTGACTCAATCTGGGCTGATACCGCCCTTGAATCTCTGATGCAAAGGCTCTGGGACATATCACTTAGTGATCTCCGATCTCAATCTCACGTTATCTGTAGCCCATTAGCAGTAGGAATTCGCTATGGCAGGGGTAGGCAATCTTCGGCTCCCAGATGTTTTGGGACTACAACTCCCATGATCCCTAGCTAACAGGACCAGTGGTCAGGGATGATGGGAGTTGTAGTCCCAAAACATCTGGGAGCCGAAGGTTGCCTATGCCTGCGCTATGGGTTCGAGTTTCAGACACCTGCATATCTTAGAAATTTGTCTGTACCAACATATCGGTGTCTTTTCACCAAAGCCAGATTAAATGTATTCCCATCGGAAGTGTTAAACAGCAGACTGAGAGGTATCCCTCTCAGGACGTCGACTGCATGAGGGGACAATATGATCAAGCTACGGAACTATTGATTGATTGGCAAATCGGCCGGGTCAATCTGAAGCCTACTATACCAAATATCTTCTGGACGACAAGTCCAATGATATCACAGTGGCCGTGGCAAGGTTTCTTTCAGTTAGTCATACGAATCAAAGATCAACGTACCCATGTCTAAACAAATAACGCTTCGGTTTCCCTTCCCTGTATGAATCTGTATTTTATTCTGAATCCATGTTATGGGTCGTTGGACCACAAGAAAGATGATTATAACAGAAACAGTTAACTTATTAAACCTCACCATAATTTCATAATTTAATAGTAGAACCAAATCAGACATGTTGGATAGAACTGTAAAAAAACTACTCTGAAAACTGATTATTTTCCAAAAATGAAAACTTTAAACAAATCCTGATTTCCTGATGAATAGCCTTTGGACTCGAATGCCACTTAAATAGAAAACTATCTTTTCTGTTTAAATTTCTGTTATTTTTTTATAAGAGTTCTAAGATGGCGGCGCGCATAGACGCAGCGGCTGCTCAGTGCTCTCCCTTATTTTTAAGTGTTTCGTATGGCTTTTACTGCTGTTACTCGTGTTGAGTCCATTTTTGGTTGGGGAAACAATTGTTTAAATGAAAAATGATTTTAAAAAATTATTTTTTTATTATTATTATTATAAATCCAATTTCGTTGTACTTGTACAATGACAATAAAGACATAAAGATAAAGAAAGATTTTTCCTCCAAAAGCATTTTATTTTAAAAATCTGATTTTTTTTATTAAACTGATTAAAAAACCCCCCGATGTTTTTAATTTTTTTAATCATTGGTTTTTATCCACCCTGATCTGTTCCGTTCACAGGCATAGTTCATGTATAAGTTAACAGTGCAGAAGTCAAACGGATTATTTGTGAGGAGTGTGTGACGTCTTCTCAAGAGTAAGCATCCCCACACGTCCTTTGTACTAAGCTAGTAGCTTTATTTACAGCATCAAACATGCAAGCGTTCAGACTTCATCATCCGCCTCGTCCGAGGCAGATACCTGGAGTGCCGGCTGGCGACTCCGCCCCCAACATAAGAGCTTCGGGAAACCAAAGCGACGCCTCCCTTCCTTCCGCTTCCTCCCCCTGGACCTGAGCGGGGTGGTGCTACTCGCTTCCCCCATACTCCCATCCTGACCGCTGGGCGGCTCTGGGGCTCTTGCAGCCTCCCAGGTCCCCTGCTCCCCCTGGTCCGCCTCCATTTCCTGCCCCCCACCTTCCGGCTGCTCTAAGGCAGTGTTTTCCAACCTCCTCGGGGCAACGGCACACCTGCCCCACGAAAAAAATCTCGCGGCACACCACCACCACATGCACCCCCTCGCAGCCTTTTTTTTTTAAAAAAAAGCCCCTCCCCCACTCCAAAAGACAGATTGACACCCCCCCACTATCTCTTCCGTGGGGAGAAAGAGGCCCCCGCGCAAGGACCTCCCTCCGCTTTTACCTCACACCGCCACCCCTTCCCACCTGAGCTCGACTCGCTCTCACCTCCCTCCTCCTCGGCGCTGGCACCGCTGCGCCGAATGCGCCCGCTGCGCCGACAGCGTAACGCGAGGAGGCGGAAGGGGATGGAGGGGCGGGAGTAGGCACCGCCTGCGCTTGTGCAGTCAAGGCGTTCGCTCGCTAAATTGGGAGGGGAAGGACCCAGGCGGGCGAAAATGGAGCGGAAGATCGGCGGGCCAGGCGCCCGCCCCCCCTCCAGCGCCCAGCCCCCCGGCAGCACCTCCACCCGGCCCCGAGCGAGCCCGGTGGCACCGGCACCTCCCGCCCGTCCCCGACCGCGACCGGGGCGGCAGAGGCAGCGGGCGAAGCGCCCGGCAGCCCCGCGAAGGCGGCGGTCGGCGCGGGAAGCCCGGACCGACCCGGAAGCACAGCAGACGGTGTCTTCCCGCGGCACAGGAGCCGGTGGCTTGCGGCACACTCCTGTGCCGCGGCACACCGGTTGGGAAACGCTGCTCTAAGGCTTGGGCAACGTCCCCACGCCACTCCTCTGCTTCCTGCCGCCCAAGGGCTGTCTCCGCATCCCAGAGCCTTAGCACTGCTTCCGGTGTGAGTGGGGTTCTAGTCTCCTCTTCCTCACTGCTTTCTCCCTGACTCTGCTGTGATGTAAACTCCTTCCTTTCTCTCCAGCTGCCTGTGCCTTCCGATCCTGCCTTGGGGATGGACCCATCCCTGACATTATTAAAAAACACTTCCTCATATATAGTGACTTACTTTGAAAATCTCCTTGTGGGGCTGGGAGGCAGTCCATTACTACTCACAAACATTTGCAGGGAGGGAGAGAAGCATTGCTAGGAAAGAGAAGCACAGCATTGAAAAGCACCTGAAACAATGTTTTAAAGAAGTTTTATCAACATACTAGTTGAATTTAGCCCGTTAATAACGGGCGCTAGAACAGAGAGGAGGGCCGGGGCGCCGCGCATCCCACCCTCCCTCGTTCCCGGCAGGCCCGGAGCTCCCCGTTCCCGGGCAGTGCCAGGCCCGGCGGTGGCGGCCCGTCGCTCGTGGCCGTCTCCGGGTCGAGGGCGGGGCGCAGCCAGGAGCAGCGGCCAAGGTGCGCGCCCACCAGGGCCGGGGCGCCGCGCATCCCACCCTCCCTCATTCCCGGCAGGCCCGAGGAGGGAAGCGGCGCCGGCGGCCTCTGTGCTCCGCCGCGGAGCTCCCCGTCCCCGGGCGGTGCCAGGCCCGGCGTCAAGGCGCTGCCGGAGCCGCAGCCAGAGCCTGCCGAGCGGGGGCAGTCTCGGAGGCGGCGGCAGCGGGTGAGCGCAGGCAGACAGGGGCACCCCGGCAGCGCGCTCTTCTGGGGACCCGGCGGGCGGTGGGGGGCCCAGCTCCGTGCGAGGCGGCGGCACTGAGCCAACTGACGACGCGCGTGCGCCGTCGCTGCCTCTCGGGCACGCCCCCTGTTGGTCTCTGCGTCCCTGTGGGACATGCGCAGTGGCAAAAAACCACTGACACACGGACTGGACGCAGGGACACTTGGAGATTATTATATAGGACTAGTAAATTAAGCCTGTTACAAAAACAGGCGCTAGAAAGCTCTCCGGCCCCGACGCCGCCCCTAAGTCCCTCTCTCGCTGACCCTGCTCGCTTTCTCGCCGTCTCTGCGCTCCCTGTCTGCCTGCTTCTCCGCCGCCGCCGCCGGCCTCCTTCCCTCTCTCGCTTGGCGCCGCTTCCCTCACGCTTTGGCGAGAATCGGCAGTGGGAAGTTCCGCTGGAGTTGGGCGGCAACGGGAGGCAAGCAGTAAAGGCGGCGGCGGGGGAGTGGCGCTTTGCGCCGCTCCCCCCCCCGCAGTGGGCTTCGGCAACCTCGCCATGTCCGTGCGAGGCAGCGGCGCTGGCGCAACTGAGAACGCGCGTGCGCCGCCGCTGCCTTCCGGACACGCCCCCCTCTCCAATCCCTGCTCCAATCCCTGCGTCCGTCTCCGACATGCGCAGTGGGAAATTTCCACTGACACACGACGGACGTGGGGACATTAGGGAATTATTATAGAGGATAAACACCAGTGAAATTAGCTAAAATGTATCAAACAAGGAATCGTCATTGGAAACATAAAGAAAAGGAAGGTACTTTTTAACCGTATGTGATGTGTCTGTAAGGAGGCGAAGGCTTTCTGGGAAATGATTTATAATGAACTTAAAAAAAATGTTGAAATATACCGTCTTTTTTGCTCCATAAGACGCACTTTTTTCCTCCCAAAAAGTAAGGGGAAATGTCTGTGCGTCTTATGGAGCAGACGGAAGTTACCGGTATTTAATCTAGCTTTGTTTGTAAGGTTTGTTTGAATTATGTGATATTTGTAATTGAAATATGATTTAGAGTTAAGACATTTAATTAAGAAGATGGAGGATTGTGTATGTAAGCCTAGTTTTTCAGCACATTTTTTGTGCTGAAAAAGCCGCCCTCGGCTTATACTCGAGTGAGGCAGGCAGTGGCTCCAGTGAAGCTTTCCCAGGTTTTTTGTGGTAAAATTGGGTGCCTCGGCTTATATTCGGGTCGGCTTATACTCGAGTATATACGGTATGTAGGTATGTATATTGTTATGAATGCTTGTTTGAATGTATGATTGGTTTTGTGTATATTTGTAATTTTTAAAATTCAATAAAAATATTTTAAAAAGAAAAAAAGAAAAAGAAAATAAAGATTTTGCTTCTCAATTTTTCTCTGGTTGGCCTCTGTTTTTTTACTCCTACCGATGGAGAACCTGAAGAACTTTGCAAGGGCGCTAGAAGACTTCCCAAACTGAGGAATCTCGCTGGCGTACCTTTCCAATCCCCCTCGTAGGCGAAGGTGCCGGAGAGACAGGAATGAAGTCTATCCTCTTTGGAGACGAGGATTTTTCCGATTTGTCCAAGTCGTTGTCACTCTGAGAACACAAGAGGGTCAAGTTGACAGCTTCCCGGGACGCAGCAGCCCTAGACAGGACCAGTGCTGGCAATTCTGGCGCCCTAGGCGAGGGGGCGGGCCACGTGACGTCATTGCGTATGCCGCACGTTGCGGAGCGGTGCCCCGCCCCCTGCTCGGCCGGGCGCCAGCCGGCGTCCCAACCAGCGGCGGAGCAAGCAAACCGCGGCGGCGGGCGCCCGAGTAACATGATAATAATAATAATAATAATAATAATAATAATAATAATTTATTATTTGTACCCCGCCCATCTGGCCGAGTTTCCCCAGCCACTCTGGGCGGCTTCCAATCAAATATTAAAACAATACAGCATTAAATATTAAAAACTTCCCTAAACAGGGCTGCCTTCAGGTATTTTCTGAATGTAGGATAGTTGTTTATCACTTTAACCTGATGGGAGGGTGTTCCACAGGGCGGGAGCCACTACCGAGAAGGCCCTCTGCCTGGTTCCCTGTAGCTTTGCTTCTCGCAGCGAGGGAACCGCCAGAAGGCCCTCGGCGCTGGACCTCAGTGTCCGGGCTGAACGATGGGGGTGGAGACGCTCCTTCAGGTATACTGGACCGAGGCCGTTTAGGGCTTTCAAGGTCAGCACCAACACTTTGAATTGTGCTCGGAAACGTCCTGGGAGCCAATGTAGATCTCTCAGGACCGGTGTTATGTGGTCTCGGCGGCTGCTCCTAGTCCCCAGTCTAGCTGCCGCATTCTGGATTAATTGCAGTTTCCGGGTCACCTTCAAAGGTAGCCCCACGGAGAGCGCATTGCAGTAGTCCAAGCGGGAGATAACTAGAGCATGCACCACTCTGGCGAGACAGTCTGTGGGCAGGTAGGGTCTCAGCCTGCGTCCCAGATGGAGCTGGTAGACAGCTGCCCTGGATACAGAATTGATCTGCGCCTCCATGGACAGCTGTATCCGCCGAGGGAAAGGGTGTGGTGAGAAAGGGGTGCGTTTGTGCGTGGTCTGGTCTGCCTCCAAGCAGAGCGAAAACGTGTCTGGCAAGGGGCGTCCGCGGAGGGCAAAAAGCAGAGTCCCCAGGCGGACGTGCGCGAAGGGGATGCAACCGCTGGCTGAGTGATGCTCCCGCCGCTTCGACTGGTTCAGGGCGGCATCTTTCAGGCCGGGCGCCCCCCGCCGTCGTGGTTTGCTTGCTCCGCCGCTGGTTGGGGCGGCGGCGGGGGGGGGGGAGGCCAACGCCCAAATGGACGCGCCGTCCCTGGCCCTAGAGCAGTGATGGCTAACCTTGACACTCCAGATGTTTTGGAACTACAACTCCCATCATCCTTAGCTAACAGGAGCAGTGGTCAGGGATGATGGGAGTTGTAGTCCCAAAACATCTGGAGTGTCAAGGTTAGCCATCACTGTTATAGATGTTTGGGGACTACAACTCCCATCATCCCTAGCTAACAGGATCAGTGGTCAGGGATGATGGGAGTTGTAGTCCCAAAACACCTGGAGTGTCAAGGTTAGCCATCACTGTTATAGATGTTTGGGGACTACAACTCCCATCATCCCTAGCCAACAGTACCAGTGATCAGGGATGATGGGAGTTGTAGTCCCAAAACATCTGGAGTGTCAAGGTTAGCCATCACTGTTATAGATGTTTGGGGACTACAACTCCCATCATCCCTAGCTAACAGGATCAGTGGTCAGGGATGATGGGAGTTGTAGTCCCAAAACATCCGGAGTGTCAAGGTTAGCCATCACTGTTATAGATGTTTGGGGACTACAACTCCCATCATCCCTAGCTAACAGGATCAGTGGTCAGGGATGATGGGAGTTGTAGTCCCAAAAACATCTGGAGTGTCAAGGTTAGCCATCCCTGCCCTAGAGGCTGCGCCGTAAAGATCCCAAGGAAAAGGAGCGCGGCCAATCGCTCCATCCCCCCAATCTGAGCTCGCTGGTTAAGTCAGGGAGTGGAATTGAAATATTAAACATCGGTAAAAACGATTACCAGGCTCAAGCTTTCTTCCCATGATTGGCTTATCTGCATTGCTGTTTGGACTTCCCTAAAACACAAAAAGGCTGATCAGTGGCGACGGGAGAACACAGTAGCTGCGTTTTTAAAAAAAAAACAAAACAAAACAGCAGTTCGGTTGCACTTACCTTTCATGCGCCGCTTCTCTGTTCATCAAATCCACTCCTTCCTCCTGGAGTACAAGAATTCAAAGCTTAGTTCTCAAGGACTTCCTGCTCTGCAAAATAGCACTTCCTATATGGCAGTGTTTCCCAACCAGTGTGCCTCCAGATGTTTTGGGACTACAATTCCCATCATCCCTGACCACTGGTATTGCTAGCGAGGGATGATGGGAGTTGTAGTCCCAAAACATCTGGAGGCACACTGGTTGGGAAACACTGCTATATGGTGCTGGAGGAGACTCTGGAGAGTCCCATGGACTGCAAGAAGATCCAACCTCTCCATTCTTCAAGAAATCAGCCCTGAGTGCTCACTAGAAGGACAGATCCTGAAGTTGAGGCTCCAGTACTTTGGCCACCTCATGAGAAGAGAAGACTCCCTGGGAAAGACCCTGATGTGGGGAAAGATGGAGGGCACAAGGAGAAGGGGACGACAGAGGATGAGATGGTGGGACAGGGTTCTCGAAGCTACTAACATCAGTTTGGGAGCAGCTGCCAAGACCACATAATTGTGACGATTATGGCGTACAGCTGATGAGAACCCCAACTTAACAATTTCAGCTTTGGGGTTTTCATCAGCTGTACGCCATAATCATCACAATTATAACAAACAAAGGCTTGGCATGTCATGAGTCTATCTCATATATTAAACTCCAGTAGCTAATGAAAACAGTTGCTTACATAAATGGACTTTTCCACGATATTCTAATTTTTCGAGTTTCACCTGTATGTTTGTACTTTAATGACAGCGCCCGTAAAAGTGAAGTGTTGCTTACCCTTCTGATCTGATGGAGTCGGCTGCTGGGGATACGAATTGTAGAGGAAGTGATCAGCTGAGGGAGAGAAGGAAGAAGGCATCATGGGATCCCATGATCTGATTGGAATTGATCCCATGAAACATTACTTGACAGGGCTCTAGCACTCTCCCGCCCCGGTCCTGCTCCCACGGTGGAGTCTACCTCCTTCCGAATCTGAGCGACTTTATCTGCAAAAAACTTTGCAAAAGCATTGCAGGAGATCTTGGGGTCCCTACCAGACCCCGATGACGAAGGTGGTTCTGCTAGATTGCGAACCACCTGGAAGAGTCTCCTGCTGCTGTTTTCTGCAGATGCAATAGAAACGGTGAAGAAGGTCCTCTTCGCCGTCGCCATTGCCACTTGGTAGGCTCGAAGTTGAGCTTTAGCCCGTGTCCGGTCTGATTCGGAATGAGTTTTCCACCACCGGCGCTCTAGCCATCTCAGCGACTGTTTCATCGCCCTCAGCTCTGGGGAGAACCACGGGGCTGTCTGGGCTCCATGCAATCAGAGAGGGCGCTTTGGAGCCAGACAGTCAATAGCCCTGGTTAACTCCACATTCCAGCGGGCCACCAGGGAATCAGCTGAAAGGCCATCAACATGGGATAAAACATCCCCTACCACTCTCTGGAAGCCATTTGGATCCATTAAGTGGCGGGGGCGGATCATCCGAATCGGTCCCACCTCCCGGCAGAGGGGAAGGGTCGCGGAGAAGTCTAGTTGCACCAGGAAGTGATCTGACCATGGCACTTCTTTTGTTTCGCTTTTACTTAGTGTCAGATCACCAACATCCGTAGAGGTAAACACCAGGTCTAAGGCATGTCCACGGCTATGAGTTGGGCCAAACTTATTCAGGGACAGCCCCATGGAGGCCATGCTTTCCACAAAGTCCCGAGCGGCCCCTTGTAAGGTCATGTTGGCATGGATATTAAAATCTCCTAAGACAACCAAGCTAGGAATCCTTGGTGCAGCGGGGAGGTCGGTACACCAAAAGGAATCCTGTACTGCCCCTATTGCCCAACTTCCAGAACATGCACTCAGAAAACTCGGTCTTTCCAATAGGATGCCTGGTGCAAACTAATGACTTCCTAAAAATCACTGCAACCCCCCCTCCCCGCCCAGATGGCCTGGGTTGCTGTGCGTAAGAGAGACCTGGTGGACAAGCAGCGGCAAGGATTGGCCCATCTGCCTCATCCAACCAAGTCTCTGTCACACATGCCAGGTCAAGTCCCCCATCCACAATCAGGTCGTGGATGGCCGTGGTCTTGTTCGTCATTGACCTGGCATTACACAGCAACACTTTCAGGTCATGTGGGTATCCCTTGTTGATTCCAGTACCTGTCCAGTCAGGGCCAGGCAGGGATAGTCTTCAAACAACGACTAAGCCTGCCTCCTCGGTAATGACGTGGTCTGGTCCTAGCGTGACTCCTCCTCCTGCCCGTGATCACTGAGATTAGATGTCCCAGTGCATCCCCCCCTGTGGAACTTGCCCCAGCCATTCTGTTGGCTGGGACCCACTCCCGGGCAGCCCTGATCCCACCCCTTAAGAACAAAATAAAACGTATATAAAAAAACAACAGCAAAAACAAACAAGCAAAACACACAAAAAACAATAAAACAATATAAACAAAAAACAGGATGGATAAAAATCAATAATTTTTTTGATTTAAATCGGATTTTTTTTTTTTTTAAATTGGATTTTTTAAAATAAAATGCTTTTGGAGGAAAAATCTTTCTAAATATAGTCTTCTATTTAAGTTACATTGTAGTCCAAAGGCTATTCATCAGGAAATAAGGATTTCTTTTAAGTTTATCAAGTGTGCTAAAACTCAGTCTAAGTTTTTTTTAAAAAAATGTTTAACCACATCAGTTAACAAACATGGATACATATGCTATCATGTTATTGTTTTAGTTAAATAAATTGTTTAAATGGTTATTAAACAAATGATTATTTTTCTCCTTCCAATAAAGTACAGCAGAAAAGTTGTCCAAATATAAACAGTTAACTTATTAAACCTCACCATAATTTCATAATTATCTGTCTATGTATTTCTAGTAGTATAACTAAATCAGTAATTTTTGATATAACTGTAAAAACTACTCTGAAAATTTATTATTCCAAAAATAAAACCTTCACATGGTTGCAAATATTAAGATGATACCAGCAAGAATGAGTCTTTCTGTAAAAAAAATATTTAAATCAAGTCTTACTGACTAGTGATTTAAATCGTGATTTAAATCAAATCCACCCTGACCAAAAACAATAAAAATTACAAGTATACCAAAATTAAACAAATTCCCAACCCAACGAAGAATGCATCCCACCCACCCTACCAGAAAGAATTAAAAAAAAAACACATTAAAAAACATTCTATGTGATGGTATGGTAGATATGGGTTCCACCCATTTTAATGTAGGAGAAATATACTACCACTCAGCCTCTACTCCAAGACTGGTGGCCCTGAAAACTCCTTATTTTTATAGCATTGAAAGAATATTCATTCTTCTTAAAAGGAAAGAGGAATGACAGCTTCTCTCATGCAGACACAGTCAAACTCCATCATATAAATCTGTTGCAAAGGAAGGTCATATTACTCGGAATATTTTCATGACGACAGAACCTGAAAACACCTTTCTGGGAGGCTATGAAGAGTTGACGCGTTATTTATATGTGAAATTTCAGGTGCAAAACTTATTTTTCTCATCTTTGTTGTTCATCTGGCGCAGAAGATGGACACTTTAGCCCACCATGGCTATTAGCTTGCCTCTTTGCAAAACAAAATTGCAAGTTTCTCATCTTGCGAAAAGTTATGGATAGAGGAAATAAAGTTTACTACATGCTCAACAACTTCATAGAATCCTAGAGTTGATCCTAGAGTCAGGAACACCATCAAAGCATTCCTGACAGATGGCTGTCAAGCCTCTGCTTAAAGACCTCCAAAGAAGGAGACTCCACAACCCTCCTTGGCAGCAAATCCCACTGTCGAACAGCTCTTACTGTCAGGAAGTTCTTCCTAATGTTTAGGTGGAATCTTCTTTCTTGGAGTTTGAATCCATTGCTCCGTGTCCGCTTCTCTGGAGCAGCAGAAAACAACCTTTCTCCCTCCTCTAGATGACATCCTTTGATATATTTGAACATGGCTATCATATCACCCCTGAACCTTCTCTTCTCCAGGCTAAACATACCCAGCTCCCTAAGCCGTTCCTCATAAGGCATCGTTTCCAGGCCTTTGACCATTTTGGTTGCCCTCCTCTGGACACGTTCCAGTTTGTCAGTATCCTTCTTGAACTGTGGTGCCCAGAACTGGACACAGTATTCCAGGTGAGGTCTGACCAGAGCGGAATACAGTGGGACTATTACTTCCCTTGATCTAGATGCTATACTCCTATTGTTGCAGCCCAGAATTGCATTGGCTTTTTGAGCTGCTGCATCACACTGTTGACTCATGTCCAGTTTGTGGTCTACCAAGACTCCTAGATCCTTTTCACATGTACTGCTCTCAAGCCAGGTGTCACCCATCCTGTATTTGTGCCTTTCCTTTTTTTTGCCCAAGTGTAGTACTTTACATTTCTCCCTGTTAAAATTCATCCTGTTTGCCTTGGCCCAGTTCTCTAATCTGCTAAGGTCATTTTGAAGTGTGATCCTGTCCTCTGGGGTATTAGCCACCCCTCCCAATTTGGTGTCATCTGCAAACTTGATCAGGATGCCCTCAAGCCCATCATCCAAGTCATTGATCAAGATGTTGAAGAAGACTGGGCCCAAGACAGAACCCTGTGGCTCCCCACTAGTCACTTCTCTCCAGGATGAAGAGGATCCATTAATGAACACCCTTTGGGTTCGGTCGGTCAGCCAGTTACAAATCCACTGAATGGTAGCATTGTCTAGCCTGCATTAATTCAGCTTTGATCGAAATGCAACGGGCGCACTCCCTCCATTTCCCATAAACCCCTGGGGTTCGAAAGCTCTTTGGACCTCCCCAGTGCTTACCATGCTGTGCCGGTTCACGACCGTTGTGCTGTTCCGGCGGGTGCGCAAGACATGCGGCTGGAAGACCTGGAGTTGTCACTGAAAGAAGCGAAAGGGTCTATTACGTTATGCAGGTATGTTACATACGATTCTGAATTCTTGATTGACACACATTTCTCTCCCATCCGAATGTACAATATCACATTTGGAAGAGGCCTCTTGCTTGCTTGTACTGCCCACAATGCAGTAAAATATGCTTTATGCCAGTGTTTCTCAACCCTGTGCCTCCAGATGTTTTTGGCCTACAATTCCCATCTTCCTTGACCACTGGTCTTGCTAGCGAGGGATGATGGGAGTTGTAGGCCAAAAACATCTGGAGGCACAGGGTTGAGAAACACTGCTTTATGCAATCAACGTCCTCAGAACATGACAGGGTGGATTTGATTTAAATCAAATTGATTTAAATCACGATTTAAATCACGATTTAAATCACTAGTCAGTAAGGCTTGATTTACGGTAAATCACTAGTCAGTAAGGCTTGATTTAAATCACGAGTCAGTAAGCCTTGATTTAAATATTTTTTTACAGAAAGACTCCTTCTTGCTGGTATAATCTTAATACTTACAACCATATGAAGGTTTCATTTTAGGAATAATAAATTTCCAGAGTGGTTTTTTACAGTTATAGCAAAAATTACTGATTTGGTTATACTGCTAGAAATACATAGACAGATAACTATGAAATTATGGTGAGGTTTAATAAGTTAACTGTTTATATTTGGACAACTTTTCTGCTGTACTTTATTGGAAGGAGAAAAATAATCATTTCCTTAATCACCATTTAAACAATTTATTGAACTAAAACAATCACATGATAGCATATGTATCCATGTTTGTTAACTGATGTGGTTAAACATTTTAAAAAAAAAACTTAGACTGAGTTTTAGCACACTTGATAAACTTAAAACAAATCCTTATTTCCTGATGAATAGCCTTTGGACTACAATGTAACTTAAATAGAAGACTATATTTAAAAAGTTTTTTCCTTCAAAATCATTTTATTTTAAAAATCCGATTTAAATAAAAAAAATCCGATTTAAATCAAATAAATCCGATTTTTTTTTATTTATTTTTTTAAAAATCATTGATTTTTATCCACCCTGGAACATGAACAAAGCCTGTTCTGATAAGGGATGCCTCTCACGTCTACCATTCAGCACTTCCGGTGGAAATACATTTAGTCTGGCATTGGTAAAGAAATGCCGATAGGTTGGTACAGACAGGTTCCTAAGATATGAGGATATGTGAAAGTCGTACCAGTATTGGATTCCGGCTGCGACCAGGCTACAAATTACATAAGATTAGGATTGCAGGTTGCTATGTGAAATGTCCCAAAGCCTTTGCCTCAGGGATTTGCTGCCAAGGAGGGTGGTGGAGTCTCCTTCTTTGGAGGTCTTTAAGCAGAGGCTTGACAGCCACCTGTCAAGAATGCTTTGATGGTGTTCCTGCTTGGCAGGGGGTTGGACTGGATGGCCCTTGGGGTCTCTTCCAACTCTAGGATTGTAGGATTCTAATAATAATATGAATAATGATTCCTGCTTGGCAGGGGGTTGGACTGGATGGCCCTTGGGGGCTCTTCCAACTCTAGGATTCTATGATTCTAATAATAATATGAATAATGATTCCTGCTTGGCCGGGGGTTGGACTGGATGGCCCTTGGGGTCTCTTCCAACTCTAGGAATCTATGATTCTAATAATAATATGAATAATGATTCCTGCTTGGCAGGGGGTTGGACTGGATGGCCCTTGGGGTCTCTTCCAACTCTATGATTCTATGATTCTATGGTACCGAGGGTCCTCTCTCACCTTCTAGCCATGGGGTATGCAGGTTTTGCACAATGAAATGGTGCCAGCAAATTGTGTCTGTGTGCATGTATGTCACACATGTATGTCATAAGAGAGAGAGGTTTGGGGAATGTAAATTTGCTTGCCAGTGTTTTTATCCTGCAGACTGCTTGCACATTCTACTCGTGTAAAAACACACTGATTCCCGGACTGTCCGCCGGCCAGCTTGAGAAGGCGATCGGGCTGGATCCGGCACACAGGCCTTAGTTTGCCTAAAGGTAAAGGGACCCCTGACCATTAGGTCCAGTCCAGTGACCGACTCTGGGGTTGCAGCGCTCATCTCGCTTTATTGGCCGAGAGCCGGCGTACAGCTTCCAAGTCATGTGGCCAGCATGACTAAGCCGCTTCTGGCAAACCAGAGCAGCGCACGGAAATGCCATTTACCTTCCCGCTGCATCGGCACCTGCAGCGTATTTAAATTTAAATCAGATTTTTCAAAATTTAAATCAGATTTTTCAAAATTTAAATCAGATTTTTAAAATACAGTGGACGCTCGGGTTGTGAATGTGATCGGTGTGGGAGGCACGTTCGCAACCCGCAGCGCTACGTCTGTGCATGCGCAGGTCGCGATTCAGCGCTTCTGGCACATGCGTAAAGGGTGTTTAGCAGTTTTGTGCATGCGCAAGCGCCGAAACCTGGAAGTAACCCGTTCCGGTACTTCCGGGTTCAGCGCGGTGCGCGACCCTCTCTTTCAAATCAGAACCAGTGAAGGCGGTGAAGGTCCTGTGTGAGTGTCTGGAGGCGGTTGGAGGGTGGATGGCGGCTAACAGATTGAGGTTGAATCCTGACAAGACAGAAGTATTGTTTTGGGGGGACAGGGTGCGAGCGGGTGTGGGGGACTCCCTGGTCCTGAATGGGGTAACTGTACAGCAGAAAAGTTGTCCAAATATAAACAGTTAACATATTAAACCTCACCATAATTTCATAATTATCTGTCTATGTATTTCTAGTAGTATAACCAAATCAGTTAAGAAACATGGATACATATGCTACCATGTGATTGTTTTCGTTCAATAAATTGTTTAAATGGTTATTAAGGAAATGATTGTTTTTCTCCTTCCAATAAAGTACAGCAGAAAAGTTGTCCAAATATAAACAGTTAACTTCTTAAACCTCACCATAATTTCATAATTATTTGTCTATGTATTTCTAGTAATATAACCAATTCAGTAATTTTTGATATGACTGTAAAAACTACTCTGAACATTTATTATTCCAAAAATGAAACCTTCATATGGTTGTAAATATTAAGATTATACCAGCAAGAAGGAGTCTTTCTGTAAAAATAAATTTAAATCAAGTCTTACTGACTAGTGATTTAAATCAAGCCTTACTGACTAGTCAAAGAGAACAATTACCAGACCTTTAGAAGACATCTGAAGGCAACCCTGTTTAGGGAGGCTTTTAATGTTTAATATATTATTGTATTTTAATGTTCTGTTGGAAGCCGCCAAGAGTGGCTGGGGAGACCCAGCCAGATGGGCGGGGTATAAATAATAAATTATTATTATTATTATTATTATTAATATTATTATTAGTGATTTAAATCAAGCCTTACTGACTAGTGATTTAAATCGTGATTTAAATCAAATCCACCCTGGCTAATGGGGCCTCCTCCCCCAGCCATGGCCCAACTCGGCCCTCCAGCTGTTTGGAGCGTCCCAGTCCCATCATCCCCGACCACCGGTCCCGGGCGCTAGGGATGCTGGGAGTTGTAGTCCCCGCGGGGCGGGAGGGCCCCGTGCCTCACCTGAGCCCGTGGATGAGCGGGGCGCTGTTGGAGCGCCTCAGGCCGCCCCCCTCGCTCGCGGCCGGCGGCAGCTCCAGGTCCAGCTCCATCTTCTCGGCCTGGGCCATGGAGACGGCGGCGGGCCTGCTCCCTGAGGGCGGCCTCAGCTGCTGCTCCTCAGGCCCGGCCTCCGCTTCGCCTCAGGAGCGGCGTCGGAGCGCCTCCTCAGGCGGAGGCCGGCCAGCCGGTGGGCGTTGCGCATGCGCGCGCGCGTGCTGGCTCGCGGAAGGGAAAGGGCGGGCCGGCCCTTTACGCATGCGCCCCCCTCTGCTCCTGCGCATACGTGCCTCCGTCTCGTCGGAGCGCCTCCTCAGGCGGAGGCCGGCCAGCCGGCGGGAGTTGCGCATGCGCGCGCGCGTGCTGGCTCGCGGAAAGGAAAGGGCGGGCTGGCCCTTTACGCATGCGCCCCCCTCTGCTCCTGCGCATACGTGCCTCCGTCTCGTCGGAGCGCCTCCTCAGGCGGAGGCCGGCCAGCCGGTAGGCGTTGCGCATGCGCGCGTGCGTGCTGGCTCGCGGAAAGGAAAGGGCGGGCCGGCCCTTTACGCATGCGCCCCCCTCTGCTCCTGCGCATACGTGCCTCCGTCTCGTCGGAGCGCCTCCTCAGGCGGAGGCGGGCCAGCCGGGATGCGGTGCGCATGCGCATTTGCGCGCGCGCGCTGGCTGCTGGGAGGGAGGAGGAGAACGGCGGGCCGGCTCTTGACGCATGCGCCCCGCTGCTCCTGCGCATGTCGACCTCGCAGCACCTCCCGAGGACGGTTGCGCATGCTCAACGGCGTAGAGGGCGGGGCAAAATGAAAAAATGTCCTGACGGGGGGGGGGGGGGAAGGTGAGCCTTTGGATTTCGTCACGGAGGTTCTCCCTTGCCGCTCCGCCCACTGAGGGCGGGGCAAGCGCTATAACGCAGAGTGATTGGCTGCTTTGGCCTTCCGTTTGACAACGGGCCAATCCAGAAAGGGGCTTCTGCGGTGGAAGGGAGGGACCGGTGGAGGAAGCGTCATTTCGCTCTTTTGCCCGGGTATTATTAGTATTATTAGTCGCTTGTCACCTGAAGGTCTCCAAGTGACTTGCAGCACACAAAAAATGTATAATCAGGTTGGATAAAAATCAATGATTTTTTTTAATAATAAAAAAATCGGATTTCCCCCCCCCCATTTAAATCGGATTTTTTCTTTTTAATCGGGTTTTATTTTTATTTAAATCGGATTTTTAAAATAAAAAAGCTTTGGGAGGAAAAAAACTTTCTAAGATTTATATTATTTTTTCTTTTAATTTTATTTGCTTAATTGAAATAAATAAAAGAAATATTCGTCATCCATTAATACAAAATTATAAAGCAAATCAACTAAAAGAAAATAAAATCTAATATAACAAAATAAAGAATATCTTCTTACTTTACATTTAACTTCCCATCCACTCCATATTTCACATTTTGTTGTTGTTCAGTCGTTCAGTCGTGTCCGACACTTCGTGACCCCATGGACCAGAGCAGGCCAGGCACTCCTGTCTTCCACTGCCTATCTATCTATCTATCTATCTATCTATCTATCTATCTATCTATCTCTCTATCTGCCCCATGGACCAGAGCACGCCAGGCACTCCTGTCTTCCACTGCCTATCTATCTATCTATCTATCTATCGTGTCCGACTCTCCGTGACCCCATGGACCAGAGCACGCCAGGCACGCCTATCCTTCACTGCCTCTCGCAGTTTGGCCAAACTCATGTTAGTAGCTTCAAGAACACTGTCCAACCATCTCATCCTCTGCCGTCCCCTTCTCCTTGTGCCCTCCATCTTTCCCAACATCAGGGTCTTTTCCAGGGAGTCTTCTCTTCTCATGAGGTGGCCAAAGTACTGGAGCCTCAACTTCAGGATCTGTCCTTCCAGTGAGCACTCAGGGCTGATTTCTTGAAGAATGGAGAGGTTGGATCTTCTTGCAGTCCATGGGACTCTCAAGAGTCTCCTCCAGCACCAGAATTCAAAAGCATCAATTCTTCGGCGATCAGCCTTCTTTATGGTCCAGCTCTCACTTCCGTACATTACTACTGGGAAAACCAGAGCTTTAACTATACGGACCTTTGTTGGCAAGGTGATGTCTTTGCTTTTTAAGATGCTGTCTAGGTTTGTCCTTGCTTTTCTCCCAAGAAGCAGGCGTCTTCTAATTTCGTGAGTGCTGTCACCATCTGCAGTGATCATGGAACCCAAGAAAGTGAAATCTCTCACTGCCTCCATTTCTTCCCCTTCTATTTGCCAGGAGGTGATGGGACCAGTGGCCATGATCTTAGTTTTTTTGATGTTGAGCTTCAGACCATATTTTGCGCTCTCCTCTTTCACCCTCATTAAAAGGTTCTTTAATTCCTCCTCACTTTCTGCCATCAAGGTTGTATCATCAGCATATCTGAGGTTGTTGATATTTCTTCCGGCAATCTTAATTCCGGTTTGGGCTTCATCCAGTCCAGCCTTTCGCATGATGAATTCTGCATATAAGTTAAATAAGCAGGGAGACAATATACAGCCTTGTCGTACTCCTTTCCCAATTTTGAACCAATCAGTTATTCCATATCCAGTTCTAACTGTAGCTTCTTGTCCCACATAGAGATTTCTCAGGAGATGGATAAGGTGATCAGGCACTCCCATTTCTTGAAGAACTTGCCATAGTTTGCTGTGGTCGACACAGTCAAAAGCTTTTGCGTAGTCAATGAAGCAGAAGTAAATGTTTTTCTGGAACTCTCTAGCTTTCTCCATAATCCAGCGCATGTTTGCAATTTGGTCTCTGGTTCCTCTGCCCCTTCGAAATCCAGCTTGCACTTCTGGCAGTTCTCGGTCCACATACTGCTTAAGAATTTTTAGCAAAACCTTGCTAGCGTGTGAAATGAGCGCAATTGTGCGGTAGTTGGAGCATTCTTTGGCACTGCCCTTCTTTGGGATTGGGATGTAGACTGATCTTCTCCAATCCTCTGGCCACTGCTGAGTTTTCCAAACTTGCTGGCATATTGAGTGTAGCACCTTAACAGCATCATCTTTTAAAATTTTAAATTTTAAATTCTGATGTTGCTCTATAGACCCAGTAGGTGGCTCTGTGGTATGAGGGAGGTTGACAGCTCAAACTAAAAAAGTTTGACTTTGGATAGAAGGAAAGGAGGATGGGAAAAGAAAAACAGCCGCGTTCCATTTTTGAGGGAAAACACACAAATTGAAAAGGACATTGCAAGAATACAGCTGGATACATTTTAGGAATGGAAACAAACAATTACAGTCAACAATAATTCACGTCTTAAAACAGCGTTTACAGAGTAACAAAATATAGGCAAGAAGAAGGTATGTCATCCTATATAATAATATCCCTGTGTCCCTGCATCCGTCCGTGTGTCAGTGGTTTTTTGCCACTGCGCATGCACAACAGGGACGCAGGGATTGGACGACGGGAGAGGGGGGCGTGTCCGAGAGGCAGCGGCGGCGCACGCGCGTCGTCAGTTGGGGCAGCGCCGCCGCCTCGCACGGAGCTCCCAAGGAATCAGAGGGGGGGAGGGAGAGAGAGCGCCGAGCGCCTCCGCTGCCGCTGCTTCCTCCGCCGCCACGCCTAGCGAAGCCCGAGATTGGCGGTGGCCGAGAGGAGCAGGAGGACTGGCGGCGATGGCTGGCCAAGCCGGGCCGCGGCTGCGGCGGCGCTGTGAGCGCGGCTGAGGGTGCGGGCGGGGGAGGCGCGTCGGCTTGGCGGAGGCGAGTGTGCAAGCGAGGAGCATCCGTCTTCCCCTCCGCCGCCGCCTTCAGCGCAAGCGACGCAGCCCAACGTCCGCTCGCTCTTCCTCGGCCGCCACCGCCGCCGCGCGCAAAAAAAGAACTGCTGCCTTTGGTCCCGATCCAGCCTCTCGCTCTCGAGCTGGAAAGTGCCCCCTCCCTTCCCCTCCACCCCGCCAACCTTGGAAAGATCTCCCGGGAGAGGAAGAAAGGTGAGCGGGCGAGCGGGCGCCACACACACATACACCGGCTGGGCTGCAGCCTTTTTGCAGCACACCAGACCCGCTCTGCCCGCCCCGCACGGGGGGGGGGGAATTCCTCGCTCCAACCTTTACCCTCCTCCGTGTGTGTGTGTGAGAGAGAGAGCGCGGCGAACTATGTGTGGAAATGTGGGAAGTAGGGGGGGGAGATAGGTGTGGGGGGGAGATAGGTGTGTGTGTGTGTGTGTGTGTGTGAGAGAGAGAGAGAGAGAGAGAGAGAGAGAGAGAGAGAGAGGCGAACTATGTGTGGAAATGTGGGAAGTAGGGGGGGAGATAGGTGTGGGAGGGAGATAGGTGTGTGTGTGTGTGTGTGAGAGAGAGAGAGAGAGAGAGTGAGAGAGAGAGAGAGAGAGAGAGAGGCGCGAACTATGTGTGGAAATGTGGGAAGTAGGGAGGGAGATAGGGGGATGCAGCGTTTTTGCACGTGGGGATGCGAGGTGGGTGGGGGGAGAGAAGAAGTCTGGCATATCACATATAATCTAGCGCCCGTTATTAACGGGCTAAATTCACTAGTACAGTGATAAATGGAACTGAATGAGCATTGCGAGATACACAGAACATAATCAAAAGTTGATTATATAAAACACAGTTGAGGGTCCTGAATCTCCAGTCCTATATAGTGGAACTTATTCTGATGGCCCACTTTTTGGCTAGAAAGCCAAAGTTGCTGGGCTTTTCTTTGGAAAGCCAGAGTTCTTGAGCTTTTTAAGGAAAGGCAAAGTTCTTGAGCTTTTTGGGGGGGGGGAGTAGGGATGCGGGTGGCGCTGTGGGTTAAACCACAGAGCCTAGGGCTTGCCGATCAGAAGGTCGGCGGTTCAAATCCCCGCGACGGGGTGAGCTCCCGTTGCTCGGTCCCTGCTCCTGCCCACCTAGCAGTTCGAAAGCACGTCAAAGTGCAAGTAGATAAATAGGTACCACTCTGGCGGGAAGGTACCGGTAAACGGCGTTTCCGTGCACTGCTCTGATTCGCCAGAAGCAGCTTGGTCATGTTTTTTTTATTTATTAAAAAATAATAATTTTTATTGGGTTTCCAAACACATAATCACATTCTTAACATAAACAAACAATAAACACAAAAAGAAAAACAACAAGAAACCATACACACAAAAATCCTAATTTTCCCTTCTTCTTTCCTTATCATCTTGTTTGGACTTCCTCCAGTTTCTCCTACTGCGTTTCATTGTCTTACATCTTTAGCAATTTCTTCTCATCCTCGGGTATTATTTTACACAAATCTTATTACCTTACTAGTATATTAAGCCTGTTGCAAAAAACAGGCGCTAGCCGGAGGCGGAGCAGCAGGAGCCGGGGGACCGGGAGGCTTCGGCGGGGGCGACCGGCTGGCCCGTGAGCGGAGGCCGCCTCGCCTCGGACCCCCGCCGGCTGGGCAGCACGCAGGGAAGGGCGCGTGCCGGACGGGGGTCTCCTTCAGGCGGCGGCAGGAGCCTCCATGGGCGGGCGGCGGCAGCGGCAATGGCGCCGGCGCAGTTTCGCCCGTCCGGAAGTGTCTCTGCGTCGTCCTGCCCCCCTCTCCGCCCCCTCCAATCCCTGCGTCCCCGTGTGACATGCGCACAACGCACTTCCGTGACACACGGAAAGGCAGGGACACAGGCTCTTTATTATATAGGATTTTAACTTAAGAGATTTGTGTTGGTCACATGACCCGGAAGCTGTATGCCGGCTCCCTCGGCCAATAAAGCGAGATGAGCGCCGCAACCCCAGAGTCGGAAACAACTGGACTTAACAGTCAGGGGTCCCTTTACCTTTACCTGGATCACTGAGGGGCCAGAGATCTACCAGTAGATCGCGATCTACCTGTTGGACGTGCCTGTTTTAGGAAATGTGGGGTGTGTGCTGCTGTTACCCTAAGCCAGTGTTTCCCAACCAGTGTGCCTCCAGATGTTTTGGGACTACAATTCCCATCATCCCTGACCACTGGTATTGCTAGCGAGGGATGATGGGAGTTGTAGTCCCAAAACATCTGGAGGCACACTGGTTGGGAAACACTGCCCTAAGCATAGCTGTCAACCCTCCCTTTTTTTGCGGGAAACTCCCTTATTCCAATGCCGTTCCCCGCTGCTATCCCGGATTGTTGATATCCCTTAAATTTCCCAGATTTCAAAGGAAGCAGCTCCTCTCCCTCCCTGCCGGCCAGGGAGGCTCCTCAGCTGCGTTGCTCGGCTGCCAATAAGGAGTCTGAGACCGACTGGGGGCGGAGCTTGCATGCCTTGTGCAGCCAGACCCTCACACCCAACCAGACAGACAGCCTGCCTGCCGTCTACGCGCTCGCTCTTTCGCTCACCCGTTCGCGCACAGCCTCTGGAGAGCAGGGTGGCGAGGCTACTTGGTGCCATTGCACCGCCCTGGCGGCATCCCTTATTTTCAAATCCGAAAGTTTGGGGAAAAATCCCTTATTTTCAAATCCGAAAGTTGACAGCTATGACCCTAAGGCTTAGAACAGTGATGGCTAACCTTGACACCCCAGATGTTTTGGAACTACAACTCCCATGATCCCTAGCTAACCGGATCAGTGGTCAGGGATGATGGGAGTTGTAGTCCCAAAACATCTGGAGTGTCAAGGTTAGCCACCACTGTATCTAGGTGGTGACTTGTACCGCGAGCAAGATCCACACCAGTGATGGCTAACCTTGACACCCCAGATGTTTTGGAACTACAACTCCCATGATCCCTAGCTAACCGGATCAGTGGTCAGGGATGATGGGAGTTGTAGTCCCAAAACATCTGGAGTGTCAAGGTTAGCCACCACTGTATCTAGGTGGTGACTTGTACCGCGAGCAAGATCCACACCAGTGATGGCTAACCTTGACACCCCAGATGTTTTGGAACTACAACTCCCATGATCCCTAGCTAACAGGACCAGTGGTCAGGGATGATGGGAGTTGTAGTCCCGAAACATCTGGAGTGTCAAGGTTAGCCATCACTGGCTTAGAAAGAATCCACAGCTCACACTAACAGAAGCCAAAGAGTCACGGAGTATAAAGAGCAGATTTTTAAATTATTTGTCAAATATTTAGACAGAGGCCTCTGTAAACAGGATTATTTTTTTTCCCCATTTTGGTATTTCTGCTGAGGTTTCCCCCATAAATTCCAACCCTGTTTCTCCTTCCCCATCGTCGGTGGTGCCAAACCCTTTTGCAAAAACAGGGAGCTGCTGCCATCAGACGTTGCCATATTTGGTTGCAGTCTCCCAACTTGGTCTGGAGCGTGTGAGTTCCTTCACTTTGAAGGGGATGTTTCCTAGTTCTGCTGGATCTCTCAGCGGCTTTGACACCATCGACCGTAACATCCTTCTGGACCGCCTAGAGGGGTTGGGAGCTGGGGGCACTGTTATACAGTGGTTCCGCTCCTTCTTCCTGGGCCGTGTTCAGAAAGTGGTGGTGGGGGATGAGTGTTCAGACCCCTGGGCTCTCACTTGTGGGGTGCCTCAGGGTTCTGTCCTCTCCCCCATGCTTTTTAACATCTACATGAAGCCGCTGGGAGAGATCATCAGGGGGTTTGGGCTGGGTGTCCATCAGTATGCGGATGATACCCAGCTCTACCTCTCTTTCAAATCAGAACCAGTGAAGGCGGTGAAGGTCTTATGTGAGCGTCTGGAGACGATTGGAGGATGGATGGCGGCGAACGGATTGAGGTCGAATCCTGACAAGACAGAAGTGCTGTTTTTGGGGGACAGGAGGCGGGCAGGTGTGGAGGACTCCCTGGTCCTGAATGGGGTAACTGTGCCCCTGAAGGACCAGGTGCGCAGCCTGGGAGTCATTTTGGACTCACAGCTGTCCATGGAGGCACAGATTAATTCTGTATCCAGGGCAGCTGTCTACCAGCTCCATCTGGTACGCAGGATGAGACCCTACCTGCCCGCAGACTGTCTCGCCAGAGTGGTGCATGCTCTAGTTATCTCCCGCTTGGATTACTGCAATGCGCTCTACGTGGGGCTACGTTTGAAGGTGACCCGGAAACTACAATTAATCCAGAATGCGGCAGCTAGACTGGTGACTGGGAGCGGCCGCCGAGACCACATAACACCGGTCCTGAGAGATCTACATTGGCTCCCAGTACGTTTCCGAGCACAATTCAAAGTGTTGGTGCTGACCTTTAAAGCCCTAAACGGCCTCGGTCCTGTATACCTGAAGGAGCGTCTCCACCCCCATCTTTCAGCCTGGACACTGAGATCCAGCGCCGAGGGCCTTCTGGCGGTTCCCTCACCACGAGAAGCCAAGTTACAGGGAACCAGGCAGAGGGCCTTCTCGGTAGTGGCGCCCGCCCTGTGGAACGCCCTCCCTTCAGATGTCAAAGAAAACAACAACTATCAGACCTTTAGAAGACATCTGAAGACAGCCCTGTTTAGGGAGGCTTTTAATGTTTTATAGATTATTGTATTTTAATGCTCTGTTGGAAGCCGCCCAGAGTGGCTGGGGAAACCCAGCCAGATGGGCGGGGTATAAATAATAAATTATTATTATTATTATTATTATTATTATTATTATTATTATATTTGAGGTCAATTGGGGAGAGTCCAAATGGTTTCAGGACGGTCTTCCAGTGCCGTTTCAGACACGTGGCTTATATCTTTACTAGTTGAATTTAGCCCATTAATAACGGGCGCTAGAACATATGTCGCCGCCTCTCCCGGCACCCAGGGCTGAGGCGAGTCGACAGCGGCCACCTCAGCCCATTTTTCCAAGCACCGCCTCCACCGCCGCCGCCTCCTCCTCTCCGCCTCAGCGTCCGCAACGCGAAGTTTAGCCGGCGGGCCATGGAGGTCGCGGGGCGCGAGGACGCGCTGCTGGCGGCGGCGGCAGGGGCTGCGCGGGAGGAGAAGCAGCAGCGGCCGGAGGAGCTGAGCGGCGGGATGGGCGAGCGGGGGCAGCGAGCAGCGGCGCCCGCGGGAGGGGGCGACTCGCGGAGGGGCGCCGGAGCAGCAGCCCGAGCCGGAGCCCGAGCAGTGGGCCTCGGCAGCCTCGGAGGTGGCGGCAGCGGGTGAGCGCAGGCGGACAGTGGCACCCCGGCAGCGAGCTCTTCTGGGGACCCGGCGGGCGGGCGGCCCGATCCTCCGCGTGCGCGCTCGGAAGGAAGCCATCCTCCCCATCTCCGTGCGAGGCGGCGGCACTGAGGCAACTGACGACGACGCTGCCTCTCGGACACGCCCCCCTGTCCGCCCGCTCCAATCCCTGCGTCCGTCTGGGACATGCGCAGTGGCCAATTCCACTGACACACGGACTGGACGCAGGGACACAGGGACTTTATTATATAGGATGTTTGCCTTGTACATTTATGAACATGGACTTTATATCTTGGGGACCTTCAGTTCTTATCACACTCTGAAGGAAGTAGACGCTTCCATGTCTGGTGTTGAGGAGAAGCCTTCTAAGCAAGCGTCTAGGGCAGCAATGGCTAACCTTGACACTCCAGATGTTTTGGGACTACAACTCCCATCATCCCTGACCACTGATCCTGTTAGCTAGGGATGATGGGAGTTGTAGTTCCAAAACATCTGGGGTGTCAAGGTTAGCCATCACTGGTCTAGGGTGAAAGTTGTCGCCTTCTTCCAAACATGCTTTGCAGCGAAGCGGCCAAAACCCTCCCATTTTGTGTCCCTCCATTTCCAACATAACCAAATAAAGCTCTTTCTCCCCGCGGCTTCTTCTCAAATGACTAATGCACTGGAAACCTCTTCCGAGGCCCCGTGCTTATACTTCGTTCCTGTTTGGAAAAGCCAGCCAAGTCTCCATTTGTCTCCGTTTTATTACGCTTGCCAGGAACTGATAGACACCCGACGAAATTTGTTTTATTTCCCGTTGAGCACATTGCAGGCTCAGGATTCTCTCCCAGCCGATGGGAAACGGCCTTTTCTGAAAGCGAGCCTCCATGGTTTTACTAGCGCTCCTTGCCTCGGTTTTCCTTGGTGCCTTGTCTCCTTAGAATCCTAGAATCCTAGAGTTGGAAGAGACCCCAAGGGCCATCCAGTCCAACCCCCTGCCAAGCAGGAATCATTATTCATATTATTACTAGAATCCTAGAATCCTAGAGTTGGAAGAGACCCCAAGGGCCATCCAGTCCAACCCCCTGCCAAGCAGGAATCATTATTAATATTATTATTATTAGAATCCTAGAATCCTAGAGTTGGAAGAGACCCCAAGGGCCATCCAGCCAACCCCCTGCCAAGCAGGAATCATTATTCATATTATTATTAGAATCATAGACTCCTAGAGTTGGAAGAGACCCCAAGGGCCATCCAGTCCAACCCCCTGCCAAGCAGGAAACACCATCAAAGCATTCCTGACAGGTGGCTGTCAAGCCTCTGCTTAAAGACCTCCAAAGAAGGAGACTCCACCACACTCCTTGGCAGCAAATCCCACTGTCGAACAGCTCTTACTGTCAGGAAGTTCTTCCTAGTGCTTAGGTGGAATCTTCTTTCTTGTAGTTTGAATCCATTGCTCCGTGTCCTCTTCTCAGGAGCAGCAGAAAACAACCTTTCTCCCTCCTCTATATGACATCCTTTGATATATTTGAACATGGCTATCATATCACCCCTGGACCTTCTCTTCTCCAGGCTAAACATACCCAGCTCCCTAAGCCGTTCCTCATAAGGCATCGTTTCCAGGCCTTTGACCATTTTGGTTGCCCTCCTCTGGACACGTTCCAGCTTGTCAGTATCCTTCTTGAACTGTGGTGCCCAGAACTGGACACAGTATTCCAGGTGAGGTCTGACCAGAGCGGAATACAGTGGGACTATTCCTTCTCTTGATCTAGATGCTATACTCCTATTGATGCAGCACAGAATTGCATGGGCTTTTTGAGCTGCTGCATCACACTGTTGACTCATGTCAAGTTTATGGTCTACCCAGACTCCTAGATCCTTTTCACATGTACCGCTCTGGTCAGACCTCACCTGGAATACTGTGTCCAGTTCTGGGCACCACAGTTCAAGAAGGATACTGACAAGCTGGAACGTGTCCAGAAGAGGGCAACCAAAATGATTAAAATACATTAACACTAACACAATGTAACACAGGCATCCCCAACCTTCGATCCTCCATATGTTTTGGACCAATTCCCATCATCCCTGACCACTGGACCTGTTAGCTAGGGATAATGGGAGTTGTAGGCCAAAACATCTGGAGGGCCGCAGGTTGCCTATGCCTGATGTAACAGCACACAGTGGGAATCCAAGCTTAGTCGACATAAATGGGTGAGAATCAAACCTGAATCAGCACAAATGGCCAGTCCTTATTGTGCAAGTGTATCTATATATATAAAAACTAGTGACACGTTCAGCCCGTTAAATTAACGGGCGCTAGAAGATATGTGGTGAAACATTTGTAAAAGCAGGCTGAGGTCCCTCTACCCCTTTCCTACCTCTGTGGCCCCCTCTACCCCTTTCCTACCTCTGAGGTACCTCTACTCCTTTCCTACCTCTGTGGCCCATGTACCCCTTTCCTACCTCTGTGGCACCTCTACCCCTTTCCTACCTCTGAGGTCCCTCTACTCCTTTCCTACCTCTGTGGCCCATATACCCCTTTCCTACCTCTGTGGCACCTCTACCCCTTTCCTACCTCTGAGGTACCTCTACTCCTTTCCTACCTCTGTGGCCCATGTACCCCTTTCCTACCTCTGTGGCACCTCTACCCCTTTCCTACCTCTGAGGTACCTCTACTCCTTTCCAACCTCTGTGGCCCATGTACCCCTTTCCTACATCTGTGGCACCTCTACCCCTTTCCTACCTCTGAGGTCCCTCTACTCCTTTTCTACCTCTGTCCCCTCTACCCTTTTCCTACCTCTATCCTCCCTTATAGCCCTTTCCCTACCCAGAACCCATCCCTATTGACCTCTGAGTGTTCGTGCATGTTGTCCCTCTTCCCTTTTCCTATCTCCCTCGCCCCGGAAAGGCACAGCCCCGCCCTCGTCCGCTCCCGGCCAATCCGAGGCCCGAAGTCTCTGCGTCGTCCAATCCCTGCGTCCCTATAGGACATGCGCAGTGGGAAATTTCCACTGGCACACGGAACGCATGCAGAGACACTTCAACTTTATTATATAGGATGTTCCCATTGCGCGTTTGTCCGAAACACCCTTGCTCCGTAACCGCTGGACCAAATCGCATCAAATTTGGACACAGCGTTTCCATTAGCATCTCAAAGTAATCTGGCATAATAAAAATTCAGAAAAACCACACCTGTCATACCTAAAATAAAGAAAAAACACAATGAAAATCTGGCGCAGGCATTATACATCACCAGCAGAAGCTCTGAAGACACCAGTAGCATCCTATAGAAAGGCAGATCGCGCGCTGTCACCAGCAAAAGCTGTGAAGGGTGGCGCCAAATAATGACGCCATCAACCGAGCAACTGAAACCACCAAGGCGGCCATTAGCAGACAACCCACAGAGCCATTACCAGACAAAGGCAAACGGCCAAACCCAGAGCCACAGCCACAGGCCGCAACCCAAAAACACTCCCCCCCCTCCCAGGCCTCGCCTCTACTTTACAGCCTACAGACTAGGCCTCGGCTGTACTGACTATCCCGAATGGAGCCGAGTGGGGGGGGGAGGAGGGGCCCGAATAGGTCATGGGCTGACCCAGGGTGGGGGAAGTCACAGGGATGACTCGGGGGGAGGGGGGACTGGATACCTCATGGGTCACTGCAGGATGGGAGGAATCACAGGGATGAGACAACAATGGGGGGGGAGGACAAAACCCATAGCCCAGGGGGTGGGGTTTGTTTTGGCTGCGGCTGCTACTGATGGTAATAAGCATAAAATCAGCCACAGCAAGACGTGGCCCGGGTCAGCTAGTGATATATAAAATGAGGTGATGATGTGCACTAGGCATAGGCAAACATGGCCCTCCAGCTGTTTTGGGACTACAGCTCCCATCATCAGGACCAGTGGTCAGGGATGATGGGACCAGTGGTCAGGGATGATGGGAACTGTAGTCCCGAAACATCTGGAGGGGTCCGAGTTTGGCCATGCCTGATCTAGGACATAATGATAATTGTTTCTTATAACATCTGAGAGAACCTTTGCCACGCCCAGTGTAATATCATTTGACCTGTCTTCCGAAAGATATTTAACATGGGAGACTTCGGATTTTCCTGGCAAATTTGCCAAGAAGGGCTTGTTCAGTTGATCCCTTGCTTCCTCATATTGCCCACAATGCAGTAGGAAGGATATGCTACATACAATCGGTGGAAACTGGAATCCTTTGTTTGACACTTTATCAACACCACTGGGCGGAGCTGCCCTTTTGCGGAACGATTCGGTTGCAACCTATTCCTTTGCAAATCAACGTTGGACTTTTAACTCCTCAAGCTCCTGGGTTTTCGTTGGCAGGAGATAAGCCACTTTTTGGCTTCCAACGTAACAAAAGGGCTTATTGCAGTCTAGAATTTCCTTCCCCGTTTTCTTTTAAATCCTGCTTTGCACATCTGCAAGCAGGAAAATTGCTTTTTTCGTTTTTCTTCTAGCAAGCATGAAAAAGCCAGTTCTCTTATAAGTCACTAGTAATTTAAGCCCGTAAAGATTACGGGCTCTAGAAGAAAGGCGGCGGCGGGAGCCTCCAGGAACGGGAGGCTCCGCTGGAGGTGTGCGGGCGGCAGCGGCGCGAACGACCCGACGCCAAACGCTTTTCCCTCCGCCGCTAAACACCTCCCGGTTGCCGCGCTTTCCCCTCCCCCGCCAAGGTGCCACAGCGGCTGCTGCAGGTACGGAGGGGGAGAAGCAGCAGCGCGCGGGGAGCAGCCGCCATTGCGGCTGAAGCAGAGAGGTTTGGAGGCTCGCAAAGCGCAAGCGCTTCGCTCGCGCTGCGCTCCAACCTCAGGCTCCTCCTCCTCTCTCTCCTCTCCAATCCGTGTGTCACTGGAGCGCACGCGCAGTTGCAATTTCCTCTGACACACGGAAAGCTACGGAGGGACATAGGCTCTTTATTATATAGGATGTCAGACCAATCTGATCTCATTTTTTGACAGAATTACAAGCCTGGTAGATGAAGGGAACGCCGTGGATGTAGCCTATCTTGATTTCAGCAAGGCCTTTGTCAAGGTGCCCCATGATATTCTTGTAAAGAAGCTGGTCAAATGCGGGCTAGACAATGCTACCATTCAGTGGATTTGTAACTGGCTGACTGACCGAACCCAAAGGGTGCTCATCAATGGCTCCTCTTCATCCTGGAGAGAAGTGACTAGTGGGGTGCAACAGGGTTCTGTCTTGGGCCCAGTCTTCTTCAACATCTTGATCAAGGACTTGGATGATGGGCTTGAAGGCATCCTGATCAAGTTTGCAGATGACACCAAATGGGGAGGGGTGGCTAATACCCCAGAGGACAGGATCACACTTCAAAATGACCTGAACAGATTAGAGAACTGGGCCAAGGCAAACAGGATGAATTTTAACAGGGAGAAATGTAAAGTGCTACACTTGGGCCAAAAAAAATGAAAGGCACAAATACAGGATGGGTGACACCTGGCTTGAGAGCAGTACAAGTGAAAAGGATCTAGGAGTCTTGGTAGACCACAAACTCGACATGAGTCAACAGTGTGATGCAGCAGCTAAAAAAGCCCATGCAATTCTGGGCTGCATCCAGAGGAGTATAGCATCTAGATCAAGGGAAGGAATAGTACCACTGTATTCCGCTCTGGTCAGACCTCACCTGGAATACTGTGTCCAATTCTGGGCACCACAGTTCAAGAAGGATACTGACAAGCTGGAACGTGTCCAGAGGAGGGCAACCAAAATGGTCCAAGGCCTGGAAACGATGCCTTATGAGGAACGGCTTAGGGAGATGGGTATGTTTAGCCCAGAGAAGAGAAGGTTAAGGGGTGATATGATAGCCATGTTCAAATATATAAAAGGATGTCATCTAGAGGAGGGAGAAAGGTTGTTTTCTGCTGCTCCAGAGAAGTGGACACGGAGCAATGGATTCAAACTACAAGAAAGAAGATTCCACCTCAACATTAGGAAGAACTTCCTGACAGTAAGAGCTGTTTGACAGTGGAATTTGCTGCCAAGGAGTGTGGTGGAGTCTCCTTCTTTGGAGGTCTTTAAGCAGAGGCTTGACAGCCACCTGTCAAGAATGCTTTGATGGTGTTTCCTGCTTGGCAGGGGGTTGGACTGGATGGCCCTTGGGGTCTCTTCCAACTCTAGGATTCTAGGATTCTAATAATAATATTAATAATGATTCCTGCTTGGCAGGGGGTTGGACTGGATGGCTCTTGGGGTCTCTTCCAACTCTAGGATTCTAGGATTCTAATAATAATATTAACAATGATTCCTGCTTGGCAGGGGGTTGGACTGGATGGCCCTTGGGGTCTCTTCCAGCTCTAGGATTCTAGGATTCTAATAATAATATGAATAATGATTCCTGCTTGGCAGGGGGTTGGACTGGATGGCCCTTGGGGTCTCTTCTTCTGCTCCAGAGAAGCGGACACGGAGCAATGACGTCACGTGGCCCGCCCCCTCGCCTAGGGCGCCAAAATCCCTAGCACCGGTCCTGGTTCCATGATCACTGCAGATGGTGACAGCAGTCATGAAATTAAAAGACACCTGCTTCTTGGGAGAAAAGCGATGACAAACCTAGACAGCATCTGGAAAAGCAGAGAGTTCCCTCCTCAGGCGCTGTCCTAGAAACAATACTCTTCATCCCCAAGTTGTCCTGTTAATGCACGGTCCGCTCCAGGTCACGAGCAACGCAAGCAAAAACCAATGAAAGGTCACGATTCTGGAATTAAGTTTGGCCAAATTACCGGATTTTTTGCTCTATAAGGCGCACCTCACCATAGGACGCACCTAGTTTTTAGAGGGGAAAAGCCCCAATTTTTTGAGGATCAGCTCAAATTTCTGCAGCTTCTTTTGCAAAGGAGAAAAGCCCCATTTTTTGTGGATCAGCTCAAATCTCTGCAGCTTCTTTTGCAAAGGAGAAAAGCCCCATTTTTTGTGGATCAGCTCAAAGTTGTTGAGCTTACTTTGCAAAGGGAAAAAACCCTGTTTTATGGGGTTTAACTCACAGTTCTGCAGCTTCAGGAAAGGGAGCCATTTCTACAGTTTCCAGACAGATAATCTAATCAGCCAGTCACATGTCGCTGGGGAAACAAGGGGGCAGGGCTGGAATCTCTCTCCCTTATCTCTCTCCCCGATCGTTTGCTGAGCAGCTGCTAAGGGGGCTTCCTTTCAACACCCCCTTCTCTCTCTCTTTTTTAAAAAAGCACGATCTGCTTTTGCCCCTGGGCAGTTCAGCTCCAGGGACCACACATTCGCTCCATAAGACGCACAGACATTTCCCCTTACTTTTTAGGAGGAAAAAAGTGTGTCTTATGGAGTGAAAAATACGGTAAGTTTGGCAGGAGAAGGTGTGGTGGCCCTTCACATCAAGTCAGCCAACACGCTGTGAAAACGAATCTGGATCCCATATACAGCTCACGATTCCGGCCCCGGGCGGCTTTCTGGTTTTTTCCATTGCCGTAATTCAACATTATCTCCCTGCCGCATATGTACACAGTTTAGATAGCTGCACAAAGGGGAAATGACTGAAGCGTTGAGGAATTTTTAGCGTCAAGCGGGAGACTGAGTGTGGGGTGGGGGAAGGAGGGAGGGACAAACGCTCCTTCGGAAAGCAAGGAGCAAAGTGCTTTTTAAATGCTCCTATGTTGTTGTTGTTCAGTCGTTCAGTCGTGTCCGACTCTTCGTGACCCCCTGGACCAGCGCACGCCAGGCACTCCTGCCTATCTATCCATCTATCTATCTATCTATCTATCTATCTATCTAATATCTATCTATCTATCTATCTATCTATCTATCTATCTATCTATCTATCTGTTGTTGTTGTTCAGTCGTTCTGTCGTGTCCGACTCTTCGTGATCCCATGGACCAGAGAACGCCAGGCACTCCTGTCTTCCACTGCCTGCCTATCTATCTATCTATCTATCTATCTATCTATCTATCTATCTATCTAATATCTATCTATCTATCTGTTGTTGTTGTTCAGTCGTTCAGTCGTGTCCGACTCTTCGTGACCCCCTGGACCAGAGCACGCCAGGCACTCCTGTCTTTCACTGCCTATCTATCTATCTATCTATCTATCTATCTGTTGTTGTTGTTCAGTCACTCAGTCGTGTCCGACTCTTCGTGACCCCCTGGACCAGAGCACGCCAGGCCCTCCTGTCTTCCACTGCCTATCTATCTATCTATCTATCTATCTATCTATCTATCTATCTATCTATCTATCTATCTGTTGTTGTTGTCGTTCAGTCGTTCAGTCGTGTCCGACTCTTCGTGACCCCATGGACCAGAGCACGCCAGGCACGCCTATCCTTCGCTGTCTCTCGCAGTTTGGCCAAACTCATGTTAGTAGCTTCGAGAACACTGTCCAACCATCTCGTCCTCTGTCGTCCCCTTCTCCTTGTGCCCTCAACCTTTCCCAACATCAGGGTCTTTTCTAGGGAGTCTTCTCTTCTCATGAGGTGGCCAAAGTACTGGAGCCTTAACCTCAGGATCTGTCCTTCTAATGAGCACTCAGGGTTGATTTCTTTAAGAATGGAGAGGTTTGATCTTCTTGCAGTCCATGGGACTCTCAAGAGTCTCCTCCAGCACCAGAATTCAAAAGCATCAATTCTTCGGCGATCAGCCTTCTTTATGGTCCAGCTCTCACTTCCGTACATTACTACTGGGAAAACCATAGCTTTAACTATAATAATGATAATAATAATAATTTATTATTCATACCCCGCCCATCTGGCTGGGTCTCCCCAGCCACTCTGGGCGGCTTCCAGCAAATATTAAAATACATTAACATGTTACAGATTAAAAGCTTCCCTGAACAGGGCTGCCTTCAGGTATTTCCTAAATGTTATATAGTTGTTGATCCCTTTGACCTCTGAAGGGAGGGTGTTCCACAGGGCGGGCGCCACCACCGAGAAGGCCCTCTGCCTGGTTCCCTGTAACTTGGCTTCTCGTGGTGAGGGAACCGCCAGAAGGCCCTCGGCACTGGACCTCAGTGTCCGGGCTGAACGATGGGGGTGGAGACGCTCCTTCAGGTATACTGGACCGAGGCCGTTTAGGGCTTTCAAGGTCAGCACCAACACTTTGAATTGTGCTTGGAAACGTACTGGGAGCCAATGTAGTTCTCTCAGGACCGGTGTTATGTGGTCTCGGCGGCCGCTCCCAGTCACCACTCTAGCTGCTGCATTCTGGATTAATTGCAGTTTCCGGGTCACCTTCAAAGGTAGCCCCACGTAGAGCGCATTGCAGTAGTCCAAGCGGGAGATAACTAGAGCATGCACAACTCTGGCGAGACAGGCAGGGAGGGTCTCATCCAGCGTCCCAGATGGAGCTGCCCTGGATACAGAATTAACCTGCGCCTCCATGGACAGCTGTGAGTCCAAGATGACTCCCAGGCTGCGCACCTGGTCCTTCAGGGGCACAGTTACCCCATTCAGGACCAGGGAGTCCCCCACATCCACCCGCCCCCTGTCCCCCCAAAACAGCACTTCTGTCTTGTCAGGATTCAACCTCAATCTGTTAGCTGCCATCCATCCTCCAACTATACCAGGCATAGGCAACCTTGACCCTCCAGATGTTTTGGGACTACAACTCCCATGATCCCTAGCTAACAGGACCAGTGGTCAGGGGTGATGGGAATTGTAGTCCCAAATTGTAGGTGTTTGGGGACTACAACTCCCATGATCCCTAGCTGACAGGACCAGTGGTCAGGGATGATGGGAATTGTAGTCCCAAATTGTAGATGTTTGGGGACTACAACTCCCATGATCCCTAGCTGACAGGACCAGTGGTCAGAGATGATGCGAATTGTAGCCCCAAATTGTAGATGTTTGGGGACTACAACTCCCATGATCCCTAGCTAGCAGGACCAGTGGTCAGGGATGATGGGAATTGTAGTCCCAAATTGTAGGTGTTTGGGGACTACAACTCCCACCATCCCTAGCTAACAGGACCAGTGGTCAGGGATGATGGGAGTTGTAGTCCCAAATTGTAGGTGTTTGGGGACTACAACTCCCATCATCCCTAGCTAACAGGACCAGTGGTCAGGGATGATGGGAATTGTAGTCGCAAATTGTAGATGTTTGGGGACTACAACTCCCATGATCCCTAGCTGACAGGACCAGTGGTCAGGGATGATGGGAATTGTAGTCCCAAATTGTAGGTGTTTGGGGACTACAACTCCCATCATCCCTAGCTGACAGGACCAGTGGTCAGGGATGATGGGAATTGTAGTCTCAAAACATCTGGAGAGCCAAGGTTGCCTATGCCTGAACTATACGGACCTTTGTTGGCAAGGTGATGTCTTGGCTTTTTTGCTGTATGTCGGTTTTATTTTATTTGCCCTTTTATCTTCTCTTTTGGAAATGTACGTCCAGTTTTTTCCCTTTAATTTTTTTTTTTGGGGGGGGGGTGGCAAGAGAGTGGGGCCCTAAGCTACAGCTTGTTTAGTTTTTATGTAAACCAGGCACTGGCTCCACCCAGCCAGCCCCAACCCTCTCGCTCAGCCGCTTCCTTAGCTTAGTTCCCCTTCCCTGCCTCCTGAGCAAAGGAGCCGCTCCAGAGCCTCTCCTCCTGGGCATCATCCAGGCACCGGGTCCGAGGATCCTTCAGGGTGAGTCTGTCTCTCCCCTCTAACATCTGTCCAAGGAGATCTTGCAGCCGGAGGGTTAGAAGTCGGCTGTCCAACAAGCCAGGCTGGCTGCTGCAGACGACCGTCTCTAACTGTTAGTACGTTTCTTTCTTTTTCTTTTTTATATATATACTAGTTGAAGTTCCTACCTCTGAGGTACCTCTACTCCTTTCCAACCTCTGTGGCCCATGTACCCCTTTCCTACCTCTGTGGCACCTCTACCCCTTTCCTACCTCTGAGGTACCTCTACTCCTTTTCTACCTCTGTGGCCCATGTACCCCTTTCCTACCTCTGTGGCACCTCTACCCCTTTCCTACCTCTGAGGTACCTCTACCCCTTTCCTACCTCTGTGGCCCCCTCTACCCCTTTCCTATCTCTGAGGTACCTCTACTCCTTTCCTACCTCTGTGGCACCTCTACCCCTTTCCTACCTCTGAGGTCCCTCTACCCCTTTCCTACCTCTGTGGCCCATGTACCCCTTTCCTACCTCTGTGGCCCCCTCCACCCCTTTCCTACCTCTGAGCTCCCTCTACTCCTTTTCTACCTCTGTGGCCCATGTACCCCTTTCCTACCTCTGTGGCCCCCTCCACCCCTTTCCTACCTCTGAGGTCCCTCTACTCCTTTCCTACCTCTGTCCCCTCTACCCTTTTCCTACCTCTATCCTCCCTTATAGCCCTTTCCCTACCCAGAACCCATCACTATTGACCTCTGAGTGTTCGTGCATGTTGTCACTCTTCCCTTTTCCTATCTCCCTCGCCCCGGAAAGGCACAGCCCCGCCCTCGTCCGCTCCCGGCCAATCCGAGGCCCGAAGTCTCTGCGTCGTCCAATCCCTGCGTCCCTATAGGACATGCGCAGTGGGAAATTTCCACTGACACACGGAACGCACGCAGGGACACAGGGACTTTATTATAGAGGATATACTAGTTGAAGTTAGCCCGTTGACTAACGGGCGCTAGAGGAAGAGGAGGCAGGAGGCGGCAGAGCGGCTCGCGGGGCCCCGGCGCGCCCTGCTCCCGGCCCCCGCTTCGAGCGCGCTCCGCGGCGCCCGCCAGCGCCCACCTCGCCGCCCCTCCGCAGGAGCAGCAGCGCCAGGGCGAGCTGGTTGCCCGAGGCCCTGGCGCCGCCGCCACGGCCCGGCCCGGGCTCCTCGTTCTCCTCGCTGCCGCTGCCTCCAGGCCGGCCGGCCGTCCTCCGGCGGGGCTGTGAGGGAGGCGGGCGGGCGGCCGTCACTTCCTGTCCGCTGGCCAATCCCTGCGTCCGCGTGTGTCATGCGCAGAACGCACTTCCGTGACACACAGAAAAATAAGGTGGACGCAGGGACACTTCAAGATTATTATATAGGATATACACATAGATATAATTACAGTATATATAAATACAGATAAGTGTTACCACTCTAGTTAGAACAAAATAAAATAAAAAAATTCCTTCCAGTAGCACCTTCGAGACCAACTCAGTTTGTTCTTGGTCTGAGCTTTCGTGTGCATGCACACTTCTTCAGATACACTGAAACAGAAGTCACCAGACCCTTAGATATAGTGAGAGGGTGGGGAGGGGTATTACTCAGAGGGGAGATCTCAAAGTAGCTGTCTTATTGCAAAGGAATTTCAGAAATAGACTGGAAAGAGAAGTTGCTGAGTTGCAACTCATGACCAACTTAAAACCATGGAGAGACCTGGTCTGAACAAAGACATTGGATTCTTATCTCATTATACATGACAAAGCTTTTTTAACCTTCTCACCCCTTGCTTTTTCCTGTAAGACCAATTGCAGTCGTTAACCGTCCTCAACAAGTTTACCACACCTGAGTAAAACCCCTCCCCACCCTCTCACTATATATAAGGGTCTGGTGACTTCTGTTTCAGTGTATCTGAAGAAGTGTGCATGCACACGAAAGCTCATACCAAGAACAAACTGAGTTGGTCTCGAAGGTGCTACTGGAAGGAAATTTTTTATTTTATTCTGTTTTGACTATGACAGACCAACACGGCTATCTACCTTTAACTGGCACTCTAGTTAGAACCAACATAAGAACAGGTCGGTTTAACTATAATGATAAAATTGTCCATATTTGAAAAATAAACTAATTGATAACAATAATATGAGAGATCAATCAAGACAAGTATTTAGAGAACGATGGATTAATATAAGTGTTATATGAGGAACTATTCCAAAGGAACAGTCTCTATGTTGGCGGGCGAATGATCTTGGTGAGAGAAACAGTTTGGTGATATAATTAAGTTTATAGATAGACTAGTTGAAGTAACGGGCGCTAGAGGAGGAGGAGGCAGGAGGAGGCAGAACAGCGGCCGCTGGGGGGTGGAGAGGGGCTCCCTCCCCCTTCTTCTTTTTCCCCGGCGGCGGCTGCAGCGGCGGCGAGCCGCGGGGATTAGGCTCTGCCTCTGCGTCCGTGCGAGGCAGCGGCGCTGGCGCAACTGAGAACGCGCGTGCGCCGCCGCTGCCTCTTGGACACGCCCCCCTCTCCGCCCGCTCCAATCCCTGCATCCGTGTGGGTCCCGGACATGCGCAGTAGCGCACTTCCGTGACACACAGAACGGACGCAGGGACACAGCAAGTTTATTATATGGGATATATGAATGTAAAATAAATAGAGTAAGAAATGTACAATGAAAGATCTACATTCTCGCTGTATGAAAAATATACTGAAGGGATGGACATGAAGTCGACCTGAGCCGGATTATTGATTGGATTATAGTTTTGTAATTTATTTTGGCTTATTGGGTTGGTAACCAAGTGAAGGTAATGGTAATTGTAGAAACGTATACAATCTTTACACTTTTATGTATTTTTATTTGTTTTGCATTAGCATTTACATTGTACTCAACTAGCAACATTGTAATTATAGGATTGTATTAGATGACTAGTAAATTAAGCCTGTTAACAAAAACAGGCGCTAGAAAGCTCTCTCTCTCTCTCTCTCTCTCTCTCACACACACACACACACACACACACACACCTCCCCCCCCCCCACTTCCCAGACCTCCACAAACAGTTTGGCTCTGTCTCCCTCCCTCTCCCTCCCCCTCCCACACACACAGCGCCGGCCAACCGCCCGCTGCAGGTGGACGGCAGCAGGAGGTCTTGGGGCCACGGCGCTTTGCGCCTGTGGCCCAAGGCGGCAAGGCAGCAGGAGCCGCCGCCGCTGCGCTGATGGGCACAGCGGAAAGCTGCGCTCCAAAGGCGGGAAGGCTGCAGTGCCCCGCCGCCGCTCCTCCCTCACCGGCTGCGCCGCGGGGCAGCCGGAGCCCTATGTTCCTCGGGGCGCCTCCCGCTTCTCCCCTCCCCGGTGGTCGGCCTGGGCCGGGCTCCTCGTCCTCCTCGCCGCCCCTGCTACCTCCAAGCCGGCCGGCCGTCCTCCTGGAAGAGGTGGGGGGGTGAAGGGGGAGGGGAGAGCGATCGGGCCTGCATTTGTTGGAGGGGCGGCGGCGGCGGCGGCCGAGAGCGGAGCGAGACCCTCGCGGCGGCCAGGGGAGCTCCAGAACCGCCGCCACCCGCCACCAGCCGAGGCCAAGAGTGTCCGGCCTGGACGGGGGCCTCGGCAGTCTCGGAGGCGGCGGCAGCGGGTGAGCGCAGGCGGACAGGGGCACCCCGGCAGCGCGCTCAGCTCCATGCGAGGCGGCGGCAGTGAGGCAACGGATGACGCGCATGCGCCGCCGCCTCCTCTCGGACACGCCCCCCTCTCCAATCCCTGCTCCAATCCCTGCGTCCGTCTCCGACATGCGCAGTGGAAATTTCCACTGACGGACGGACACGGACGCAGGGACATTAGAGAATTATTATATAGGACTAGTATATTAAGCCTGTTGCAAAAAAACAGGCGCTAGCCGGAGGCGGAGCAGCAGGAGCCGGGGGGACCGGGAGGCTTCCGCGGGGGCGACCGGCTGGCCCGTCAGCGGAGGCCGCCTCGCCTCGGACCCCCGCCGGCTGGGCAGCGCGCAGGGAAGGGCGCGTGCCGGACGGGGGTCTCCTTCAGGCGGCGGCAGGAGCCTCCATGGGCGGGCAGCGGCAATGGCGCTGGCGCAGTTTCGCCCGGCCGGAAGTGTCTCTGCGTCGTCCCGCCCCCCTCTCCGCCCCCTCCAATCCCTGCGTCCCCGTGTGACATGCGCACAACGCACTTCCGTGACACACGGAAAGGCAGGGACACAGGCTCTTTATTATATAGGATGGAGTTTCAATAAAGATTTTTTGCAATAAAAAAATAAAAATAAAATAATTGATAACAATAATAATGATACACGACCGGTTCTTGACTTCTTGTCGATACCCTTGCATAATTTCCTCATATTGAATGTACACAGCCCTGTAACCCTGCTCCTTGACATATTTTTTTTACATTCTTAAGTCTCTCTGTTCCCTTAACCTGTTCTGCTAATGCTAACTTATGTTTATTCCTCAAATGCCAACATAGATAAAGAATTTTTACTACCGTATTTTTTGCTCCACAACGCGCACTTTTTTCCTTCTAAAAAGGAAGGGGGAAAGTCTGTGCGCGTTATGGAGCGAAGGCATGGTCCCTGGAGCTGAATTGCCCAGGGACCAAAAGAAGATTGAGCTTTTTCTTTGACAAAGAGAGAAGGGGGGGTTGAAAGGCTGCCGCTTTACAGCTGATCAGCAAGAGATCGGGAAGAGAGAGAAGGTCGCTGGCTCCCTTCCTGCAGAGGAGGCTGTGGTTTCCCCAGCGACATGTGACTGGCTGATGAGATTATCTGTTTGGAAACTGTAGAAAGGGCTTTGAGCTGATCCTTTTGCAACTGGGGCTTTTCTTTGCAAAAGCAGCAGCACAACTTTGAGCTGATCCTTTTGCAAATGGGTCTTTTCTCCTTTGCAAAAGCAGCAGCACAACAACTTTGAGCTGCTCCTTTTGCAGATGGGTCTTTTCTCCTTTGCAGAAGCAGCAGCAGCACAACTTGAGCTGCTCCTTTTGCAGATGGGTCTTTTCTCCTTTGCAAAAGCAGCAGCAGCAGCACAACTTTGAGCTGCTCCTTTTGCAAATGTGTCTTTTCTCCTTTGCAAAAGCAGCAGCACAACTTTGAGCTGCTCCTTTTGCAAATGGGTCTTTTCTCCTTTGCAAAAGCAGCAGCACAACTTTGAGCTGCTCCTTTTGCAAATGGGTCTTTTCTCCTTTGCAAAAGCAGCAGCACAACAACTTTGAGCTGATCCTTTTGCAAATGGGGCTTTTCTTCTTCCAAAAGAAGATGCACAACTTTGAACTGATCCTCAAAAAGGGGGGCTTTCCCCCTTTCCTCCTCAAAAAACTAGGTGCGCGTTATGGTCCGGTGCGCGTTATGGAGCGAAAAAGACGGGATATTTTAAAACATATTTTTTGTAACTATCCCACTTTTCCTGTTAGTACGTTTCTTGCTGGCGTGGGGAATGCCCTTTCCCCGACTTATTCCGGAGGGAAAGTTTGGGCTAGTTCATTAATTGGCGTTGTCAATTGCCAGCGAATTAATGTGCCACTTTTCTTTCGCTTTCTGTGATCTCACAATCGGGCAGGGTTTGATTAGGCCCTCAGCTACTGAAGGTCATGGGGGCCCTTGATCTGTCCAGCTGTCCTTTGTCAACAACAAAGTGTCGCTGTTTTGTGTGTGCTGAATGTATGCTGTATGGTGATTGATGGACCTAATAAGTATTTCGTAACAGTAATAAGTATTTCGTAACAGCGTCTTCTAATTTGGTAACAGCAGTCACGAAATTAGAAGACGCCTGCTTCTTGGGAGAAAAGCAATGACAAACCTAGACAGCATCTTAAAAAGCAAAGACATCACCTTGCCGACAAAGGTCTGTATAGTTAAAGCTATGGTTTTCCCAGTAGTAATGTACGGAAGTGAGAGCTGGACCATAAAGAAGGCTGATCGCTGAAGAATGGATGCTTTTGAATTCTGGTGCTGGAGGAGACTCTTGAGAGTCCCATGGACTGCAAGAAGATCCAACCTCTCCATTCTTAAAGAAATCAGCCCTGAGTGCTCACTAGAAGGACAGATCCTGAAGTTGAGGCTCCAGTACTTTGGCCACCTCATGAGAAGAGAAGACTCCCTAGAAAAGACCCTGATGTTGGGAAAGATGGAGGGCACAAGGAGAAGGGGACGGCAGAGGATGAGATGGTTGGACAGTGTTCTCGAAGCTACTAACATGAGTTTGGCCAAACTGCGAGAGGCAGTGAAGGATAGGCGTGCCTGGCGTGCTCTGGTCCATGGGGTCACGAAGAGTCGGACACGACTGAACAACTGAACAACAACAACAACAGATGATAGATAGATAGAGATTAGATAGATAGGTAGATAGATAGATAGATAGATAGATAGATAGATAGATAGAGATAGATTAGATAGATAGATAGATAGATAGATAGAGATAGATAGATGATATATAGATAGGCAGTGGAAGACAGGAGTGCCTGGCCTGCTCTGGTCCAGGGGGTCACAAAGAGTCGGACACGACTGAACGACTGAACAACAACAACAACAACAGATAGATAGATAGATAGATAGATAGATAGATAGATAGATAGAGATAGATTAGATAGATAGATAGATAGATAGATAGATAGATAGATAGATAGGCAGTGGAAGACAGGAGTGCCTGGCCTGCTCTGGTCCATGGAGTCACGAAGAGTCGGACACGACTGAACGACTGAACAACAACAACAGATAGATAGATAGATAGATAGATAGATAGATAGATAGATAGAGATTAGATAGATAGGCAGGGGAAGACAGGAGTGCCTGGCCTGCTCTGGTCCATGGGGTCACGAAGAGTCGGACACGACTGAACGACCTGAACAACAACAACAGATAGATAGATAGATAGATAGATAGATAGATAGATAGAGATTAGATAGATAGATAGGCAGGGGAAGACAGAGTGCCTGGCCTGCTCTGGTCCATGGGGTCACGAAGAGTCGGACACGACTGAACGACTGAACAACAACAACAACAGATAGATAGATAGATAGATAGATAGATAGATAGATAGATAGATAGATAGAGATTAGATAGATAGGCAGTGGAAGACAGGAGTGCCTGGCCATGCTCTGGTCCAGGGGGTCACAAAGAGTCGGACACGACTGAATGACTGAACAACAACAACAACAGATAGATAGATAGATAGATAGATAGATAGATAGATAGATAGATAGATGGATAGGCAGGCAGTGGAAGACAGGAGTGCCTGGCGTGCTCTGGTCCATGGGGTCACGATAGATAGATAGATAGATAGATAGATAGATAGATAGATAGATAGATGGATAGGCAGGCAGTGGAAGACAGGAGTGCCTGGCGTGCTCTGGTCCATGGGGTCACGAAGAGTCGGACACGACTGAACGACTGAACAACAACAACTATAAAAAGAGAAGGAAATAAAGTCCACCTCACCCAAAGTAGTGGGAGACCAGGGAATACCCATTTGCACAGCCAAAAGGGCCTCGGTGGCATCCAAGAGGTGGTTGCTAAGCAACCACGGATGCCTCCCTGGTCCTCCATCTCCTGTTAACTGTGACATCTTCTCTCCTCACTGCCGCGGAGGACGCCCGAAGGAGATCGCAGGGCCCGAGGCTTCGCCCAGGTCGCCCACATTGGGGCGAGGGAGAAAATGGCGGCGAAGGAAGCGGAAACGTGGAAATGGACGACAACGACGAAGGCAATTTCTGGGGGGGTGCTCTTGGTTTTGTGGCTTGGGAGGAGATGGGCTAGTAGTACCTGCCACCCCCCCTCCCCCCCAAAAACTCGACGGTTGTTAAGAGTCCTGCTGCAGACAGAAAAATCCTCTGCTCCGATGTGATAAAAATCAAAAAGTTCCGGGGTAATATTTACTAAGAATTTTAAAAGGTGTTCAAAATGATATTTGAAAAAAAAAAAGACCAGAAGCCTTTCTCCTTCTTCTTCTTCTCTCTCTCTCTCCCCCAGGGTAACACCTCTTTATTCATTTTATAATAATAATAATAATAATAATAAAAAATTTTTATTTATACCCCCGCCCTCCCCTGCCAGAACCGGGCTCAGGGGCGTCTAACATCAACCAAAATTACAGTCGAATATAAAAACCATTAATTAAAATACAAGTGAAAAGCCAGTTTAAAATGCCGCTTCATTTGTCGCCCATAAACAAAACCAAGGGGAGGAAACCATCCAACTGTGTCCGACCCGAAGGCCAGGCGGAACAGCTCTGTCTTGCAGGCCCTGCGGAAAGATGTCAGATCCCGCAGGGCCCTGGTCTCTTGTGACAGAGTGTTCCACCAGGTTGGGGGCCAGTACTGAGAAGGCCCTGGCCCTGGTTGACACCAGTCTGACAGCCTTGTGGCTCGGGGACCTTCAAAATGTTGTTATTTGTGGACCTTAAGGTCCTCTGCGGGGCATACCGGGAGAGGCGGTCCCGTAGGTACGAGGGTCCTAGGCCGCATAGGGCTTTAAAGGTCAAAACCAGCACCTTAAACCTGATCCTGTACTCCACCGGGAGCCAGTGAAGCTGGTAGAGCACTGGGTGAATGTGGTCCCGCGGCAAGGATCCCGTTAAGGAGCCTCGCCGCGGCATTCTGCACCCGCTGGAGTTTCTGGATCAGCTTCAAGGGGCAGCCCCCGCGTAGAGCGAATTACAGTAGTCAAGCCTGGAGGTGACCGTCGCATGGATCACTGTGGCCAAAGATTATGTACAATCTTTACAGCAGAAGACTTCACATCCAAGACAAAACAGTATATAAAAAAAACCTTGCGTCTCACATTTCCATTCGTACTGATTCTTCTCAGATGCCCTTATTTTACTATTCCGTAATTTTCTTTCCTTATCCTCCATCTCTTAGGTCCCATATAGATCTTTAACAATTTTTCCATTGTAGCCCTCCCCTCCCTCCCCCTAAATCCGTTGCTTCCCTTCACCCATGTGTGATCGTCTTTACATACTGTTGTTGTTTTCGTTGTTGAATTAACAGCCGTTTATATAATAACTAGTTGAATTGAGCCCGTTAAGAACGGGCGCTAGAACGGAGAGGAGGGCCGGGGCGCCGCGCATCCCACCCTCCCTCGTTCCCGGCAGGCCCGAGGAGGGAAGCGGCGCCGGCGGCCTCTGCGCTCCGCCGCGGAGCCTCCCCGTCCCCGGGCCGGTGCCAGGCCCAGCGGCCCATGGCCAAGGCGCTGCCGGAGCCGCAGCCAGAGCCTGCCGAGCGGGGGCAGCCTCGGAGGCGGCGGCAGCGGGTGAGCGCAGGCGGACAGGGGGCACCCCGGCAGCGCGCTCTTCTGGGGACCCGGCGGGCGGCGGCGGGCCCAGCTCCGTGCGAGGCAGCGGCACTGAGCCAACTGACGACGCGCGAGTGCGCCGTCGCTGCCTCTCGGACACGCCCCCCTGCCATCGCCTATTGGTCTCTGCGTCCCTGTGGGACATGCGCAGTGGCAAAAAACCACTGACACACGGACTGGACGCAGGGACACGTGGGAGATTATTATATAAGATAATAATAATAATAATAATAATAATAATATTATATAAAACCACTGACACACGGACTGGACGCAGGGACACTTGGAGATTATTATATAAGATAATAATAATAATAATAATAATAATAATAATAATAATAATATCTGGGCAGCTTTCAACAGAGCATTAAAATATTTGTTGTTCCATATTTGTTTTAATATCATCCTCTAACCTTGAGTTCTTTTCAACTATTGCATATTAATTTCAGGCTCCGAAGCCCAACTCTTTTCATGTAATCCTTTACGCATTCT